>CAJNOP010000050.1:191922-328550 GCA_905250075.1 Rotaria sp. Silwood1 | reverse complement strand
AAAAAACCAATGTTTGTTATTTTCTTTATGATAAATGAATCTTTACATATCTATAAAGTTCCTTCGGAAATATCTACTGATGCTACTTATTATTATAATGAATGTTCGAAATCTCTAGTTAAAAAGTTATTAAAGAAAAGATTATTATCAGAAACATATTGTATCAAGGTCGAGCATGACAATGCAAGGTTGTATGTGAAAGATATGCTTATCAATTATCGTCAAGAAGGAGAAAATCAAAATTGTGACCCGATCCCCATACTCATCTGATCTTGCTTCTTCGGACTTTCGTCTATTCAGTTATCTTAAAGATAGACTTGATTCATATCCAGATGTCACAAGTTTTACGAAAGCAATAACCTAGGAAGTCACGACGACTATTTCGAACAGTTACTCTAGGGAGTTTCATTCGACGTCTTTTATCTGAATACAATTTTTCAAGTGATAGAACTTTTTTACAGCCTAAATATAATAGCATGAACATTTTGTTATAGTTTTACTTTTTTTATTTTTCGAATAAATGAAAAAGAAAACAATAAAATTTTGCAGAAACCAAATAAAGCAATAATATAATTTTTAAATTATAATACAAACTGTTGAACGTTTTCTTGTCACAGCTGGTTCAACATCATGATGACGATTAGAGACTGCTGTTTGATTAAGAGTATTAATTTCAGATTTTGATATACGAGGTGTTGTTTCAGTATTAAGTGCAAGAGTTTTTGTTCGTTGATTATTAATGTCAATTCGTAATTGATCAACATCATGTCTTAATTCAATTATTTGACCACGAATTGTATCAATTGCACCCTTATTACCATGTATAGTTGCGATAAGTAGAGGATCAATTAATGGACTTGTTGTTTGTTGTTCACGATTAACAGTTGTTACAGAAGGAATTTCATCATTATTTGTTTTTTTTGTTAGTTTATTTATTGGTGTAGAATCAAGATTTTTTTCTTGTAAAGAAGTTTTTGATGCTGCGAATATTTTATATAATGCTTCCTAAAAGAAAAATTTTATGTGTGATTATTAATTTTCTTGTTTTTTTTTTTTGTGTTTTCTTTTTTTCTTATTAAAATAGGGAAAATAAACATATCACAACAGACAAAACAAACATAGGTGATTGGATTAGACTTTGGTTAGTAAACATATGTAAAATAATATTTTTATAATTAATTTATTCATACTTCACTTATATGCTCAATTTTTATTGCTACCGATGCCGGTACCTATCTAGAAAAATGTTCATGTTTAATAAAAGGAGACAAAAAAAGGTTTTTTTTTGTTAAAACAATATAATTGCATAGACATATAGACAATACAACAGTTGTAGGATTATGGATTATGACTAAGGATTTTTGTACCTGAGAGACACTGTCAGACCATAATGATTCTAGAATATAAAAAAAACACAAAAATTTGTTGAACACATAAAAATATTTTGATTACAAGAACGAAATCATTAGGTTTGTTATTGAGTACTTTTATTTATCGATATTCCAGATTTTAGTAGAATAAGTTCATTTACGAGGGAATTTCCTCAGGTGTCAAAAGCACTTTTCGACCGATACGATATTCATTTGATGAGTAATACACAATCTAAAGTGGTTTGGTTTTCTGAACCTTCGTTCTTGAAACATCGAAGTTTTACTAGGTTTTTTAAACACAAAGCTATGATTAAGTGGAAAATAAACTTTCAAGTTTCAACTTCAAACTTTGTGCGAACAAGGTTCTCAATGATATTATTTGATTGAACAAGTTGTAGCTTTGCTGTTTTGTATCTTCTATCCTAAGATATTGAATATTCGAAATTTTCTCATATGTGAAAGCTAATTTTGTTTATAGATTAACATAGCCAGAAAGGAAATACTAATGACAAAATCAATTTATTTATTTGAGAATTTTATTTGTGAAAATTTGAAGTCAAAACGCTAAAGCCAATTTTTCATGTAATCTGCGGATGATCATAGCTTTTTTGTTAAAGAATTTAGTAAAATTTCGAGATATCACAAACGATGGCCCAAAAGTTCTTTCGTCAGATCTAATTACTAAACTTCAATGATGAAATATCATTGAGACTATGGATATAATAGGCTTTGAAATTTGGTTCCTTGTTTGATGATCAGATTCAGTATGTAGCAGCTCATGAATTACTCATATCCTTCGAAATCGAGGATGATTTCTACTCAATGAAATTCAGCAAACAGTTCGATCATTGATGAGAACATTGTAAAAAACGTTTGTCATTATGGTGATTTTAATCTTAATAATATCACATTTGCAACAACAAATTAATAATGAATAAGAAGCTCTCAAGAGTAAATTATTCGTTGATCTATCATGAGCAGTTCAATTAATAGCTATTTGTAGTTTACATCATTCATTTTTAGTTTATTATTAACTTTACTTTACTTCAATAATATTCATATCAATAAATACATTCGTCATTTCACTCGATCTTGTACATGAATGAGAATTATAATTCAACTTAAGCAACTACATGAAACTAACAAAATGATCGCATAATAAATCTTCTTCTTCTTCCTTGTCAATGGCAAAGTACATAAATCATGTTCCTTTGAGGAAAGAAATAGAATTCGGATCATGATAATCCATTTCGAGGTCGAATCTTTAAATTATTTGCCCTCTGAAGATAAATACTAATCTCAAAATCAAGACTAACGTACAGTGTTATTATTTTATTTATTATACGCACATAAATCGATATTTTTTTTCCTTGAAAGAAAGAATAACAGCACATTGGTGATAGTCGGTGTATATATAAGTAGCTGATAGTGCAGAGAACATTCACATCTATCTATCACATCCTAAAAGGACTGAAGGGTGAAAAATACGACAGTCACAATAGCTTAAAAAGCATAAAAGTAAAATGGGATAAATTCTATTTCTCCTGCATTTCTCAATAAAATTCAATAACATATTTATTTGTTACTAGCGGCTATAACACTTTTGTTAATTGTTTAAAACATAGTCTGTTTTTTCTTTGTTATATAAGAAAGAAAAGCTATTATTTCAACACCTATACATTTTAAATATGAAACATGATAGAACTGATGAAGTTCTATAAGATAGAATTTTCCAACAAAGGTTTCAATTTATGAATTACTACTTACTATTTATATATATATCGAGGATGAAAGATGATACTTGTTATATATTACAGTCAATGTAAAAGTAGGGTAAAGAACAGTTATCTTAAATTTAACTATGTCTTATATTAATCCCGCTGTAGACTTCAATTTCGCGATTATGTTGATCCCTGTCTATGAGAATGAGCTAGAAATACTCAAGTATATGTCATGATCTCTAACATAGAAGAGACATTATTAAGATGTCTGTTACATATGGAAAGACGAGACAATTTAACCATGACACATCAACACTATTTTCAAGTTTTATTTCACAATAACTTACTTAGTTTATCATGTTCTTGTTGTAGTTTTTCCCAATTTTCTCTATTTCGTTTACATCCTTCATAAAGTGGACTTAAACCTGATTCAACTTCAGCTAACATCTAATAAAAAAGATTTTAATTATTGATTAAAAAAAAAAAAATTTTTTTTTCTTTCGATAAAAAGAAATTTTACTTTATAAACTGGTAGACATATTGAATCAATAAAACCAACTAAAAATAAAATGTAGAAAATTATCAAATTTCTTTAAAATAATATAACAAACCTTGCATTTTAGGTAATTCATCTTTTTTATCTCGATCCATCATAGGCTTAAATAGAAAAATTTATTTAATATAAAACAAAAACAGCAAAAATACATACAATTGGTTCAACATGTAATTGATTTCTTTCAATATCTCCTTGTTGAAAAAATTCAGTTGCTACAAGTTTAGCAATAACTTGTTGCATTTCCCATGGTTTACAAATAGCTGCTACATCACATGCAGTCATCATCATTCCTCTAAATAGATACAGATGAGTTTTCTTTTATTTATTAATTGTTTTTACTTACCTAAGTAAATCTTTTCTTCCTGGATCAATCCAACGTTCTTGACGACTTTCAACTAATTTTTGAAAATCACCTCGTCTTCTAAAAAAAAACAAAAAAGAATATATTATTTAAATAATGAAAACAAAAACCATTGATTTTTTTTACCGAAAATAAACAGCTAAATCTGTTGCTAATATAGCTGCTTCAATATAATGGACAACAAGTTTATAATCATCGGGTGATAATGTTTGTAAAATATTATTTCCTTCTGTTTGTAATATCATAATACATTGATCGAAATGATGATGTTCAAGTGTTGATGTTGAATATAATTTTGCAAGTGGTGCATCAACTTTAGCTTGAAAGGCATTATTTGTTCCACGATGATCAAGATCATGACTTAAACATGCAATTAATAATCCAATACGTTCTAAATCATTCATACGAGCATTCATACCACCGGTCTAAATAATAATAATAGAATTCATTATTATAAAAGAGTCATTATAACACGTTCAATAATGAGTACTCATTGCCGTTTAAACAAGACTATTCATTACTATTAATAATTCAATGAATTCTTCCGTCATCTGAACGATTTTCTTTTTGTTTTTGAATATCCTGAAATTCAATTGTAAAATTAATAATGAATGTCAAAAAAAAAGAAATTTTCATATCCTTTGAAAAAAAAAAAACGTTTCTTAAAATAGAACTAAAGATGAAAGAAAAAAAAAAAAAACTCTAACGATTATTTCCGGTGATGACTTCATTCAAAGTCAAAAATCTTATTCAACCATCAATGAAAAAAGAAAGACATGTCTCTTCTTACTGTTAACATTGAAAACATTGTTTGAGCAACATTAAATGCATGTCTCCAATTATGATATATTACTGATCGATAATTTTTCTTTACACTTAACGTCCATCGACACATGACATCATGTGGAATACGATATATTTTTAATAAGTCTAATTCAACAAACATTCTTATACTTGCTAAAATTGTTTCATCGTCGGTTAAAATCATATCATTAAATTCCCATGAATATAAACGAAGTTGATTAGCTTCAGGAATTGAAATATTTACTGTACGTTGAACATCTTCTTCTGATGCTACAGCATGATATGATAATACTTCAAACGCAACATTTTGTTTAGCAGTTAAACGTACAACATTTTCATATTGTCGTGTATTATGTATACCCAAGCCACAAAATACCGAAAAAGCCTAAAACAATATATATATATACACACATATACACATTTTTTTAATTTTTATTATCTATGATTAGACATGCAATCAACACTCTGAGTCGTTTTTATCTAAACGTAAATAAGCTTCGTTATTATTTAACTACATGGCGACAAAATTTTTCCATTAAATTAAACCCGACGTGAGAAAACTCTAGTACAAGCGACCAATGAGAAACTTTGAATGTTAACATTTAGTGAGACACTGAAACAATCAAAAAAATCCAAGTTTATTAGTTTGAATTTTATTGTTCTTTTATTTCTTTGTTATACTTATATTATATATATTAAATGATTTTCTATTCAAAATTAGACCTTCATCTTTATTTATTATATCATTAATGAGTTTCATATTGGTGTTGGCTTATCTTTAGTTAAAGACAACTTACTTCAATAATAGCAACATCATCTTCAGTAAAAGCTCGTCCATGTAATTTATTCATAACTTGTGAAACACCAATAACATGACCATCATCATCCATAATCGGTACACATAAAAGATTTTTCAATTCAAATTTATCATTATCATCTGATGCTAACTAAAACAAAGGAATTATTTTAAAGAAATTCTAATTAATTATTGATATACTAAATGTGATAATGTTTGATCATTGGATATTTCATTTATATTTACAATCTCCATTGTTGTTGCAACATGATAAGCAATTTTTGCATAACGAGAATTTTCAAGAAAATCATTTCTAACAAGAAAAAACACAATACGAATATGTATATTAATAACAAGAAAAAAAAAACAGAATTTATCTTGACATACGTTGTTACTTTAAATTCTTCACCATAAACCATATCGAATCCTTTGGAAAAATGAATATCCTAAATAAAAGATTTCAATTTTTTATGAGAACGAATTTGTTTTGTTTTTTAAATAAAATATACTTCAGGTTTATTTGATGATGAAATCGATCGATCTATTATATAAACACAACATCGAGCACATTGCATAAGACCTTGAGATTCAGTAGTAATTTTATTTACTAAATGTTCGAGATCATCTTGTTCACGAAACAAATTTCGAGCCAAATTAAGAAGAAGCTAAATTTAAAAAAAGAAAGAATTTATAATAATAATCGATTAGGTACTACATTATCTTTTTTGGCACTTTCTTTTTTACAAAAAGAAAATAAACTCTGACCTTAAGTCTGTTTAAAAGTGAGAGATTCCCTTTATTAGATTTGCTTTCATTTTCTGATGACATATTTTTTGTTTGTATAAGCTCATCATTGTAAGTTTTCTTGTTCTTTGATAGTAAAGAAGAAGAAGATGATGATGATGATTGAGCAATTGTTCGATCTACCACTTCTGGTCGACCAAATGACATTAGGCGACAGTGGTGTCTTTCGTCGAGATTTTTTTGGATTTAACCAAACTTTGTCATTGTTCCGTGAAAATTTAATATATCAGATTCTAAGTTGATTAGCTTCTACGCACATGATGAACGCAAAAGAATCAAAAATCAAGGATAAGAAGAGGGAAAAAAAGAAACAAAATTTTGTGCTGCTTATACACTAACACAGAACAAGAATACTCAACTTGCTCTTTCTTTTTTTTTTCTCTTCTTCTCCTTTTCTTCTTTTCTCTATTTTCAGTTCTTTTATGTTGTCAAAACGACGTCAGAATCTTAAAAATGTGAACAAACGAATATTATATTTTAATTTACTTGATTTTTTTTATATTCTTGAATTGACAATTCAAATAATTGAGCATTTGATAATCCAAGTCCACAAAATGTTAAATAATTACGAAAGACCTATAAATGATCAATTTATTGATGAAAATAAAAGAAAAAGAAAAGGTAAATAAATCAAATAAAATTTACACTTATATCTTTATCGGTAAATTCATGTGTACCAGTTTTTTTATTAATTATTTGTGCAACACCGATAACAATATTATCACGATTTAAAATAGGCATACAACATATTGAATGTGTTCTATAGCCAGTTTTATTATCAACTTCTTTATTAAATCTTGGATCCTATTAAAACAAAAAGAAAAGAAAAAGAAATGAAAAGAAAAGAAAAAATTCTTCTTAAAATGCCTTTGTCAATACATCAATAGAGAAGTGTAACTACGCGTCATCGTTTAAAAGTCTTGTGCAGCACTTTCAAACATATACTCCAATTTATTTTAAAAAAGAACAACTCAAAAATAAGAAAAACGTAAACCAAATCAGACACTTTGATAAATTCAATCATATCAAGATGGTAAAACATAAATCTAATAACAATGCTCAACGGTATATGATGGAATATAGAATGCGTACATCTTATGCAATACCTACACAACTCAATCAATTAAATGCCGATAAACAAAATACTCGTTCTTCACGATTAAATGCTGCTCATGAACGAAGCCATGCAAAATATAATTCAAAAGAAGCATTTTATCATTCCGAAGGACGTATTGATAAAAATAAACGAACCAAAAAGCCTACTCAACAACAAACACAAACTCAACAACAAACGCAAACTCAACTTCAAACGACCAATACTAATCAGGGAACAGCACCGATAACAACGAAAAAAAGTTCTTGTTGTACAATTCTATAAATTAAATTTTTAGTAAAATAATTCTTATTGAAGAAAACAATAAAAAACAAAATTTTCTTTTTTTTGAATAATAATAATGAAAGAAAAAAACAACTTGATAACGAATAATTTTAATGTCGATCATAATTCTGAAAACAATTCAATCATTTGTTTTCTTTTCAACTCGAAGGTCAATTACTTCTCTATTGTTGTACAAGAATATATTTTTCTGTTTTTAAAAATAAATAGAAGAATATTTGCAAACATAAATCTTGCCGCTGAAATAGAATTTTATTCGTATTATTCATGTTTTTTTTTCTGGTGTATTTGATTTGTCAAGATGAAATATATATATTCATAAGTAGACGAAAATTCGAGCTTATAAACTAACAACTTAATGCTTCTAGGTTAAAAATGACAAAAAAAAACAATCTCATCAACAATCGCAAAGTGTATCAACGATACTATATGATATTATTTGTGCATGATATCATTATTCGGAATATCAATTTCTTCAAATTCGATTCCGACGTACGATATTACAAAATTCAAATAAGTTGTATAAGATCTCAAGTGGAATGCGTGTAAGGTAAGATATTTCGAATAACGCAAGGTATTCTGGAAAAAAGGACTGCTTGAATGATATATGTTTTTGGTGGAAACAGCTGTGCCTAAGATGATCGTTCTGAATGTTGAGAATGATTTCCTATAATGTCTGAGACTGCTATAAAAACGCTGTATTATTGCATTAAATTTTACTATATTCCGTCATTCCACTCAACGAGACATTGTTTTCACTATCAAACTATTACCATCATGTCTAACACTATTTTTACTTTGTGTGAGTTTTAAAAAAAATACCGATTCAATAACGTCAGCTTTTACCGTTCTATATGGTTTACGGCATTGTTTTCATCTAAGAACTAATTTGAAACGTTTTTTTCACTACTACAACTCAGATTATAGACAAACCATATTGTAATACAAAGCTACTTTAACAACTACAACAAATACATACCAATGATATGAATATGACATATTCATATTAATCGGCTATGTCTTACAAGAAACGCATCGAAATGTTTGTTGTTTACGAATTATTGATCAGTTAAGATAGTATGTTTATAACTATATAAAATGCCTCAATCTCATTTTTACTTTATAGTTCATAAATATTCAGCATAACTTCGAAAGTCGCATTGATATATTAGCAAAGAATATAATTTAAACAATAATAGTATAGTAGCAGATATAAACAAGTTAACAATTTTTAACAAAAGTCAAAAAATGACTTGACTTGCCTAGACATGATAGTTTGTCAAAGTATGTAACCAACTTTATTCTTGTAATACGAACAAATCAACGTATTATGGAAAACGATTTTATCAGAAAACTAAATGACTAATACGATCTAATCAAAACAAAAAATTTCAGCATGCATTGCAGGACTAGCCTGAAAGGGTCAGCATGTGAAGGTGTGTAAAAACATTTTTCTCAGAGAATATACAAATAATTATCACCAATGTTTGGAGAAACAAATTTTCTTGATTAGGGTGATGGCAGTAGTATCACATTCTGAACACCTTCTCTACTCGAGTTATCTCTGATACATTGCAAACGCCTCATTTTCTGTCAACAACAATTCACTTCATGAGAATATTTGCAATTTTTACATTGCTATTTTTGTATTTCACTTTTCATTCGAAACGAAAATTTGAAGCTTATGGAACATCTGCATGTGCATAGGCTTCTTTTTTTCTTTGTTCTTTATAAATAGTCATGCAAAAGCTTCTTTAAAAAGAAACCATCTCATGATTTTTACTACTATACGATTCATTAAAGTGAAAAGTGTTAAAATATTGTAAATTTTTTTTTTAATCGAATAATCAAGGTCAAAATGAAATGTGTATTGCAGTCATAGTCTAGTTTAGATACCTTTGAAAAATAAGTTTGCAAGCTTTTTGAAGAACAATACTGATGTTACAATGACTGTTGTCAAGTAACTTTTTTGGCACGAGATATCACAAAATTTTTCGACAATAGAGGAAAGTGTTTTCTATATTCGATCTAAATTTTTACATAAATAAACATTGCTTTATTTTTTGTTAGGGTCACTCCTCTCTCGAAAAAAAAGTCAATTTTTGTCTGGAAAAACGGAATTGAGACAAACACCTGAGAAGATAGTCCGAGGTGTAATCTTTCATTAATAACATGATTTTGTATTTGATACCCTGGTTTTTTCTCAAAATTTTTTGATGATTTCCGTAAGTATGCTTTTTTTCTGAGAAACAAAGCGGAAACTCTTTTTCACTTTTTCTCTGTTTATGTTTTCTTGATGGCATAACCTAGAATTTCCTATGGGGCTTAATGTTATATATTTAATTCGTTTCTTTTTGTTTAAAAGAGCATGTCAAGATGCAGGGCATGACAGAGTTCTTGTTTTAAATAAAGGCTTGCTACTGTTACATTAAAGAACAGTTTAACAATCAATGCTCTATTTGTTGAGAACTTTTTGATGCATTAAATTTTTCATCGTCGACGTTCGCTTAAAAATTAAGATATAAACAAAAAACGACACTGTTATGCTTTGCATCTTGACATAACCATTCAAACAAAAATAGCCTGTAGAATGAAAGTACACATAGAATTTCAGGTTGCTATATGAGCTATTTTTTGACTCTTGTTTATTGAATATCTCTCGACAACGTCATAATATCAGACTAAAAAATTTACCATAGCCTCTTCACTATAGTCTCAACATATTTTGAAAATTTCATGTAATTTGAATGTACCTGACTTAAGATCTAGTTTTGAGAAGGAATGACTGTAAACCATTGTATTTCTATCATATTCTGAAAAATGGTAATGTATTCTTAACGCTAGAATGAATAATATTATTAGTTTATCAACATCTATGAACCATGAAATAATATTAGTATAGACTATAACATCTTTTGTTGATATTGTGTTATCCAAAAACTAATAAAAATAATCTTTTTATACATGATTACATGCATGAGAAAATATTATTGTATTTTCTCAAATATTTAGAATAAATGAATTTCTTAATCGTGTTTTTTTTTCGAAATTAAATAATTATAAATATAAAAACTTTAATTCTTTTCTACTTAAATGTTTCATGCAATTAAAAGATTGTGAACAGTCATGTTACTGAAATAAAGAGTCATATCGAGTGTATTAATATAATTCGTTTGCGATACTTTGTAAAAATGATTAGAAAAGAAGCTCGATACTACAAAACAGTTTTAACTTAATATAAAAGCTGTTAGCACATATCCTGAGGGACTAATATGTGAAACACGATGTAGCTGCTCTTACTAAACATAGCAAGATTGTTTTATTCTATATATTTTGGGACACATTTCTTCACTATCGTTTTACTAAATCTTCAGATCGTTCAAAAGAAAACAGTTCACTAATAATAACAATCAGTTATTTGTATAGGATGTTTGATCATCTATCAACAATGTCCGTGACAGTCTGTGAGAGAGATATTCAATTCAAGTTTTTATTCCTACATTTCAACATTCGTTTTAAATCTGTTTTACAAAATCTAATATATTAAAACAGAAAGATTATTATTACCTCATAGGCATCACGAATATTAATATATTCTTTGGCTGAAGCAACATGTCCAGCAATACCTTTTCCAAATGGTATAATAATTTGTTGATCTTCGTTATGAAGTGATTGTTCAAGTGTTGAACCAGCTGTAACATCAAATAATTTTGAAACAAGATATCGAGCATCTTTAGGACCACGTGCTAAAAATAAACTTCCACGATCGGAATTAGTTAGTATTGAAACATTTGTTAAAATTTTATGACAAACAATATCAACATTTAATTCATTTGCAATATCACGTATTAGTTCAAAAAAAAGTTCATTTTCATTTAAATGCATATAATCAACTATTTGAGAATTTGCTGATGTTGTACGATTTGAATTGTGTCCTTGAATAATATTATTAAACATTTCATGTGTTACAGAGGCACGTGGTTTTGTTAAAAATTCATTTTGTTCTTTTAATCGAATACAATCATTTAATAAATCATTCGTTGCATTATCTTTAAACCATCGTTTAACAAAATTTGGTTTACGAGCTAAATATCGTGAAACCATTTCTTCTGTTAAAATTTGTCCTGGAAATTCAGATGAATCATTTGTTGGTCTATACATCTTTCGTTGAGACTAGAGAAGAAAAACAAGAAGTAAAAAAAAAAATATTTGTTCAGATTGTATTTAGAAGAAATCAATTATGACGAATAATAATATTGGCATATGAATAAACTTATACTATGAGATTATGGCTAATAATGAATGGTCAAAAAAGAATAAAGGAAATAAACAAGAAGAATTTTTTACTATGAAAATATGATGAGTTTTTCTTCGTTGATTCTAAAAATTCATTTGAAGTTGCATTGAGGTGACAAAGAAAAAAACAGAATAAGAAATAAAACAGAGAGAGAAATGCGGAAGAAATGACATAAGCATTTCCTGCTGCTCTCATTGTTTTTTTTATAATGAATTCCATCTGTAAAAGTACTCTAGCTGTCGTATTTTCTATGGGGAACAATATATCAGATATTGTATTAATAAAAATTATTTGATATTAATAATATTAAAAGGAATTCACTTGGGAACATAAATAAAGTTTAACCTTTCATATTTTCGCAGAGAATCATGTTAATTAATTTATTATTTGAAATAGGAATCTGACTAATTAGTGTATTTTATATTTTTGAATTATTCTTTTAACTATTGTAGAAAAAAAATGATCGATTGAATGGTAAATTCAATCGATTCTAAAAGGGCATACTTACTTCATCTATTTTTGATCGAGTTTTTTGCATTTTTCTTCGGCTGTCTACAGAAATATAAAAAAGAAACTAGTGGTATGGTGTTTTTATTTTTTTCTGATCTAATTCTCAGTCATCGTCTAGTTCTATTTTCATCTATTTATTAATGCAAAAAACTGAAAGCAAGTAATTCAATTTATAGAGCATCGAACTAACATATTACCCTATTAATAAATGTGGATACCCATTGAATCGAATGCTATTGTCAAATGAAGAAACATGTGAAAAATAATACTGCCTAATAATTCAAATAGGATAATAATGACAAGAAGGTTATTTTCAATATTACAATTGCATTAGCCATGAAGAAGACGCAAGAACCATCCTCTTAGTATTTTATCCTTCTATCTTTTTCCTATCAACACAAATAACAACTTCAATTGAACTACTTAACAGCTTGTAATATTTTTTCTTTTATGTTCACCTTTCCCATTTTAACATCCATTGAAAACTTTTTTTTTGAAACAACTAACGCCGTTTTATGATAATGTTGCACTAAATTTGATGTTGTTAACAATAAAGATAGACACAGGTGAAGATGATTATGATGATGCTCGTGTTCTTCGGTCGAAACATAACATTGGTCGAAAAAAAAATGCTTCTCTTTCTTAGGTCGCCCACATCGGAAAAGAAAAGAGAGATAGAAATATTGTTTCCTTCACTATTTCTTCAGTATGTGTGTGTGTGTTTAGATGATATATTTTGCACTTCAAACTTTATATTCTCCATTTTCTTCTTCTTCTTCTTCTTCTTCTTCTTCTGCTTTTTGTTCTTCGTCTTCGTCTTCTGCGTCTCGTTATTATAACAACTAAAATCTGTTGTCGTCTTTTGAGTGACGTCAGTCTGCGGTGTGATAAGCAACTAACTCATCGACATACTCGCTTGAACACACGCATACATCTCTATTTCTTTTTATGCTTATCACGCATTGACATGAATAAAAATTGTTGCTACTGTTATTTGTCTTCTAGTCCAGTATGCATACAGAAGAAAAAAAAAAGAAAACGGAAATTACAACACTTCATAAAAATAAAATATCGTCCTTGACATCACTCTTGGTTTCCTTAAAGATAAAAGATTAATGATTATTGTTCTCAGTTGCTATCAACCCATTTGAAATTGATACTAAATCTGGATAAACAAATTTATCATTTTATTATAAAATTAAATAAGTCCCAGTAGAAAAATCAACACAAGAAAATCTTATGTAAATATGACTATGTAAATAAAATAATATACTATTTTTTTTTCTCGTAAATGTCCTCATATACTTCTCAAAATAACATCCATTTTGTATAATCGACATTAGTTAATAATAATGCATTTCCGATAAAACATTATCCTCTTTTTTTTTATCTCGAAACATGAAAGGTTTTATGTCAAAAGATAAAGCAATCTTTTTGTTTTTTTTTCTAGTTCGTTAAACATGAAGCTTTTCTATTTTCAACATGTAACTACTTTAAAAATCTATTTTTTTTTTGTTTCAAGGTTTTTATCAATGCTAGATATTCATTTTGTCGCTCAATGGGAACTATTATTAGTAAATCGAGTACCTTGTTGAACGTCAAAACTAATGTATGGAGACTAAGACTTTTATTAAGTAGAATTAAAATGTGTGATTTTCTATCAATCGATATATCGAATAGGTTCAATAAATGTTGATAGCTTGTCGATTTATCGAAAAAAATGTCTAACATGTGACTTATTCAATTTCTTAAGTATAATATACATTGACATCAATGTGATTAACTGAACCTTAAAAAAGAAGCTTCATAAAACTTCTATTTTAAAATAAATAATTGTATTTCTAATTAAATATTTTTTTTTTTCGAGAAATTAATTGACAAAAAAAAAGAAAGAGTTTCTTAATTAAACGACACAGATAACCAACTTAATAAGAAATAAAAAGTCAATTTGAATTAATTCTTTACATAATATAAATTGATTAATAATGACATTCTAATGTAAAGATTGCAACGTCGAAAGACTTCCTGTATTTGAATCGAAAAAAAGATTATTAATGGAAAAACAATCTATATTTTTTTCTATCTTATAGAAAATCATTGTGCTATTGTAGGAGAAGATGGATTATTTGTGTTTCATATGTAAAATACCAAGGAATTGATATAAAATATAATGATATTCTTTCCATGAATAATTTATTTAATTAACAAAAAAAAAAAAAGAAATAAGAGTCCTTGATGACTTTAATAATAAAACATACACTCTTTTATATCATTTAAAATGATATCTTTTTTCATTTATTTGTTGAGATACAACAAATAAATAAACAGTTCTCGTGTTATGTATAATATCAATTAGATATTGTATTAAACGTTCTTTTTGTCCAATTTGTATTGGTTTTCGAAGTGTGGAATCAAGATTATAATAAATTCCATTATGATTTTTAATTGTAAACCAATGAGCACCATTTAAATTAATTAATAAACCAAAATATGAATCCCATGGAAGATCACATATTGATTCACCATGATAAATACTTATTTGTCGTACATCAAAACCACATCGATTGATTGCTTCAATTAATATTCTTAAATCATAATTTCCTAACCATAATGTTCGATAATCATTAAAAAATTTTCTTTTATCATATTCACGTACAATACTTTCTAAATAATGAGGAGTAAATAATTTTGGAATTTGAAAAAGATTATTTAATGAATGAAGACCACATCTCATTAAACGTTGTTTTTCATGATAGAGAGGCTAAAGAAAAACACATATATATATCTATATATATTTATCGTATATGTTTAATATTATTATTACTGTATTTTCAATAACTTTTTTTGATTGTTGTGGTTGTTGTTGCTGTTGCCTTACCCATTCATCAGTATCACCATATAAATGCAATAATTGAGCATAATGACGATCACTGTCTTCATCATGTTGTGCTATAGAATCATCATTAGAATAAAATCTGCCCAAGCCTTGATAAAATATATCATTTTGCAAAACAAAAATATTTTTGTCTTTCAATTGTCTTACTTGAATTCTGATTAGAATTTTGTTTTAAATCTATTCCATCATAATAATCATTGATAATATTCTATTAACAATAAAAATAATATAAATGATAAAAAAAAAAATTATTTTACATCAAGATTCCAATTGTATTGATCAAGAAAATGAATTGCGTCATCAGTATTTAATGCTGTTATCGCCTAAGAAAATATTAAAAAACACTTCAATTAAAACTAAAAATAAATCACTTGAAATTCATCGAGAATTTGTTCGCGCGTTCTAGGTTCTGATCTATATGACAATGAAGTTGCCATTTTCTTTTCGTAATGTATGTAATGGCTACAACAAAAAAAAAGGTCTATTAGAGCAAGTAATGGAAGAAATACAAGACGAAGAATGAAGTAAAAGAAAAAACAATGACTCATTTTTTTTTCTTTTCTGTTTTCTCCATTTCATATTTATGATCTATGATTAGATTTTATTATAAGCTACTGATATATATATATATATATGTTTCAAATAATAAAATTTACACATTTTATCAATATGGACTTCATAAAAACACTCGAGCTTTTCGTAATAAATCTGATCAGTTAGATTTATTTAATTATGAAACTAGAAACACACATACAATAGTATACTGTAACAAAATCCCAATTGTACTTATACTAAAATAACATGCGTCTTGACATACTTATTTTTGATGAATAGATTTGAATTATACTATTTTTATAATGTTGATTCAAAAGATTAAATCATATTGTCAAAGTCCTCGAATATTAGCCAGAATGAATACCTAGTAGATAGTATATTCAATAGTCTTTTAAGTAAAATTCTAATGTAAATAAATGATAAAATGAAAGCGTATAAATTCAAAATTCTTTGTGTCTGCAATTTGTAACTACATTCATTAACTATTCTAAAGACTTCTTCCTATTATGACTGATTTCGTTAATAATATATAACAAATTTATTTTATTATTTCAAAGCACTAGCAATAATTAATAATGTCATGCTGAGCACAACATCAACAAAGAAACAGATGGTGTTTTTCTAGAAAATTCTCTATCATAGATAATAAAAAGTTGTTTTTGATTTGTAAGAGTAGAATTTAATAGCTGTATGTCAGAAGTAAAACTGAGATTCATTTAGTAACTTTTTTTTTTTCTAACATATTCTATGAAAAATGTATAATTTAAGACTTACATTAAATATTTATTCTCAAACAACGCTTATAATTGTGAAAATTTTAATAAATACTAATGATATTTGTAGACAATTTGTTCTTTTAGAGGAAGAAAAAAGAACAATAGACTCTACTTTTTATGTATTCTGATGAAGACTTTATTCATTGAATACAATCAAATGGTAAAACAGTAATGTGGCTTATTTCCAATTTGCTACTCAGTCATCAGATGCTAAAACTAGAACAAACATATGTTTAATTGTTGCTAAGGATAGTCTATTTCTTCTAATTTACTAATTCCTCTATTCATTCACTTGTCATACATAGAAACTATTCTTTAATAGTATTATCTTTCTTAACCCTTAATTTTCTTTGATCCTGTTAATTCTCTATACAAGAGGAAAGATAGTATATCTATCCTCTATCCGTCATCCAACTTATGCGTGTAAATGTGCTAACAGAACTAACAGCTTCAAAGCTTGTAAATGATATTTTTACTACTGAACTCGATCTATCATTTTTATTTTGCATTCATCATATTCATTCTTTCCATCGTTTCGGGTGATATCAGATGAAAATATTCAGATACATATGTTGTCTAAATAACTAACTTCATGTTTGAAACGACTTCTGATTACTTCCATAACTTTTTTCTTGATATATTGCCAAAGTTGTTTTGATTCTAATAATATTTTGATATTCGCTGTGTTGGTTGAGAGTACCCCATTCCTTTTTTCAGAACTTCAGAAAAATGGGTCATTAGAAATATTTGGAACTTTCAGAGGAGGTAGATCTCAATGAGTAGAACAAAAGTTGTCATATATTTCAAATTACCTAACAATTCCTTCTAGCAAATATCTGAGTAGCAAAGGTTAAAAATTACACCTTTTTCTTAGCCGCAATACGTCTAATAGAGTTGGAGTTTTTCTACAGATACTAGACTCTATTTTTGGGGTGCCTACTTTGTTTGGTTTTGCTCTATCTTCTTTCATTCGAATAAACAAATCTAAATACTGGGCGTACCTCTAACATCACTTTTTTTACTGGACATTTTTTTTTGTAAGAGCTGCTAAACATCAACGGTGAAATATTTTTTCGAAATCGAAAAAAAGTAGACATCCCAGTAAGTATTCCGTACGTGTTAATAAAGCCTCAGCGCGATGGAACGTACGATATTGAAAACATGGGGTGGAGAAATTGATTTCGAGAAAAAAGAAAAAACAGATTTTCCTATCTGTATCAACACTTTTTACTTCAACAGAAGTGATCGAACATCAGTCATGTTCAACGGTGTTAGAGGTTCATGAATGGTACTCTCAGTACCTTTGGAATGAGAGATCACCATTATCATTAGGAGAATTTCTCATACGAAGGGTAATCCCAGCACGAGTTTTTCGGCTAGAGATTTCGAGAGTTGGTGTAAAGTTCCTGGTTGATTTTAATGTGTGTCATTATCTATTCTCACTGCCTAGTCGAATTAACTGCTCATACATAATGGTTAACCTTGCGTTGTTCTTCCCTTGTCATTTCTTTTTTTTATATGCTCTGTCTTTCTTTTGTTCTCTCATTCTCTGTTCTTCCTGCATAACTACTCATCATTGAAAGTTTCTCTCCTTGACTCTTTCTCCTTTTATTTCGTTCTGGTTGAGCATATAAGAACACGTCTTTATGCATGTCAGAGTACAATTTTGTGATATGAAGCAAGAAATAAAGTATAACTTCATCCAGATTAATATTTCTTCTATCGAAAAAGTCGTTACAGTTGAGTTTAATAAAAGTAGTAACTAAGACCGAAGAGCCCTCTTTTATATAGCATTTGCCAGAGGACACTTCGAAGTTATATGAAAAATTTAGAAAGTTTTGATCTTAACATTTCGAAACGAGACGGATACCCTTTAGTCTATTACTATGTTAATAATTTCCTATAGGTTTCATTCGCTGGCTGGTATATAGGGAGCTGCGAGTCGAGATATTTGTAGATTCGGGTCCAAGAAAAGCTAAATTTTTGGACCTGAATCTGGAAGGACCTGCAGCTTCTTAGTTGTTTATCAAATGTCACCTTTTATGTAGAATATATTTTATTTTTCTTTGCTTTGATATTGTTAAAAGCACAAAAAACATGTCTCGTTTGTATCAAAATCGATTACGTCGATTGGGAAAAGACAACATAGAATTAAAGATGATTAGAGATCGAGGAAGACAATAGTATTAAGGAACAGCTTCTATGTATAAGAAGTCAAGGCATAGAAGAAAATAGTAGTTCAGCAGAAGTAGATCGCGTTAAGCACTTAACCTATCTGGTGGTTGAGAAGCGAATAGTAAATAAGACTCATTCAGTATTTTTTTCGTATATTCTTCCTGTCTTCTTTTATTTAACCATGAATTATTGAATGAACATTTCATACAGAGTAGTTGGTCTACTAGAAAATTCTCTATTATTCAAAATCAGATCAGAGTCAATTCTCATTCAATGATTTATTACCATTTTTATGGATTATAGGTTTTCGTTGCATCTCGAATATCAAATAGATATACTGCTCGTATTGTCAATGTAGCCATAGACAACCACAACAACTGCTACTGATGAAGGCAATGATGATCATACAAGTCTTAGTATTCTATGTTGGGATAGAGCATATTTTGCTTTATTTTTTTTGTCTTGAAGTTGAAAAAATTAAGACTTGCATATCGACTATAAACACTATTTAATGAACTGATATCATGAATGATGTCTTCGTTAATATTTCAAATCCTTTCAAAAAAAAAATAAGTAATATACGAAGAAATTGAAATTCGAATGACTTTTCTTTTTGGAGAAAGTTCTTCATATAACAAACATTTTCGATGACATTCAGCTAAACAGTAGAGACAATGTGAAAAATTTTGATATGTCCTTGCAAAGAAAATGAAAAGCGTACAACTACAATAATGAAAAATAATAGCCACAGAAAAGGTTAAGTTTGATCAGCATCAAAGCAAGAATAATTTGGAAAATAGTAATCTAAAATCAAAAGATGATTCAGACTGAGAAAATACATACATCTTTGTATTGCTTCATTTAAGTTATGAGAATTACTTGATGATGCTTGAGTCGAACTCATAGCACTATCATTTGTTGATTCTTCAAGTAAAATCAAAGTAAAATATATTATCGTACGTGATAACGTTTCAAGTGTAAGATTACATAGGGTGGACGAAAATTCAAGCAACAACTCTCTAAAATTTCGTCCTCGTGGTTGTTGTTCCTCATGTCAACTTATTCTGGTGGTGGCATCTGTTAGTTATGAAGCCACCTATACGAATTTTCACAAATGCCTATTAAGGCAAGTTCTAAATAGATTTTTTAGTAAACTCTGCTTGTAGATGGAAAAATAGTGCATACGCTCGTACATAAAGACTCGGTTATTATTAGGTTTAACTGCTACAAAAATTCATGATGAATTCATCGTTTCTTATCGTACAGTTGCTCATTGAGTTCATCAATTTTCAAGTAGGTTACAATTATTGGAAGATAATTTTTCGAAGTGATCGTTCAATACGCATGTTCCATGAAAAAACTATCTTAAGAACGGCTGAACATATCGAGCTGTCCTTTGGTACTTATGGGTTTCTCGATGTGCTCTTGCTTTTGTCTAGCGAACACTTTTGTCCAAAATGCTCGGAAGTAGGTTTTCTAGAAAACCGTAGTTTTGGAACCAATGGTTGTTAAAGTCTTTTTGTTTTGACAGTCTATAATGATAGAGTAACCAATTCTCTACAAAATGAGATGTCTCCGAGCTCTCTACGGCTTTTTTTGACCGAGTTAGATAAATTTTAGTAAAAGACAAAAGCCGTTGTTTCTCAGAAGAAATAGCAGAAAAAATGGCTTTTGCCTTCCACTAAAATTGATGTAACTCGGCCAAAAAAAAGTCGTAGAGAGCTCGGAGACATCTCATTTTGTGGAGAATTGGTTGCTCTATCAATATAGACTGTCAAAACAAAAAGACTTTCGCGATCACTGGTTCCAAAACCACGGTTTTCTAGAAAACCTACTTCCAAGCATTTTGGACAAAAGTGTTCGCTAGACAAAAGAAAGAGCACGTCGAAAAACCCTTAAGTACCAAAGGACAGCTCGATACGTTCAGCCATTCTTAAGATAGTCTATACCAACTTTCTCATGGAACACGCCTATTACCGCAATTACTCAGCAAAATGTTGATAGTATTAAAGATCTAGTGAATGCTGAATCACGTATTAGTATTGATTATATCACTACCGTCTTAGACATAGTTATCACATAAACTATGGTGATGCATACTTAAAGATATTCATCAACAATTTCCATAAGAAGCAAACATCATCAACAACAAATAGCATAAATTTGCATTATAAAAATGCAAAATTACATATGCAAACTATTGTTCTCAATCTTAATTATCTTCAAGAAGAAAAAAATCTATGTTACAATTCATCCACTACATATGCTTGGCTTTGCTCTTTCTGACTTTTAGTCGTTTATTGATTTGAAACGTAGCCTTGATACATATTCACATGCTACTAATTTAGGTAAAGCAATAGTCAGAGAAGTCAATTCAACACTTATTCACGCATATCAAAAGATCTTTGAGAAATACTTGGAAAATTTACTGTAAACAGATTAGTAAAATGTTTTTTTCTATGAATAAATATTCGAAAGTGACAGATCTTGGAGAGTACCCTATATACACAAGTGCCATTTACTAATATCTAATTGATAGATAAAGCAGAAAATCTTTAATTTGAAAATTGACTGTAAGAGATAAGCTGACAATCTGTCTATAGTTCATCATTTTGAAAAAAACTTATTAGAAAATCTTAATAATTACTAACAGTTGAACTTGCTAATTTCTAATTCGTGACCATCGAATGATCATAATTAAACTTGAATTTAGCTAAATTGTATTGGTTGCTGAATTTCAAGAGAAAAATATTTTTTCTAATTTTATTCATAAAAATTTTCTTTACAGTGAAAAAAAAATGATAAATTCTAATAAAGGCAACATTGTGATTCGTATAACAAGTTTACTTGAAATAGACTGATTGGACTCTAGCATTGTGATCTAACTAAAGAGAGAACCTTTTAGAATGTCTGATCGCTTTTTTCACCAAGAACCATGTTCACTTGATAAGCGCTAAAGAGCAATAGAAAAATCTAGAATGATTTTGTTTACCAGCCTTTCTTCTTGACATATTGGAATTTTCTTGAGTTTTTTTTAACAAAGAACTGGGGTTATGTGAAAAGTCAACTTTCGAGTTTCGATTTCAAATGTTGCACGAACAAAGTTCTTAATGAGATTAATTGATAATGCAAGTTTTAGGTTTTCTAGTAGTTATAATAACAATAAGATTTGTATTCCGAGAAATATATCTATAGATATGTGATAAAATCGTAACCACTGAAGAATTGTTAAAGGTATCATTGTGACAAAATCTTAGATCAGTTGTACATAGGAAAAGTCACATTTTCGGTGGAAGGTTACAAGAAGAGATTGTGAATGAATACCAACTATTGCTTGCAAATTTAATAGCAAACAAAATAATCTATTTAGTTGCATTAACGATATTTGAATGTTCTTCAATAGTAATATACATCATTGACCAACAGATAGTACTGTAAGTGTTAACGAAGTATTGAAACATATCTACCGGTAGTATTACAATGGAGATATGTTTCGTTTAGAGCTCGATCGACCATGGAAAGTTTTGGTGATTGATTGATTGATAATATATATATAGATATATAATTACAATATAATTTGACTTGATTCTATTAAAACAGACGATCCTCTTATTAATATAAAGACAATATTACAAGAGCATTCATTATACAAAACGAGTCATGATTTCTGAGCCACCCATTATACTAGAAAGTATCGAGACATATTTATTCTACTGTTCAAAGAAAATCATACTCGAGATTCAAAAGTATTTATCGATCAGAACTAAAAGAGAGTCGAATATATCATTAGTGCATTTTTTATTTTAACTAGAGATTTACAGGGTGCCGTAAACGTTAAAAAATTTCTCTTAGTCAGAAAGCAAAGTACGAAAAAACTTTGCTCTGAACATCTCTAACGTGAGACTATGTTGATATTTATCTCTTTTAGAGTCTTTCAACAAGAGTAAAGTTAAGGTAGAGCTAAATGAAAGCTTCATATGGTTAGGTAAGGGTTCGAAAATTTCTCTCAATCAAAAGACAAAAAATTCGTTCGAAGAAACCTTCTCAGATATCTCGTTCCGATTTCAATTACTTTTTACCGATAGATACTACACGATGTTCTTATAAAAACTCTGAAAGAATGTGGGTTCCTACTGAAATTTGACTAAGCTATCCAGTTTCTAAGATATCTATTATCTAGATCCAGGCTTGAGAAAAACTTCTGTTTTAAAGTTTCATGTCAGAGACTCTTTTTTCATGGATAATATACACAATATTTGAAAGCTTCATATTTTGAAGAGATGTTGTTCACAGTTTATGCATTTCTTTAGCGAAGCTAATCTAGTTTAAGTTCTCTATGTGCGAAAAGTTTTAGATAGAAATTCGGAAATACAATTTTTCTAAAAACAAATTCGGGGACTTACTCAAGTGTTAATAGGAATCGAAATCGTTTGAGAAATTTTATTAGAACATTGTTTGATATCTATAGACGAAAGAACCATTGAAGTTGAAAGTGAATAACTGAAATAGTTTCCTTGCAAACATGCACTATTTCTAATTTTATATTGAAAAAATTCTTTTTAAGTTTTAAATAGTATTGTTAATCATCAAATGCTAGAGCTCAATGATCTTCAAAACTAATTCTATTGACATGATCAAGAATGAAGTAGATATTTAACAATATTTTGTTTTTTCATAGAAAAAAAAAGGACATAAACTAGATTCGAAATAAACAAAAACACTAAAATACAATTAAAACAGAAAGGAAAGTTTTTGTTTTTGTTTTTATGTTAGATATTCGTATTCATTATCAGTTAATGATGTTGTTGTTTTACGTTTTTTATTTGGTGTTGAACGAAGAAAATCTTCACACATTTGTGTATGTAACGAATCTGCATCTGGATTTAAACGAAGTAATAATTGTTGATGAAATAATTGTTGATTTTTTATTAATTTATCTAATTTGATTTGTGTTATATCAGATAATGATTCTTTTATTTGTTCTAATTCTTTTCGTAAATTATTTAATTCTTTTTCTTTAATTTGTTTATATTCTTCAAATTGTTTTTCAAGATATTTATATTTTATTTTAAAATTTTCTTCGTCATCTGTCAATGTCTAAATAAAGAAAATTTTTAAATTCAACAAATAAATAATTAAAAATTTAATTTTACAATTTGATCTGATTGTTCATTAATAAGTTCATTATCTGATTGTTCAGTTGGAATCAATTTTGTAACAAATATTTCTTTACCTTGAATATAATGTGGTCGAGCAATTAAAATTCGATCAACATCATCATAATCCTATAAAAAAAAATAAATTATTTTCATATATATTTTTTTTTTCTTCTAGATTTTTACCCTATAATCAATAAAACCTTTTTCATAATCAAATTTTTTAATATAACCTAATTTTTTGAAATAATTTCGAAGAGTTTCTTTATCATATTTAGTTGAATTCGATATAACTAATCGATTTGTAACAACAAGTCTTTCAGGAATTGATGCTGTCAAACGTGGTAATGCTCGTTTAACAAATATTTCTTCACCATTAATTATATGTGGTCGTTTAGACATAAATTCTGTTGTACAATGTGCTAATTGAAATGTAACAAAAGCAAAACAATGATAAATCTTAAAGATAAAAAAAAAACAAAAAGAATTTTTATCATATAAAAATTTTCAATATCAAAACAAAATATTTACATTATTATCTTTATCTCGATTTAATGAAAGTTCAGTTAATTTACCATATCTTTCACAATATGTTCGTAACGTTTCTACAGTTACATTACATAAATTACCGATAAATAATTGACGACTAAATTAAATTATAAAAAACAAAATATATATATATATATATGATTCGAATATTTTACTTACTCGCCCATTGATATATTAAAAAATATACAAATAAAAAAAAGAAAATCTTTTAGTTATTTTATCTGAAATAAGAAATCATTATTATAAGTGTATAAAAATACCCGGAAAATAAGTAAAGGAAAGAAAAGAGAAGAAATATTAATACTCATTATAACAGAGGATGATATATATATAAGTAATCTTGACTCTAAGCGACATCTGACTCTAATTTATATTTCTTGTTCTAATGTTATTATTTTTGAAGATTTGCATTCTTTTTTTGGAACAAAATCGAATTGATAAAAACAAGTTTTATTGAATCGATTTTTGTTATTAAATTAAAGCTGCTTCGACTTCTTGAATTTTTAGGTCTCATCAGTTAAAAAAACGTTCAGCAATATACTTCACATGTGTGTCTTCAAAATTCAGATGATTAATGTATATGTTACTTCTCGAAAAACAAACAACTATTTGAAGAATTTCTATATTTGAGTACTACTTTTATTGATAAAGAAAAATTTAGCAATATTGTTTTTGATCTGTTAATCATTATGTATTGTCGAGACGTATGAAAATGGAGGGAAGATGAACAATCTCATCCAATAAATCAAAGTTCTTTGTTATTACTTACGAGTAAAATATCTAAAGTGCAGTTCACCGTTTGAGCTCATATTGAGTTCACAAGGACATCTTCGATAAGACTAGAAAAAGCTTCAAAGAACTCGTGCTCATTGACGTTTGAGAACAAGTTAGGACCGTTTTACTGAATCTTCAACGTATTTCAAGCACTTTACTGGAAAACTAACTAATACAATTTTGAGCTGCAATTTTGTCCGATACATAGATCTGATGACTCCTGGAATATCCTGCAAGTTTTGTCGAGACAATGAATTTCCAAGTAAATTCGGTTTTTGTAACAAGTGGCTATTGGTTGAAAATTCAATATTTTGACAAATGAATATGTTTTTCGGATGAAATTTACAGAATAAATCAAGGATCATTAGATCTATTTATGAGTTCGATACACAGTTGGAACCGGACAGGTTTTTTCTGTCCGGTCCGGTCCGGCCGGTTAAAAAATTTGTCCGGTCCGGTCAGCAACCGGCCGGACAAATTTCACAGCCAAACTGGCAAAAAGCCGGCTAAAATAACCGACCATAAAAGTATCTGTTAACATAAAATATTGGCGAAGGGAAATTGAATATTCACATGCAGAAATCCCAACTAGGGGTGATCAATTTACATTTACGAAAAATTTATAAATCCAAAAATAAATTTTAAGAAATTTAAATTAAAAAATAAATTATAAAACGTTTTATTTATTTCAAATTTAAAATGGATTTACATAAATTTAAATTTTGTAAAATTATTTAAATTTATGTAAATCCAATTTAAAATTATAATAAATTAACAGCAAATCGCCACCCTTAATCCGAACTGGAAACTAAAACTTGGGACTGAAACTCTCCCTTCATATTTTATAGCAAGGTGCGTCGACTTTTCGAGCCCGACATCGATATAAATTAGCTATTCAGATCAAATCTGTTTTTCATCTTAATTTCAAAAAAGAAAAAAAAGCAAGTTTATAACACATCTAACATAAAAATGTAAATTTTTATTTTTCTTGATTCAGGCAGCTGCCTAAGTAGAACAAGAGAATAAATTATTTCATCAAGGTTAAATTGAGCGATACACGAGAAAGAAATCGATAGAGATATAAAGAGAACAATCAATCGTTTATAGTCAAGTCGAAGGCAAGATATCTATTGAGTCTTTCGCAAACACATTCTTCTGACTTGAAAATATCATAAAAAAAACCATTTTCAGTAGAGAGAATTCTTGGATACAAACAACAATTTTGTAATGATGAACTGGCAAAAATCCGGTTCTGTCCGGCCCGGTTTAACTTCTTGTCCGGTCCGGCCGGACCGGAGCCGGATTGCCGGACCGGTTCCAACTCTGCTGTGAAGTATGAGAAATTAGTGAATAATTTTGAAAATATACTTGCATCTTCATATAATAATTAAAAGTCATTAAATTTTACTAAACTATTGATAAATAGAAAAAAATTCTTTGTTATTATATGAATGAACACAAATATTTGATGTCTACATTTTGAAATTAGATACATAAAACTAGACCTCTAAATATGAAATTTTTCATTAACAAAACTTATGCATGTATTTAAAATACTCAATAAAATCAAAAAAATTGAAATTTCTTTTTTAATTAAAAAATATAAATAAATTTGTTAGATAAATGTATGAATGATGTTTTATTCAACAAAGTGTAATCATGTTCTTGCATCAAGCAGATTATCACAATCATAATAATAATGTTCGATACCCTATGAATCATTACAAGCAAAAAACAAAGTTTCTTCTCAATCAACTTGACAATGTTATATCATTCGCTTTAAGACTATCAATACAAATTGGAATCAGACAACAATCTAACAACTGACACAATGGATAGAATAAACACATCACCCACAACTAAGTAACCATAGTAATAAATCTATTTTCTTTCCGGTTTATTAGACAATATTTTAACTACAATAAAAACAAGTAAACCGTATTGCTCTGTTTTGTTATTATTAGAAAGTTGCGGGTTCACTTTTTTGTGGATTCGAATCCTAATCAGATTTTTCTCTCTCAATATTTGACGCCTTCTATGTACATGAATAAGTGAAGAACCAAAGTTTCCCTATTTCATGGCTACCCCAAGAAAAAAGTCAAGGTAATGTTATTTCTTGTTATTCACTTTCCCTTCACTCTACGCTTAACAAATTAAAAATTTTCGCTTAGTCAAAAATAGTATTATGTTAAACAAATACGGAATCGAATAGTTCATTGATGAGCAAAACTTGCCATTGAAAGTCGTCAAACCAATAATAGAATCAAAATCTTCAGCTGTATGGAATAGTTTAAGTTATATTTATGTAAATGAGATCAAACGAAAATAGGTCCTATGCCAACCAATCCAGGAAGCTGTGGGTCCTCGTATTTGTGGAACTCCTATGTTTCTACATACATTAAATTACCGATTGTGGACAAGTCTCCTGCGAGAACGACTTTTTTTCATTTCCGTTTTCCGTTCCCTTGATGCTTTCAAAGTTTCTATTACGATTTCATATATTGTGTTGGACAAAAAAAAAACTTTTATTACTAGACTGTAGTTTCTGCTGATGTCACATTTTACACAATACCAGATGACTTAAAATTAAAAATAAAACTATCATTAGAGGTACATTTTAGTAAAATATATCAATTATTATTTATACTTCCGACATTTATCAACTTTAAATAGAAAGAATTATTTCCTTGGTCAATTGAAAAATTAAGGAGAGAAAAAAAACAATAATAGAACATCAATGACAGTAACATCGATGAAAAAACGAATATATTCAAGAGAAACAGATAATAATAGTTCTATATAACGAGAACGACGATAATTACAGAGAATAGAGTATTTATGATGATTGAATAACAATGTAATAAATGATGAATGAATTTCCCTAATATTTGATGATAGATATGTGGTATTTTTCCGTTAATTAGTAAATGTTGCAAAAATCTTTGGAAAAATGATGCAATGTGTTTCTCAACAATATAACATTGGATTGACTTCGACATGTTTACTTTCAGAAAGCGAAGTTTGAAGATTATATAAAGAAAATAAATCAAAATAAAATGATTTTCAGGAATGTCTTTTTTTTTAAATATCGTTTTCTTTCCCGATTCCCGACGGAAACAAGACGGCCGGAAAAAAAAGTTTTCCAAAGGACAGTATTAGGAATGCTTGTGGATATTAAATGGCTTGAATTGTAATGCAATTAAATTGATCTTCTTTTGCTAATAAAGAAAAGCGATTATTAACGCAAATAATGATGTAGATGACTTCTTTTGGTATTAGTGACAGATCAGATGTTGCCGTAGTGTGCATTATATATATTATTCTACGTTAATTCTTTTGTATTATTTCAACCATGATTATATTGTTTGTCAGCAGAATCGAATGAAAAAATTATATTTTCTCTTTCTCTCTTTTTCATTACTTTTTAATATTTGCATTCAATGAATAGACTTCATACACAAAGAACGGGAAGTATCTATGTTTCATGCACTTAAAATTTTACTTAGTGCATTCGTTTTTACAATAAACTTCATTCAGTTGTTTTTTTAAATTTAAATATATTTATTAAAAGATAAAAAGCAAAAAAAACCAAAGTCTTTTAGTTTTGATGATTATATTTGTTTCTTGACACCAAGAAGTGTACCACAATTCGGACAATAATGTTCGGTATCCTACATATATCATAAAAAGAGTAGATATTTTACAGAAAGAAAAACAAAGCATGATACAAACCTTGCAAACATCAACACAAAATGGCATCCAACAACAAGGCCATAGAAATGTAAAGAAAAGAACGGCACATATAATCCAAGCTAGAATACTAGGCTTCTTTTGTGTCCGTGTAACAATCTGTTTTCCACAGTAAGGACATGTACATTGTATTGGATATTCACCTACAATAATTACTGTCGATCCCACATATACTGGTTGTGACATGTTTGATGGTTCTTGTCGATAAGGATCTTGGGTATCTGGTTTTCAATAAAATGAAATACCTCAAAAGTAAGAAAATAAGAAGAAAATTTCATTTACTGTAGGATGGTGGTGGTCCAACGTTCATATATTGCCTTAAGCCGTCCCAAAGTTTTTCAAAGTATTCAAAAAAAAAAAATGAAAAAATTTACTTATATTCATAGAAGAACACTGTTATTAATTTTCAATATAATGTTACCGTTGAAACGACCAATTGATTGTTTAGAAATGATAGAGAGAAACTTTTTTCTTAAAAATACATCAATAACAATCCCTTATATAAAGAATAAAGAAAAAAACATAAAGGTAAAAGAATAAATTTTTATAATGCTGACACGTTGTTCTATGTTTCTTTTTGGTCAAGTTTTTATGTTGTGAAAAGCTATATACCAGTTAAAGGATATTATAGCAATTGTTGTTAATATGATCAAATATTAGGACTCAGTATGTCTTCAAACTATTGTCTTATGGACACTATTTATTTCACTATTTTTTCGAGAGAAACAAGAACGATATTAAAAATGAACGTTCTTGAAAATCGTTTCTTTTTTTGCTTGCATTGCTTTAAAAGATTTGTATGTAACACCTTTTTATTATTAATAACTATTTTTATACATAATAAAACGCATAAAAATCTTGGGGAAAATATCGAGATTCATCTTTCAACAGACGAATATGGAATTGATCTGAACATTTTTTGTTTGATAGAGCAAGAGCTAAAGAATGAAACAAGTGAACATTGTTAAAATGTTTATTTTCGTTTGATTAGGATGAAAGCCGAATACGGAGCAACGCTAAAAATGTTTTTGGAATCTGAACTTTCCATATTTTCGCTTGGCGACTTCGCGATTTTGTTTGTCTTGAACTCTAAGTTAAACTGATTCACGAATAGAGCTTTCCAACTCTTATCATTCTATCTATGTGGAAAATTTTTGGTTATGTTGTCGATAAGAAAACTCTCTTTTATAATTTTGTCTTCGCTGGACCATAAGTTTGGTAAAAGTTGTGAAGCAAAAAACTAGTGAGTCGATGAATCCTGAAAGTTTTTTAAATTCAAACTTCTTCAAATTTATATCTTAGATACAGTGTTTTTTTTTATCTATCTAACGTTCAGATGCCAAAGATATGCAATCATTTTCTTTTTCGTTTTTTTGTACATGGTTCGATAGAGAGTATGTCAATACTTTTGAATAATTACTTATTAGCTTTTTAAAAGTAATAGTCTTGATGCAAAACATTCGACATGATGATGTACCCTATTTTTGCATGAAATAAATCTATTTTGATAAACACGTAATATTCTTTCCATTCATTATTATTTTTAGTTGTCCGAAGGGATTTTTGTTTCTCATTGATCGTGTGAAACTAGTCACAAAAAAGCTGTACTAGTCATTGTTCAAATAAAGTATTATTCATAGTGGAACCTTGAGAAAAAACTTAGTATGCCACTTTGCAAATTTATCTAGCTTTTTTTCTAGAGAGATGAAAACACTATTTTTAGGGAATTAGAATAAGTATCGCTGAGGAAAAGATAAAGTAGAAAGTTTTTCAAAGTATTTCTTCATTGTTGAAAAAAATCAAAATTTTCTATTTCATCGACATGATCGTACAAAATCGCGCTTGTATTTAGCGCCTGATCCCTCCGAATTTCATTCGAGAACAAAATACATGTGATGCTCGGATTCAGCATCAAAAACTGAATTGGGTGACATCCGTATCAACAAAGAATATTTTTCAGTGAAATTTTATCCCCTAGTGGACCATGGATGTAATTAATATTTCATCGAAATGTGTCTCCTCCAACTCAGTTTCTGACGCTGAATTTGTATATCACATGGATATTGATCATAAACAAAATTATGAAGGTCATAGTGGCTAAATACGAACGCGATTTTGTACAATCATGCCATTCAAATAGAAAACTTTGATTATCTCAACAATGAAGCAATGCTTGCAAAAACTTCCTACGTAATCTTTCCCACAGAAATACTTTCTATAATTCCTTAGAAATAATATTTTAATCTCTCAAGACTAAAAACTAGATAAATTTGCAAAATGGCATACTAAGTTTTTTTCAAGGTTACACTATGAATCATATTTTATGCGAACAATGACTAGTACAGCTTATTTTATGGCTATTTTCATACGAATAATAAGAGAAAACCACTTCGAACATCTAAAAATAATAACGAATAAAAAGTTCTGCGTGTTTATCAAAATCGATTTATTTCATGCAAAAATAGGGTACATCATCATTTCGAATGTTTTGCATCAAGACTATTACTTTTAAAAAGCTAATAAATAATTATTCAAAAGTATTTGACACACTCTCTGTCGAACCATGTACAGCAAAATGAAAAAAGATCTTACGATGATTTTGAATTTTTTGGCCTTTTATATCATGATCATGGTATCAAGACAAGAGTAATAGCAATTGTCAAGCAAAGGTTTATGGGCATCGCAACAGTTTTTAAGATTAGTAGAGAGAATGTTCTCGTACAGCATAAATCAAATGGATAAATAATTTTTTGTATTGTATACACTCTCCAAATTTCGTTCTGTGAAAGAAAAAATATCGAAGTCAATCCGATGTTACATTGTTGAGTAATACATTGCAACATTTTTTTTCGAAGACTTTTGCATTGTTTACTAATTAACAAAAAAATATCAAACATCTATCATTAAGTATTGGACACGTTCATTCATTATTTATTAAAGTTCTCAATTCAATTATCAAGACTATCGTATTCTTTGTGAATATCACCTTTGAAAGTGTTAAAATGGTTCATTTTTCATCGGTGTTGTTTATATGCTAGTATTGTTGTTTCTCTTTTTATTTGTTCCATTGATCAAAAAAGTATTTCTCTGAACTTAACGTTTATAAGTGTGGATGTATAAATAATGATTGATTCACTATTATAAAAATGTAATATGCGTGTAATGCAAAAAGTAAGTAAATTTTTTCTGATTTCGTTATGTACCATTCAATAAAGCATGAGTAGTTAGGCATACGTATATTATTTTTAAATCGATTCGTCTATGTTTTAAGAATAAAAGACCAAAAGATTAGGAAGGCATAAAAAACAAATTTAAACAATGAGTTTTCGTTAGAAAGGACACTATCTGATAAGATAATCATCGTTCATTTGAAAAGCCACTATATATTATGCATTATATTATTCTATGCCAATTCTGTTTTGTTTTTTCAACCGTGATTATATTGTTTGTCAGCAGAATCGAAATGAAAAAATTATATTTTCTCTTTCTCTTTCTCCTTCTCTCTTTTTTCTAACTTTTTAATATTTGCACTCAACGAATTGACTTCATACACAAAGAACGGGAAGTATCTATGTTTCATGCACTTAAAATTTTGCTTAGTGCATTCGTTTTTACAATAAACTTCATTCAATTTTTTTTTTAAATTTAAATATATTTATTAAAAGATAGAAAGCAAAAGAAACCAAAGTCTATTAGTTTTGATGATTATATTTGTTTCTTGACACCAAGAAGTGTACCACAATTCGGACAATAATGTTCGGTATCCTACATATATCATAAAAAGAGTAGATATTTTACAAAAACAAAACAAAACATGATACAGACTTTGCAAGCATCAACACAAAATGGTATCCAACAACAAAGCCATAAAAGTGTAAAGAAAAGAACGGCACATATAATCCAAGCTAGCATACCAGACTTCTTTTGTGTCCGTGTAACAATCTGTTTTCCACACTGAGGACATGTACATTGTGTTGGATATTCGCCTACAATAATTACTGGAGATCCTACATATACTGGTTGTGACATCTGTGGTGGTTGATTTTTATGGGAATCTCGATCGTCTGATTTTCAATAAGATAAAATACCTAAAAATTAAGAAAATAGGAAGACAATTTCATTTACTGTAGGATGGTGGTGGTCCCGTGTTCATTTTTGTTCTTAAATATTCTTCGATTTTTTTCAAAGTATTCAAACTGAAAATGAAAAAGAAATTACTTTTATTTATATAAAAACACAATTATTCGTGAGTAATATAAAGCTGTCGTTGTCACGGAGTTAACTTATTTGGACAGAGATGCAAAGAGAAAAAAATTTATTCTTGAAAATCAGTCAATAAATATCGCTTATATAAAGAATAGAGAAAAGAAATGAAAGTAAAACATAATTTTTTTTCATATTGACGCACTGTTCTATACTTTTTTCATAGACTGACTGCAACTATAGTATTCGAAAAATCCATTGAGATGAGAAAGACAGCCTCCATTCAATTGTTGTTACTTACCTATTGCAACGAAACAACATTTTAGTAGTCAATGACGTGTTTATAAATTTGTTTCGAAGCAAACAGTGACTAGGGAGAGAACATCATCATATAAAAATCTTTACTTTTGTCGAGTAAAAAGTATATGTATATTTTAAACTAATAATACATACCTATACAAGTGATCTTTTTCTCTTCTATCAATTAGCAATTAGGTAGTTGACTTAAACAACATTAACGAGTAGTGATGAGATCTTCTCGTCAATAAGTTTCAGAAAAGAAATATAATCAATTTAATATGAATAAGCTGACATGATTTTGCAGGTATTTGAAAGCTTCAAAGCTATCAATCATTTAATGTTCCCTAAATTGAAAGGATGGAATCTAAAACCGAGAGTTCACTTATGTGTGTCGGTCTCTAACATAATTACGATACGGTTACCATGATACAAATGACTATCTGGCAGCTATGGACGAATGACTATACAGGATAGTGAAAAGGAGCACCTATGCATTAGAATACATATTCACCATGAAGTACTCAAGGAAAAAATAGCAGACTTCAAGAAGCTTCATGAGACTTTAGCATATATGATCAGCTATAGCGCATAAGACTTCACGTAACTTCGACAGATTTCAAGAATAAAAGTTTCTGCTGTGCCCTCTCAGCCATGATATCTTAGGGCGAAGAGTACAAAATCTATACATACTGTGAAGCGCGCCTATACACTCTGTATTTCACTGTTTACAGCGATGTTTTGATTTATTGCATGACTGAGTATTCTGATCGTATTTGTTCATGTAACATACGTAGAAATATGATACTTTGACGGCGAGATACTGTGTAAAACAGAAGCTGCATACTGACTTCGTATAAGAGCTTCTTACACAGCTTGCTTACATGTGTAAGTGATCGTACTTCTCTATGTTACATACGACGAAATACGATTGTTATATTGAGTCATGTAACACATTAGTATATGATGAGTTGCAGTTGTGTGCAAGCGTGTTTATTCGCTTATAGTGTTTTTAGAAATGACGTTCATTGTTATTAAACTATTAAATGATTCAATTGATTCTTCAATGGTGTATAAATCAAGATGTGAAGTAATAAATATTAAGAGTTACAAAGTGAATCTGAATACAAGATTATGATTAACTAAAATCACATTATTTGAAGAATGGTATATTAAATTTTTGTACTAGAAATAGAGCTCATATAACTAATTGTTTTCTTTTTAAATAATTATATTGATTTCTGTTATTTTGATAAATCAATATATATAATGTAAGCTTTATTTCAAACGTGAAGATGATACAGAATCATAATCATATGAATGATGAAAAATCAGATCGTCCTCAAGTTCAATTGTTTTATTTAAAATATTAAAAATTCGAGTGTAAAATCTCTAAAATCAATATACTACTGTTTGTGATCGCATATCGAACAGAGAATTTCAGAATTTGGCATATATGAATATATGATGCAAAAAAATTTTCATTCACCGCACTCAGTTTTCATTTGAATTTGAAAATAACATTTTAAGAACAGTATGTAAGAAAAAAAGACAAATATAGGTTACAACATTACATCGATCAAAAAAATTTGACGAAATTTCTGTAAAAAAAAAAAGCATTGCATATCCAAAGAGAACTTCAATAGACATTTGTTGAATATGCAAAATCGGTTTTAAATAGATGTACTACTTAAAATGGTTCGTTTTGGTTGAAATTTTTAGGAATGAGTAGTCTGAATGAAAAACGTTTCTGGCAAATATTTCAACGTGACATATCAAACTAGACCGAACTTTAAGCTTATTTATAGTCCATCAATGATTCTCAGGAAAATTGTTGTAATTTCGTCATTACAAGAGCTACAGAGCTTGGGATGGTTTCAAACTAGAGTCAATACATATGCGCAGATTTTATCTGAACAGAATTTCGAAATGTGCTGCAATGCATGTTTTTAATGATCACATATGTATATACGGTGTTAAAATAAGCAAAAACCAGTCATTTCACGACACTATATATCTCACTGTTCTCAATACAGAAAGCAACTATCAAAAATTTGGTTAGACAAAAGCTTACTCTCATTCAGATCTTCACAACAACAAAAAAAAATAATACCGTTTATGTCTTGAACTCGGTGGTAAGAATTGCAATGTTTCTGAATGAAAACTACATTCCGAGAAAAATGGTGAATAAGTTTAGACATGAATTATTTTCATTTAAGTTCAGAAAAAAAACATCAAAATGGAATATTCATAATGTGTTTAAGGGAAATTTTTAAAGCATATAACAGATGACGTAAGCTTGCACCGTGTGTCGTATTTAAATTATATAAGAATGTTCACCCGATGATAATCCAAATAAAAAGTTAATCTTTCTAAAACTAGAAAACTTTAACAAAGTTACGGAAATTTTCTGAAAAAAGACGTTAGTAGGATCGAGATTTTTCCAAAATTTTTTAAAAATTTGACCTTTTTTTCGAAAAATCATATATGTTCTGAGAGAGGACATTTCGTTACATGGTCCTATAATAAAAATTCAATTGCGATTTTTTTTTTTCGAAAAACTTGATTTTCTGAGGGACAGGGCATTTTCAATAAAAGCTCATCTACAAATAATGAGGAACTGTATGACGAAGTCATTGAATACATTTACAGGAAAATAAATTATCAAAAAGACGAGCATTTATTATTGCGATAGAAAAAGCATTCGTATATGTATTCAGAATTATGGCATTTGGCGTCAAAGTTGAGATCCTTTCCAATGTTATCAGCCCCACCCAAATGTATACTTAGCGAAATTAATCGAATTTTAGAAGCAAAAAGACACCCATCGAGCCCTAAATTAGTTGTTTGTTTATGGAATTTGAGATTATTTCTTCTTTTTCTAGCTGTTTATAAAATAAATTGAATCATATACTTTTACATATGAAGTAAGCGTTCGATAACTCTTCTATGCCTGAGAAAGTATCTGTCAGATTTCAATTAGTTTCGATCCAAGTCCGACTTGGTAACTGGTACAGCTATTTGGGTCCGCATGTGAAATATTGTACACATGCAGAACGCTGATCCTCGAGGTCTGCATCAGTTCCAAAAATGATTTGTTGGAATCGTTCAAAGAAGTATACGCCATTTCTTCATTTTTAAAGTCAATTCATAATTCAAACATGCATTTTGTAGAATCATGCTTCCTTTTTCAGCTCATGCATTTAGAAATACATAATAGGCCTTCAAGTTGACAAATCTTCTATCGAAAAACTATGGTTCCATCTCGTTCGGTTTCGACCAGTTCCAAGTTTGAAACCGTACTTTTTCACTAAAATTTTTTCGATATGAAGGTCTATTATATGTTTCTCAATAGATGAACTGAAAGAGGAAATATTACTCTACAGAATGCATGTTTGAATTAATTATGTATTACCGTTAACAATGAAGATATGGTGTGTACTTCTTTGAACGGTTCCAACAAATCATTTTTGGAACCGATGCAGACCTCTAACTGATCCTGTCAGTTCAGTGTCAACTGAATCGAATTTCTTGCACAAGAAGAAAGTTAAAATAATAATTGCTTTCAAAATATATAAAATAAAACTAGATTTATATCTCAGAAGATTGGTATAATATTTGTTTATGTAACTTATCATGAATAGGATTTCGAATCAAAAAATATATATTTCACTGAATAAGATAAATTAGTCATATAAAAATAATTTCGATTTAAAAAAAAATGTTTTAATGTCTTTATTCTTGTGACTAAAAAACATTTCGTCGACCAATATGTGCATTACATAATGGACATATATGCACAGCATCTTGGCATGCTGGAACACAGAAGGGAATGAGACAACAGCCAAGAAAACCACCAAACAAACAAATAAGCAATGCAATGAGCCATGTACCACCACCAGGTTCATAGTTAACTCTTGTTACAACTTGTTGTTGACATGATGGACACTGTATTTGTTGAGGATAATGGCCTAACAATGTTCCATAAGGGCGAATAATTGTTGTCGTTTGAGCGTACACCGGAATAGGTGGTGGTATACCTATCAATACAAAAAGAAATATGTTTCATGTAGTAGTACTTTATATGTTGATCTCACCATAGTTTGCTGCTCGTCCTGTAAAAGGTGCTTGTTGCTGATATGACATTCCAGGATTTGTTGAATCACTTGGTTGGTATGGTGGTGGCATTTTCATATCATTTGGTTGCGATGCATACGCCATGTTAATATTATAACTTTATGTTTCTGTTTTCACTTGTTTTTATATTATAAACGTAAAAAGTTTTATCACTAGTTCTTATCGCATATTACTCATGTCATTATCATTGTTTCATATTTGTATATGCTATACAAAAGATAAAATTAATTTATATTTTTCATAGCTATCTTTTAGTTATAATATATATTGTTGCTTTTTTTTGTGACCAAAGTCTTTTGATATTCAACAATTCTTTGCTTTGTCCTATTTAGTAATTGTAATTTCTTCGAGAAGTATTTATACTAATGAGGAATATTTAACTGATATGAAAGGTCTACTTAATTTCACAGTCATTTTTTTTGTAGATAGCACGATCATAAAATAAAGAGAAATTCCTGTATAATATTCAATAAATGAATGTATGGAATTATTTTTATTTTAGTATAATTTCACCTAAGAAAATTAAAGTTACAACTAGGTTTAAAAATTTCAAAAACATAGTTGTAAAACTATGATTTGAATGACATAAAAAATCTTGTTAACATGATTCCTTTGGAACTAAAGCGTAGAATTCACATGAGTTTTCACATCTTATTTTACTGATATACAATACTTAAGGTGGAAAATTTCTAACAAACAATAGTTGTTTTCTGAGCATAATCGATTGTTAGAGAACAGAACGTATTTTTACTGCCGCTCTATTTGTTGATTTGCTTTGTTAGTATTCTCTCATATTTTTTCTTTTTCGTTTTGTTCGCTTTTTTTAATTGAACAATTCTTTTTCTAACCATTGATTTAACTGGAAAATAAGTCTGTTGTACATATCCAATATATCTACAGTAGATCTTAGCATACTATTATATATCTCAATAAGCTCAAAAACACTAATATTAGTATTTCCTAAAGTTATAATTTGATCAGTTCGTGTTTTTTTGTTGATCGTACAACGACAGTGGTTTATTCAATGTATTACAATTCGGCATCCTTGACATCTTGAATATAAATTTTTAACTACGCAAAAGTCAGAAATCGCACTATTTAGAATATTCACAAACGGATTCCAGTGGTTTAAATTTTAACAGTCTTGGAAATGTTGAAAAGCAGTCTAAGTCTTGTCGTTAATGTTATTCAGAGTTTTTTTCTCGTTGCTGAAGAGCTCTGAGAAAGGAGCCTGACACCGGTTTTTCTCGGTTTCTATGAAGAAATATATAATGACTGTTGACCTTTCTCTTCTACACAATAGCAAGAGAAAACATACTCATCAGTCTCTGATCTCTGGCCCGGGTTGCTATGTAAGAAAAAGGGAATTTACAAAAACCTCGATTCAACGTTGCACTCACTAGTTTCTTCGAATGTATATATATATGAATTCCACAAAATGAAAGTTTATACATGGAAAAAACGTCAATCAACTTACCATCAAGTTCATCTCATCAACTTTTCTTCAATGCCCCTCATTATTGTGCCATGATAGAAGGAAAAAAAATGTTAATCTATATAGAAAACAACAGCATTATTTACTTTAGCAAGCACCTTCTCAAAAACTTTTTTTTGATTCTCGAATCTTGATGAAATTTCCAGAACAGAATGTATTTCGAGTTAGACACCTCACAGTAAAACTTTCAGCTCGATCACTTAAGTCTATAAAGAGTAAGTTTAAGATTGTGTGTCAAAATATGAGTATCCGTACGTCTTAAATTTCTCCATCATTTCATATACTAGAAACTTAGTGTTGGTTTTAACATATAGAGAAGACATAGGGCTGTAATTTAATAAAGTCCAATTTTTCGATTTTTTTTGTTACTACGTTTTCTTGAAAACTCCTACGATAAAATCCAAAACAGCCGCAAAATCTGGTTCTGTTAAGTTATACGACTGATTTTTATCTTCATTTAAAATGACGAAAAAAATCATTTGACACATGGAACGCGTCAAAATGAACAGCTCTGTTGTGAGAAAAACACAGATTAAGCTCCAACAGTTGAAATCAAGACACTTTTCTCCATAAACTGATATTAAAAGGTGTCTCAAGTAATTCGTCATAGATTACCGATAAGAACAAATCAAATGAACGTATTTATGAGTACAAGTCTTTAGTTCACACAGACCCTAGTTCTATTACTTTTGAAAGTTTGAAACATTTTGGATACAGTTTATGTAAACTATAGTATCCTTCCGTAAGAATTACCGTTTTATCAATATTATTCATATTATAAACTTGAATAATAAGAAAATATATACTGTTGATTTGTATATTGACTTATGATGACCTCTAGCAAGTATTATTTAATTTATTAAATATTAAATGACCTTTTCAATCATAAAATGTGTGTGCTAGATTGTTGAAAAATAACAAGTAAAATTAATTGTTTTTTTTTAGATTGTAAAAGCTTTCATTCGATCTTACGACATAATATGAGTCATTCAATTATCTTTTATTTATTCTCAACTGAATCAGGTCAGTCTTCATTTGAATTATGAAAATTTAGTTATTACAGTTACAATTCTATAGAATTACTCGCTGTGCATTCGAGAAACTAGGCGTAGCTATAACATTGAATGGTTTTCTCTATTCTTTTGAGCTTTTATTATTTGTATTCCATATTGAGACAAATAGATGATTCTATAAAATTACACAGACCCTTCTTATCTACTATACATAACACATGACAAAATCCAGACACTCATATATTTTTGTTAATTAAAAAAGATCAATAGTATTTTTTCCATATAAGATAACAATGATTTTAGATACCTGACATGGTTTTTTTTTAATAGACAGCTGTTGAGCAAAAAATGTTCTAACTTTTATTCTGTAACAAAACTTACTTGGTCGTATTTTATGTAGCCCTATATCATTTTTTATCACACAATGTCAAGATATCATTCATACTTGTTTCCAATGTTCAGCAATAATTGGTACTTATGCACAACTCTTTAATTGTTTAAAAAATTTTAATAATCTCTATTCTTCTCATTCTTGTGGGATAGTTTATATCCACTTGTATAAGTAAATTTGTCGTATGTATTTTGTGATGACAGAGAAATTAGGAAAATATTTGATTGTTTCTAGATAATTAATATTATTTATCAATGTCAATCAATGTCAGTAGTTCGTTAGAAACATCCAATATAACAAAAAATGAATCGCATGTAAGTTGTGACAATTATAAGATATAATTATAAATATTTCATAATAGGAATTAAGTTATCGAACGAAAGAATTAAAACAATCATTGATTATTTGGCGTAATGTTTTAGTACTAATAAATAATTTACTTGAATGGGAACATAAATATGATTCATTGATTATTTTTGGAATAATCACTTTTATTTTCTTGTAAGATCAATGTTTTATTCAATTAAATATAAATTATTGAATTTTAGCTGTATTCGTGAAATAAATCCACCTATACTTACACTTATCAGTTGTCTTGTTCTAATAGTAGTACTTATTGATCTACTGGCACCAATAGGTATTCGAATTGTATTTAAAAACGAAGATTGGCAAGTTCAAATAGAAATAATTTGAATTAATATCTCTCTAGAAATTTTTTTTTAGGACATCTACTAAAGAAGCTAAATATTCAAGATTATGCGAACGTATTGCAAATCTTGAACAACACATTAAACATAAATGTGACTTAGCTTTGAAAATACGTAAAGAACGACCATTAATGGTATTATTATTGTAAAATCTTCTATTAAAATTTATTATTAATTTTTTCTTTAGTATTTAATGATTGGTAGTATATGTCTTGCTTTTATTGCATTTTGTTGTCAAAATATCGATAATCTTCTGCTTAGTTATTTAACAAGTAAAATTTCATTATCTTTAAAATGAAATAATCGAAATAGTTTTGTTTTTATTTCTTGTTAAATATAGCTCTTATTCTTTGCCTTACACCTGGTATACGTGATCGACAATTAATACCATTGATTCGTCAATATATAGATGGATTTTTGAATAATAAAAAAATAGTTTCATCATATGAAAATGAAGAGAAAAGAACTCAATAAACTTTATCATATTAAAAAGCAATATTCTTTGTATTTTTTTAAAATGAATGAAATCGTTGTGTATGTAAAGATTGTGTGCATTTAAAAAGGAAATTTGATTTCAGTTTTATTGGTAAAGATTTATGTTTTTTCTATTCAATAAAAAAAAAATAAAACATATAACTATTGTATGTGAATAGAAAATGATCGAACTGATCAATGATAGTAACATGTTAAAGAAGTAATACTCTTTCTTTCTGAATCATGAAAAATTACTGCTTTTCTTTAGGCAGAATTAAACATTTGTCTTGCATTCTGGTAGAAAAATATTCTAGTCCTCCAAAGAAAATTACGATGCTCCTCGATCAATGTCAACTGTCTCGGGCTACAGCTGGAGCTAACGATCGAAATTATTTATTCGAATTCCTGATTGGGTATCTTTTTCTGAGTATGTCATGATCATTATTGATAACAGTTGCTCTAGTTCTGTGTTAAAACATTTTTAGTGTTATATTCAATGATTTTGTTCAAATTTTCTCTTCCACAGGAGCAATTACAGCTCCAGAAGAAAAAATATCTCTTTTCGGAAGTAATGGCACATAGTATGTAGTAAAATAACTATAAACTCCGGAAGAATCTACTCTATATATGAACCATACTTAATTGATTATATGCTCGATCAAAATAAAAATTAATCTTTTTAAAAAATATATTTATTAAAAATGCAATGACAGTATATTTTCAGAAGCAAGTTAAGTTTATTATTGTTTGTTAGTTTTTGAATTCTATTAACAATACCCGACATGGTTTGTATGTAGATTCTTGCAATTATTGTTGACTTTCTGTTTTTTTTTACAATGATCTATTTTTTGATTCTCAATAAATTCAATACATCTATATTTTTTTTGTAATTAGCAAGTGTTCTAAGAAAATAGTTTTGGTTAATAAATCCCATGAATTTATATTTATTGGAAAACAGTCCAAAACAGTTTTGTTTATATTCTTTTCTAGGCAACACTGATTCTTTATATATTCAAATAAACAGATGGAGAAATCAAAAAGTAAAAAATTTTATAAAAGACTGTTGACCAGCTGAGACTTCGAACCATTTAGAACCAAATGTTTTCCTTGAATATTACCTATATCAAATAGGTTTTTTCAAGATGACTTCAGTTCTTTGTTATAGTAACTATAGTTAATATTAACTTTTCATTGGCATGCACTAAATCCAAACCTTCGAGTTCAATCTAATACAGACACAACATTGTCTACTATCAAAATATTTCGGTTGAAATAAAAGTTTTTAGTTTTTTTTATCTGTCAAGTGATCTTCTCTTTTTTATGTTAAAGCTATTGGAATCGATTAAAGATATAGATATAATTAGTACTAATGTTCTTTCTTAAAAGTATTATTCATATACATGATACTGAGAAGTTTGATGCACAAAGTCTCAGAAGTAAAAAGCTACTTGTTTTTGTACCGAATGAAACTATTCAATATCAACTAGAAATGTCCGGACGAAACCGGTTCCAGTAATTTCTTATCTAGTGATCTCGGTCATGAACTCGAGAAATCTAATCTGGTTTCGATACAGAGAAAACGATGCCAGAATCGATTCGTATCACGTCTAAAAAAGTCCTTCAATATTCGGTTTTGCTATTTGTTTAGTCAATGACTGGCACTTTTTTCGATCATTTGTATTGAATTGTGTTCTGATTGATATGATTTATAAGATACTTCTCTAAAACTATAGAAATATTCAACTATCATTTTTAGTTTTAGTTAGGATAATTTTTTTTTCGTAATCCTAATCTCGCTGAATCTTCAAGTTTTGCTGTCAAACATCTCCAGTCCGACCGCTAATTCCGAGTTCGAGTTTATTGCATGCTAAATTTGTCATCTTCGATAGTATTTAGTATCAAACTGATATTTTTATCGTTAAATATTTCTTTTTTGATGCTTGTTCTGAAAGAATTGCTGCTTTATTCATTGTATATTCCATTGAACAGATGCTAGTCATAAGAGCTTTCATCAAACATTATCATGAAAACTTTGCTGACACTGATAATACTCATAAGGAAATTTATCTAGAATGTATTTGAAGAGGTTTTATCGGTATAAAAAATAATGATTACCTTGAATGAAAGACAGGTTGATATTTTTAATTTTTTTACGCTAACAAGACATGCACCAAAGTTATCATATATTGAACATACACAAAAAATTGTTTTTCGACATTAGTTAAAACAAAATATAAGTTAAAATAAACGAGTGATAATTCAAAGTAATTTTAACTTGAAGTGCGAAATAAATATGAAACTTTAAAGAATAAGAGAGAAACATTATCAAGTTTTGTCGCTTGATAAATACTTTTTTTTCGAACATGTGAACACGAGCCTTGATGGTGATGTTTATGATATACAGTTTGATATCTGTGGTAAAATAAATCAATCTTGATTATTCTTTTTATTTTCTTTTTCAACATGCATTTCAATGTTAAAAACTTTATACAAACTGATTTTATTTAGAAGATCTTCATTGATAGAAAATTATTGATATTGTACAGTAATAAATGTTGTTTGAAAAACAAACAAAGTAGTTATCTATCTGATGAATAAGAGATCAAAATTCGAATATTTTTATTAATTTATGTAAACTTCCACTGATAGTTTTAGATATTTTTCTACACTTTACGATGCCCATGGTCTTTTGAAATTTTATAATGACTATATTTCAAACTATGAGTAAAAATATAAAACTAATCTTCGTATTGATATTTCGTTCTATTCTTTTTTCGCACAATGATGTTTCTCAAAAATGTAATCATAGGATAATAGACATGAATGGTAACAGCTGCTGCTTACACTCTTTCCTCCGATCTTTTGATCTATAGAATATTTCAAAATTTATTAAATATATCGACAACTAAAGAATATGTATTGATACATATTATCGTATAACATTCTTATTCAAGAGTTTTCAAAGCCCAGAGACTAGCTATTCAAGGACATAAAAGCAGTTTATGGAAATTGTTGGTGAAGGTAATTAATTTTTTCTCTCTATAGCATAAAGATTGGGGGCGACCATTTTTCGACGATATCACGGTCCATAAGAATACAGAAGAACATCTTCTGATCACACTACATACAATGAGTAATACTAATAAACTTCATTGCTTTAAGTTGATTTGAATTACATGATAGTTTAGAGACCTACGCCTCTAAATTTTACATGACTCTTGAGATGTCTTGAATAGTTCATTTCTGAATGATGGATATATCTTTGTGTCTCAACCTATTCGAATAATTTTTTATAAATAAGTTCAAGATTTTTAACTTGAATTCGACTGATGTATTAATGTGGTTTTTTTTTTCTTTGATTCAGTATTTAAGGAATCGATCAAAAACGTTGAAGGAAAAAAATAAGTCATCGACAAACAAAAGCTACTAGTATGAATCAAACATGAAATTTCTGTTTTTCAAGAAACAATCATCAAGCTTAGTAAGATAAAAGTTAATATCAATGATTCAAATATCATACTAATCTTTTGACGTCGTTTATATTCGTTTTTTTCCTATTCCTCGACATACACTTATATATATATATATTCGACTTAAATTTAGTTATTTTATCTTTCTTTCTTTTTCTCTCTGTAATCATCATCCGGACGGATAGTGTTACTATCTTATTATTTATCTTCTTTTTCATTGTGCATATTAGTTTCATCTGGTTTTTGTTCTCATACTTCGTTTTCTTTTTCTACGTTCTAAATAATCATGGCCACATATTTCGATCTTATTGCTCGACCGAATGACCCTATTAAATCGAAAACGACAGGTAAGTTTCTTAAATTATCAAATTCATCAAATGATTTGAAAGTGCCTAATGATTGGGTTGTTAAATCAGGTGATGTACTTCCATGCAGTGATTATCGAACAACAGATACTTATTTGTAAGTTCTATTCGAATTAAACATTTTATTTTGTGTCAATCAATAATATTTTTCTTATTAGTATTACACATGACAATACACTTTTAAAAAACCCAGATACATCTGCTGCTGGTTATTTAACAATTCCATTTTCCATTAGTTCATTAGTTCTTGATACTGTTATATTATTATTCTTCTGTTTTGAATTCTATTGATCGTAATAATGTTATATCAATTGAATTAGCACCTAAAGATTTGCTTTTTGTTTCACATTTTTCAAAAGAACCTCTTCCAAAATCAATTATAAATCGTAATGATATATCATATTCATTTGATCCAAATGATAAGATACACTATGTTATGATATCATCCAGTTCTAATCAATGTCAAGATTTTTCATTGAATACAACTAAAACGAATGATATTATTAATTGGATTTTAATATCAAATGAATCAAAAATTAAATTTAATGTTAAATTTAATTTCGAAGGTAAGGAAATATGTAATAAAGTTCCTCAAGGTATCATTACTGAATTACCTATTGGATGGCAATGTGAACAAAAAGGTGTTTTAATATATACTGAAGATAAAATTCAAGGTGAATCAATAGGTGAAGGACCAGAAAAAACAAAGATAATGCGCGAACAGCTATTGAACATTTTTATAATGGATTAAATAGAGAAACTATATAATTTCATTTTTTAGATTAAAGTAAAAAGAAAATCAAAACAAAAGTTTTTAAATATTATGGCTTTAGCAGATATTTTGCATGATCGAACGGCTCGTTATTTTGATTTAGTTAATAATCCTGAATTATTAAAAGGAATAGATGGTCTTCCAATAGCTGATTCAGACTTTAAAGATTTTCCAGCTAAAGGAACAAAGATTCCAGATAATTGGGATGTTAGTTTTGGTGATGTTCTTAATTGGTCAAAAGGACGTCCAACAGAAGCTTATTTTGTTATGGAAGATCGAACATTATTAAAAAATCCTGATCGTACTGGTTCAGGTTATTTAACTATTCCATTTATTATTACTAGTAAGCAAATTTTTTTTTTCAATCATTACTATTTATTTTCTTGATTAGAAAATACTCGAAATGCTTTGCTTAAATATGAATATGTCATAAATGGTATTGGTAAAGATTATGTATCGACAGTAGAAATGCATCCTGATGATGTATTTATTGTAAAACATTGGGGTCAAGTGCCTAGTGAAATGCATTCACGTAATGTGGAATTTATTTATGATCCACTTGAAGAATTTCTTTATGTAAATATTCCATATACATCAAAATCAAAAGAATTTAAATTAGGTTCAACAACAATGAAAGATATTGAAACATGGTTTTCTGGGTAATAAAACATAGAAATTCTTTATTATTTTCATTTGTTTTTTTTTTTAATTTTATCTTTTAGTGCATTAGAAACTCAAGCATCTTTTCGAGTTAAATATGATTTTTCAGGTCCACAATTTCAAAAATATCATGATTTATATCGATTACATGAAGAAGATTTCTCATTACCAAAAACATGGTCTGCTGAACCTGGTACAACACATGTGGGTCATGACTTTTGTCGTGGTGAATGGATTTTTCATGGTTTGTGTTTTTTTTTTTCTTTGTTTCATTTTTGAATTACAATCTGACTTCTAGGTGATCATAAACATTTGCATGAAGCGAAAAAGAATATACAAGATTTTTATAAGGATCTGGTTATTGGCATTGAAGATATACCACATACAACAGTTTCAATTGTTTAACAAATCTTTGATTGACTCATTTATATTTCATTTATTATAATCAAGCTGTTTTAATCGGTTTTTAAATATTTTATCTATTATAAATTAGAAAGTTTAGAAGAAAAAAAAAAAGAAAAACAAGAATTGCATTATGTATTGATTTTATTTTTCATGAAATATTTTTCTTTATACAGAAAAATTTAATAAATCCAGAGATATTTTCTTAGATGAATTTTTATGAATGCAATCACTATTGTTTGAATTAATGAAAGAATCATTATGTAGTTCAGCATAAACATCATGTCAAATAGTGGCCATAAAAATCATCTTGTATGTCATTGATTCACCATAGTCTTGCTATAAATCTTGTTCATTGATTCCATCACTTCTATAATTTATCATTATCAGAACTTGATGCAGTTGATGAATCGGTTGGCACTTCTTCGAATCCTTGAGCATTATCATTTTCGTATTGTACCATTCCGTCTTCCATTGTTTGTGTTTGTCTTAGTTTAAACAAATTTTTTTGTTGAAATGTCAAATGTCTACTTGCACTTGCCTTTTATAGCAGTTGAATGACTACACTTTTTCCTTTTCTTTATCTGCACAAAATCATACCTGAATTTCATTTGAGCATCGGATGACTCAGTGTTATGTGTATAGACGACGTCAACAGAACGATTCGTCGTCAACCAGACGATTGACCTTCAACAATAAGTGTGAAGAATTAACTATACTTACATTTACAATAATTCAATAAACATACAACAAACATTAATTTAATGATGTTTTTTGGTTCAGTTCATTAATTACAATATAATTGAGATTTGAAACTAAAATCTTTCTTATTCAATAGAAATCTGGGATAAAATGCATTTATAACAATGAAAATGCGTACTTTTTGAAATTTAATTATATAAAAACAGCAGGCCTGGAAAGATTTACATACTCATTGTTTGGTGATGTTTGTTTTGGTTGACATCAGACATATTCATTAATTTTTAATTTCTTTACACAACAGCAAAATTCGACTTTCTATAGCAACAAAAAAAATGAAGACATGTTCACAGCAAAAGATTATCATCTTTAGTTCAATGATAATGATCGAAAATGTAATTTGATAGATAATCTACTTCTCCTTGTTGAGAATATTTTATGTTAACAATTAATGCACTATCTGATATATATTTAACAATATGATATTTTCAAACCATTGTTCTATGTAGTGAACTGGTGAGTACAGTTTACACTTCTGAATTCAGTATCTAATGAATCAAAAAAAAAATAGAAAATACGCACAAGATAAATCATCATCTCGTCTTTCATCCATTGATATTTCTGCTCCACACTCCGTATCACTTGACCTATTCTCAAATACAACATGTCAAAAAAGTAAAAACATTTGAAAAGTAAGACTAGAATATATTTGAGTATGTTGGTTTCTTGAAAATTGTTTATACTATTCAAACTAGACTTTGATTATCATCATGTCATAAACAGTTATCCTCAAATAAATCAAGCCAGCTGTTCCGTTCGAACTGTTGTTTCATATTCGTTCTTCTTTTTCTTTATGTTTCGAAGAAATCACATTTTGCTGTTCTGTAAAGAAACCCACTAATTATTATGATTATACTACGCATCAGCCAAAACAAATACAAACAAAAAACGAATACGCAAGATTTTGCACTTGTGTTGCTCGGCAAAATTGAATTTTAATGAAAAATTAGTTTAGATTGATTTAAATGAATTTAATAAATATCGTTATTTGATTCAGCACGATAAAATAACTATTTCTTATTTAGATATTACTAAATGACAACTAGTTTCAAGCACATTTGAATTTTGTCGTGATCAATGTCGTCATTATTTGAACCATAATTATTTAAATGGCTCTAAAAAATAATAACAAAACTAAATAAAAACTAAAATTTATACTTTTATTTTTTTGATTACAGATAGAATTCTATGGAATTTTTTTTTCTTATCATTGAATAGATAATCATCTTTCCAAGTTAATAGCGGAAAAGTCATTTTCAATGGATTTTAAGGCATATATTTCGCACTATTGACAATGATTATAATATTATTTTGTTACGTTGCCGAAATTGAATTAGTGATTGAAAGAATGAAGTTTCTGTAGACAATGAAAATGTCACGGCGAATGATTTATTATAGTAATTGATTTTATGTCGTTTTGCTGAAGATGATTTTGATCGACAATTTAACAATTATCAAATATCAGATAAAATTTATGTACATGCAAAACTAAATCCTACGATTTACTTTATTTAAAACAAAACTCAATGCGACATTAAAAAAATGAGCTGATATTGAATATGAATTGTGAGAAAACTTGTGAAGATTTATATTTTGTATAGTATTTATAATGAATGTATAGATAATTGTTGTGAATTATTAGTACGGTAATTTGAATATGAAGGATTTATTCGTTATTTCTATACTGAACCAAAACATACTGATGTTCATTCAATTTGAATATATCAGCAAAATGGATCAAAGTTATACGAATCTAAAAGACGTCTTTCTTGAAAAATTCAAGTTGAGAAAACGATAAAAATAAAAGGTGAAGATATCTCAGAAAAATATATTTCATTTTCTTCCACTTTTTTTTATTTTTCTATTGATGTTCATCTTTGAGAAACGATTATTTAGCAAGTCAATTCTCATTGTTTTATGATCATATAATTTAAATTATAACTGAAGTAAAAAGGATTTTGTTATTTTATCGTCATCATGCATTAGTTTAGTGGAATAATTTTCAATTCAATATTATATTCGCTAAATATCATGAACTTAAACTATAATATGAAGGATACTTTCGTCTGTTATGACGAATTCTAGTTCTCGACAAGAGTACAACCAATCAGGCTAATAATTTCACTGCAGATATAGCACCTACAATAAACAGATAAGTCTTTGAAGAGAAAAACTTCAAAGAGTTTTTATAAAAATACGGTAGTTTTTCATGAAATCGCGTCCTGGTGCATTACGATCTGGATTAAATTTTGCCTGATTTAGCTAAAAAGTTTTTGGAGATATTTAAGACTATACCTTATAGGTCAAATTTTTAGAATCCTATAAATTTGAACACGAAAGTCAAAAATGAAAGCAGCTGATTCTACTTCTAGAGAATATTTCGAAGTATCTATTATAAAAATTTTAGTTCGATCAGACAAAATTAGAGAGGATCGTAATGCACCAGGATACGAGCTTAGGATAATAAGAGTTTCTCCATAAAATTCTCTCTAAACTATGATTCTTCTGAAATGTGTCTCGTTATTTTACCTACTGTATTCATGATAAAAGTTTCAGCCTGATCGGTTTAAGTTTCTTCATAGTTTGATTTTAAAGAAAATAGTAACATAGTTATATAGTAATTAAATAAAAAAAAACAATCATATGAACAAATAGAAAACAACAGAAGAAGCAGCGAAAAATCCAATAATTCTTAATTTTGAAAGAAATAGTTGATTAATATTTATAATGTCCGTATTTCAACAGTACAGAAACACTTTTCATTCAACTTAGATATTGCAGACATACCGTGGTCAGACAATCATTCAACTGAGTTTACTTGACAGTTCTCCTTGGTTATTGCGAGCCCATCTACCGTAAGGGTCAATCGAATGGCATTGTGTATTTCTGACATTAGTTAAAACATGCTCATGATTGTATTGATGCATGACAATTAGTATTCCAAATATAGAATAGACTTTATCACATGGAATTATGCAATCTTTGCTGTTGGTCAGAATATTTAAGTGTCAAGGACTCTTCCAATTACCGATCTAGTCTGCTGAATGACTGACAATACTTAATGGATCGATGCCATCGAAAATAATTATTACTATTTCAAGCTAGCCCAAGATGAGTATCTCTCCTGTTATAGGTGATATCAAGACAGAAAACAAGAAAAAATGTAAAGAGTAGGTATTTTTGATTAATTGACATCATGAATACACTTTAATTATTCTTTCACAATATTTTAAGAATCGAACTAAAAAAGATTTCTTCTCTAATCAATACTTTTTTCAATCGTAATACTATATATATACCTCATCTTATACGTACAAACTGAAGAGAGAATCATACAAATATCAGATATCTGTAAATCAACATAATGCATTCATAAACCATGTGTATTTTTTATGAGATTGCATAACAAAACTTGCTTATAATGTATTTTTCTCGCTGATGTTGCTAAGTTTAGAAACCAAAAAGCACATCTTCAGTTAGAAATCAATGAGCTCTATCAAACACAATCATTTTGAACGCAGTTTGATTTTATTTCTCCATCGGTTTCTGTAATACTCAAAAATCATAATGTTTTTTAAAATTATTGAAAAAGTTGAAATTTGTTTTTTCTTGAATTCTAGTCAAAAATACATCATTTCATGTAGAACTCGATGCTGACGCTGAATATCTGTTTACTTTTGATATTATTCCAACCGAAACTGTATTTTTTAGGATAAGAATAAAATACAGTACGCTCAATATTTTTTATATAACTCAACTGCAACTAGAGAAACATAAATGAAATTTTCATTAGTAGTAAATCTAAGTGCTCTCTATCAATGACAAAAAAAAACTTACAATGCTTACTTTTGTCATAGTGGAAATACAAATATTACAGTGGAAAAACATGAAGTTCAGTAACGTTTACTCATATCGAACTAGGTGATGAGTCATTATAGAGTTTACGTACTTTTAGTATATTCTATCTAATAATAAAAGCCTCATCTCAAATGTTTTTTCTACCTGGGAGTGTTTTTTCGTTAGTTATAAAAAGCATACAGAGAGAAAACAAAAAAAAAAACAACATGTGTTTTTGTTTGGTCCTTATATAGATGTTTGATAAAGTTTGAGTAGTCTTAGTTTCTACGTCACTCTTCACTTCATCAATCAATTCATTTTATTTGAAAAGAAAACTTTTTCTTATATTCCAGTTATGTTTATCTAGTCTATCACAAGTAAAAAGGGTATGACTTTTTGAACCTGTATTTGTTAAGCATACCTATGAACGTCATTGCACTATCCGAACGGCAAAAAGCCACGTCATCATATTTTTTTCTGCAGACGTCATCACGACACTAACAGGCATAGTACGTTATCTCATGCTTTTGCATCATTCAGTACGAGAGACAGCTTGTAGTATATATAATCAACGTTTCATTCAGTTTGAGTTCATTAACTAAGCATTTTTATTTTATACGTTTTCTCATTTACAATTATTATTTGTTTTTGTGGATCAAAAATAAATATTGATACCATATTGATCGTTACAAATAATGCAAGTTGCTATAAATGCAATTAGACAATTTGTTCAACATCCACTACGAGATTTACCACAACAGATTTTTACTATTCAACAATTGGTAATTAATTCATTTTTCAATAGAATGCCCATTACTCCACTCATGGCTCAACCATTTGAAGTTATTAATATTACTAACAGTAATACTCAAATAAGAATTCAACCATCTAACAAACCCAACGACTGATCGAAGCAATATTCGTCTAGTACTTTTTCTGTATTAATTAGTACTCAAATGAATTTTTTTGATGTACATATTATTGTAATGTATCATATAACAACTGGTATATATATTATTATGACATTAGATTTGTGTTTATGTATTCATTTTTTTTTATATTAATTACTGTTTGAAAGTTTTTTATTACTTCGTTTTTGTACTTATATTCTAAGAGAATGACATGAACAAATAACAATTCATTGTTTCTTTATTACAATCATGACAATAACAAGTCGAATTTTTTTGCTAGCTATAAAATGTAACGAAAAAACATGTAAAATAAAAGATATTTATGATGTTATAACTCATACAAATTAAACTATAGAGCCTGAATAAAATATTGGAGAAAAAGAAAAAAAAAAAAAGCAAAGTTTTCTTTAATCATAAATAAGCTTCTTTAGTTTAGTAACAGATTCATGATCAAGTGAATGCCAATGAAGTACTTGTAAATCTTCTTTCATATGTTTTTCATCAGTTGTACCTGTTAATGGTGTTAAACCAATATCAATTAAAAATCGAAAGAATATTTGAGCTGGTGTACCATGACGTTCTTGTGCAAGTTGTTTAATAAGTGGATGAGCAAGAATATGTGGATTAGCTGTTAACGTCCAAAAACTTTGATAAAAAATATTGTTTTCTTGACAAAATTCTCTTATATCATGATCATAATTTGTTTCAGCATGAAAACGATTTTGTATAACAGCAGGTTTATGTCGAGCATCTTCATATAATTTTCTTAAATTATGTAAATTATATAAATTACTAATACCTAATTGTTTAACACGACCTTCATCAACAAATGTTTCACATTCACGATAAACTTGCATAGTTAATTCATGTGTTCGTTCAGGACCATGAAGTACTAATGAATCAATATAATCAGTTTTTAAATTTTCTAATGATGTTGCAAATGATTGACGAACTTGTTCACTTAATGATACACGAGGATCATATGGTAATGGTTTCGACCGATCTTGTCCATCCATACTTGTAAATTTTGTTTGAATAAATAAATCTTTACGAGGTATATTATATTTTGTTTGAAGTTCAACAAGGGCTTGACCAACAAGATCTTCACTAAAACGAAAAAAAAAAAGAAAAGAAAAATATTGTATTTGTAAACTTCAATAAATAATTAAATTATAAAGAGTATTGCAAAAGGTCGTCGAAAAATCTAACATTAATATCTATTATACAATTCAAGTGATTTAATTGATATTTTTAATCATATGTAAGTATGTTTTTTCAAGTTTTGTTCTATACATTTTTCGATAAATGTTTGTGCCAATAAGCATTAGAATAAAACTAGTTTTCTAAATGGCTGAACTTGAGTCATCTATGGTTGTAAAACAAAAACTGCAAGTCAAATTCAGCAAATACTTACCAAATGAAGATAGAATTATACTTACATTTCAATGCTTTTGTGAAACAGGTATAGTGAAAGATCGAAAATGTTCTGGAAGCTCGCTAAAAACTACAGAAGAAAAGATCTATAAAGTTTAGAATGTTTATCAAAAATGAACCACAATTAAGTGTTCGACTTGTCACAATAGTCTGTTTCATTCTACAAACAATAGTACATCAAATTATGATTGAATATCTTTCATTGGAACTGTACAAAGTACAGTTTTGTTCTTCGAATGGAATAGGCATTTAAGACAGTTTGAACACGTCAATGTAATTGATTTTGCAAAAAACATCAGAAACATTGTCGCTTTTTCCTTCTGTAGTTTTAAACGAACTTTCATCAGAGCTAGGGTAATACGTACTAGTACAACACGTAAAAATATTGTATTTGTATTTTGGAAAAAAGTACTTGATACCAATACAAGATGAGTCATAAGGATTACAACAGCTAGTATTTAGCAAATGTCTCAATACAGCTAAATCTTATAATCTTACTTTTTTTTAAAGATGTGTCGTGAAATTTTTCATCAGAATAGTAATGAGAAAACCTATTAAGTTAGTTTGATCATTTTTTTTGTATGGAATTAAAAATGAGGTACTATGTGATGGTGAGATTACCCGTTGTTCTGAAAGAAGTAAACATGAAAATAATACTAAAAAGTAGTCTTCTTCTTATTTCAAGCAAAACTTTTCATGGTATTATAGTAGGGTAGGAAGGCTACAGTTTCAGAGTAACAGTAACGCGGTAACGAAAATTTTCCGAGTTTAGCAAAACAGAAACCTTTTTTAGAAACTGATGATTATTTATAAAGTTTAAAGAACAGTGTCTGAGATCAAGAAGCCAGAATTTGTAATCTATTTCTTGAAATTTATAAAATACTAGATAGTACAATCATTATGACGCATCGTGTATAGGCGTGAAATAGTTGTCCAGAGAATACATTTTTCAAAGTACAAATACAAATATTTTCGTCCGAGCTCTATCTTACACTATACTAACGGGTGGTCGAAAATTTTTTGGACAAAATGTTTGTTCACTTTTGACCCGCCGGAAAGTGTTTCCGACAAATCAAAAGTTATGGGTTGGGATCAGAATTTAGTGCTCTTTCCGAATATGGGCTTAGACATTTTGTCTTAGTTTTTGTTCGAGAGTAGTGAAATAATCTCTGAAAAGCCCAAAAACTTTGTTTGGACAGAAAATTTTTCCGCACATTTTTTTATTTTCACTATTGCGATTGGAAACTAAAAGTTGGAATCTTTATTTATATATCAGCTTGTAGATCAGAAGCTATTCTACAAAATGCACTATTTCAGGTTTCTTTTGTCTTCTGACAAGACATCTCAATTTTCGTTTTTCCTAAATACTCATTTCTGAAAAATCGACTTTTTGACTAAAAACTGTATTACATAGAAAGGAGCTCTTGATATAATGCTTGTAGCTTCACTTGAATAAAAGCTACAGCTTAGATGAATATCACACTTTGTAGAGCAGTGTTCGCCCTACAAAACGACTCGCTTCAACAATTTTTAGCATGTTCGAAAAGGAACTTGTAGCGTGAACAAAAACCTGTAGGTTCACCATTAGTAATAATTTTTCGAGCCTTTCAAAAATTTTCTCGCTACTCTTCAACGAAAATAGGCACAACATTTCTAAGTCCATATTCAAAAAGAGCACAAAATTCTGGTCGTGATCTATAGCTTTTGGCTTGTCTGAAATACTTTGAAGCGGGCCAAAATGAACAAACATGTTCATTGGAATCTTCGGCCCACAAGTTCCGTCCAAACAAATTTTTTGGGCCTTTCAAACATTATTTCACTACTCTCGAACAAAAACTAAGACAAAATTTCTAAGCCCATATTCGGAAAGAGCACTAAATTCTGATCCCAACCCATAACTTTTGATTTGTCGAAAACACTTTCTGGCGGGTCAAAAGTGAACAAACATTTTGTCCAAAAAATTTTCGACCACTCGTTAGTTAGCACAAATGGTTCTGGATCGAGCTACAAGTTTTCTAAAATCTTAGTTTTTAAAGGTTTTCCGTGTTTTCTTTGCCACAAATGCACTTTGACAAAGAATTAAAGACATATTTGAAATCAGCTTGAAAAATGGTATTGAATCATGTATGACTCGCTGATCTTCAAAATAAAAAGTATTTTCACAGGAATTTAGGGTACGGGTTTCCTTCAAGGATTTTCCATCGAACATGATCTTTTTTCAATAGTCTTAGTTGTGAGTATAAAAAGCTAGTATTTCTATGAAAAAAAAATTGTTTTTGACAGAAACATCGGTTTTGCGAAATCCCTTCTGTCGAAAAGCAATAAGAGACTGTTGATTCAATTAATAACAGTCATAAGAGTGAGCCAAGATCAAATGTTCGGTCGATGCAACTCTTCTTCATAACAATGTTGCACAAAATATTACCTTGTATGGCTTTAATAGGAGATGTTCCATCATATTTTAGTATATTATTGATTGTGATCGAATACTTGATCGTGACTCGTTTTCACAAACATTCTTAACTTCATAGACTTATTCTTCAATAATTGATGTATGTCTTCCAGAGCGTGATCAACTTTCAGCAATAACAGTTTTACAAAATCGCTAAACTGTGCTTCTGATAAAGCAATTTGTTAGGGTGTGGTTGCCGAATTTCACTTAGAAACCGCAATCAAAAACTTCAGTTTTGAGTTTTAGATGCGGTTGAATTACTCTCAATGTGTAATAAGGACTTTGTTTCGCGCTTTTCTATTTTTTTCTGTTCTCGTGTCAAATATTTCATTTCAGAAGCACTCCAATTTTTCGAACTTTTTGAGAAAAAATTTCGTCTAAACTAAAGAAACAATATTTTGAAATATTGAATTGTTTTAAGAGGAAACAACAGGTCTTGGTTGCATTTTAGAACTAATCCAAAGTCGGTATCTTTAGATTTGGAGAAGTCTTTATCACACGTGAAAACCTACTTCTTTCACTCATGATGCTATAATAGCTCATGAACAGCTCAATACATTGAGCCAACATCTTTTTGTGAACTGTTAAGGCCCGGAAACATATTTCTTTAAACTTTCAGTCCAATTGTTTTCCTGCGGGCAAGACATACGTTTCTGGCAATGGATGTAAACCTCAATTCTGACTTTTTTTAGATGCAAATATTTTATCTTAAATATATTGAATAAAACTTTAATACATATGTGATGAAACTATGAAAAAGAAATATTTAAATGACTTGAATTGATGACGAGCTGGTCCCTTTTTTTTCTTTAGAACTTTTGAAATATCCTGTATAAATATATATAAACTATTTACCGATAATGTTTTGGTTGACATGCGGTGTCAATTCCACGGAATCCATTAAGTACAGCTTGAATGACAAGGTTTTTTGTAGCTTCTTTTTTCCATGCTGTGCCATAGATCAAACGAGGCATTTGAACACCGGCGTTTGTTGTTACTGTTGTAGAAGACATTTTTTCGTTTTTATTGATAAGATGATAATAAATACCAATAAAAACAATCAAAATACAAAATCTAATTTTTAAACTAATTATCTGAAACATTTATAATAAACGGAACAGATAGTTAGTTAATAAATAGACTTGTGTTCATTTGAAGAACGTACTCAACTCAAATTTTATTGACCAAAATAGATTCTTTTGACGTTAGCTATTTTAAGAATAATATGATGCATCTATGATTTCATTGGTGACTAAACATCGGATAACTTCTTTTTGTATGATTTTTATGTTGAATGTAAGACTTAATTGAATACAAAACTTAAAAATTCAAGGTTTTATTTTATATATTTATTTTAATATTATTATATTTATCGATATATATGTATATATATATAAGAAAATTTTACTCGAAAACTAGCGTCATCTGTAAGAAACAGCAGAAGATGAATATTATTTAACTAAGTTCTCAGTAGGCTAACAGGAGAATTACACAATGTAAATCATTACTTTGGAACTTATTTTCTTTCAGAATAGAAAGAAGATGTCTAGACTCGAAAAGAATCAAAATAATTTGGGCTTCTAGTTCATCTCTACGAAGTTACAGTTTTCGTTGAATTTTACTAAAGAATGGCATATTAGTAGAAAAATCGTAAGAAAAGTTTTTGATTCAAAATTTTATTGTGTAATTATATCTGATCAATCAAAGATTATTCTAAAAACTTTTGTTAACATGATTGCTTCCCATTTGAAATGTTGAGTGTTCCAAAACTTTCGTATTTTTTTTTGTCTGAACATTGCTGAAATCTAAACGATTTGTGGAAATTGTATATTTCAAGCAGAAAGCAGTCATGTTAATAAAAGCTTTTAGAACATCCTTCAAATGATGAGATCTACTTACAAAATGAAAATACAAATCGAAAAATTTTTGTACAATCTTTCTACAAATATTTTTTTCGAATAGTAAAAATCAGATGACATTGTTGTCATTTCGTAGAAAAGGTCTATAGGCCCGAATCATTTTGAAAGAGTTATTCTTGCCTAAAGGTTCTTTCTATTTAATCAAAATATAAGTTCAAAAGTGATGAATAACTTTGGCAAGTTCATCAATCAAATAAACACCTATTAAATTCTATATGACTCTCGGCGAGCAATCTACTGCATTTTTGAAATAATAAAAAATTGATATGATTCTAGGTATTTTTCAAACAATTTCATATGATTAAATATACTTTCATTTTTTTCTCCTATTAATAAGATCTACAATCATATTCTTGTTTTGATCCATTAAACAAAAACCACAAATGCTTTCCATTCTTTTCCCAATGTTGTCACACACAGGACAAAATTAAAAATTCAATTTTATATTTCATCTTCAAATAAGAAATTTTAACGAAAATAAAAACCAACACGATAAAATATTCAAAACCGTGGGTAAAAGACGTCAAATATTTTTAGAAAAAGAAAAAGAAGCAGAATGTTGCTTTATACAATGTTTTTTTTTCAAATAGAACAGAACAAAACATTCATACACGAACACAATATCATATGATTATGATGGATTATTTTAAAAGATTCTTCGATGATGAAAAAAGAAAGACGTGTCTTATCTGCTCATGAAATAAACATTCATCCCAATTTCATCCATCATTGTCCACTCATAATTTATCAGTTCTTATTCGAAATATAAGACATCAAGTCGAAGCTTATTTAAACTCATTCAAATAAAAATTCTTCATAGTAGACGAACAAGAGTAAGGTAAGATTAATTATTGATATTCAAGAAGTTATTTTCTGAAAATTAATAGATCTATTTGTAATGGCATAGATATACATATCCATTGTCTATATTGAAAATACTATGCTTGAACGTCATATTTATAAATCATAATGCTCATATCGGTATTTTTGTTACGATTTAGGTACTCAAATTGTTATATTTTGAAATATTTCATTCAATTGGGTAAAACTGTGATCTACACATGGATTTTGATTCAATTTGTGAGATCACATTATTATCCTATTGTTGAATCATTTACAAATGTTATTTGATTTTCAAAGAGATAAATGAACACATCTAATTTTAATTCAACTAGTCAATTGAATTGGAGTGAATAAAAAAAACAGCAGAATAAAATTTAATAACAATTCTCAATTGAATAAAATATAAAGGAAATTATGGGGGGTAATTTCTTTTTTTAATTCAGATTAATTAAAAAATGTTTTTTCTATTAATCAGTTCTATTAAATCATTGTTTCAGAAAACGAAATGTACAGGATGGATCAAAAGTAAGAGAACACAGAATTTTTCCGATTTCTTTTTTATACATGGCCACAGTCAGATCTTAAAAGAGTACAAATAAGTCCTACTGCTCGTCTATAACTGTATGAGAAATTTGATGTTTTCGATTTTCATAAGTTTTACCTCGTTATCCCGATCTCTAAAATGAATCCTATGGAATTCATTTTGACATGTTTTACGCTAAACCATAAAAAAATGTAATTAAATGGGATCCATTTCATAGATCGAGATAAAGAGATAAAACTATGGAAATCGAAGAACATTGAATTTTTTCGTAGATTCACAGATGAGTAGTAAGATATATCTACATGTTTTTTAGCAAACTCTTGCATCCAAAAACTGATTATATCCCATGTTTTTCACTAGTATCACTTACTATTTGTGGTATAAATATGAGAGCTAACTGGCGATGTACACAAAAAAAAATCAAAAAAATTCCGTATGCTCTTACTTTTAAACCATTCTGTATTTACGAACACTATAAACTTGTTTATTCATAACATCATTATTAAACAAAACGAAAACTTACAAGTGCAAAAAAGATTCTTTTTCTCTTTTTTTTTGTATTTTTCTTTAATCACACTGTCACTCGTATTTAGCGATGTACGAATTTCAAGTCTTCGAAATTGATCAAAATTAAGTTTGAAATAATTTCAATCGACTTTGACGAATGTTGCGAATATTGTTGCACAAATTCCAGACTTCAGCCATATTTGAACAGCAAGTGATAGAATGTTTATGCTTTTTGTGTTAGATAGAACGTTATCTCTACTTTAGGACGAATTACTTCGTCGACTACTATTTATGCACTAATCACAAAATCAGTTTCAATTTTCTTCAAGAAAAAAAAAGTCAATAACCTTAGCTAACATGTAATCTTCTAGGCTGACTGTTGTAGATTACAGAAACAATTATATCGCATTCTGCTATGCACAAAAATTATAGTAAATCTTCACTATTCTTTATTTGTTTCTGACAGAATACTTCATTGTTTTGGAGGAATATGCATAGCCATGGTTCGAAAATCTGATCACTTATTGTCTCTTTTGGTCATAAACAATTAGAACCAGATCGACTATGACAGAAGAAAGTATTCAGAGATAACAAGCACAAAATTTTCATACAGTAGATCTCTATAAATAGAGTATGTTTGAATTAATCTTGTTTCTTGAAGTAAAATCTAAGGAAACAGACAATCTAAATCTAATTTTAGTTCAAAGAAGTGCATGCACTTGTTAAGATATACAATTTATTCACCGATCAAATCTTTGATAGTTTTCTTTTTCGTGGTTTTGAACACATTAAAATGATATTTTATTACTAGTACATAAGAAGTAGTCGGCAAAACATGTCTTTTTAAAATACAGATCGTGCTCTATCTAACAAAAAGAAGAATCAGCTTCCTATCGATTTCTGTTGGAGTACTACTGAGTCTGACATTAATTCAACATCGTTGCTTAATTTATATGAATACAATGGCTTCAAATATAATACATCAAGATTCATTTTCAATTTTTTCTCCACTGCCCTAACCACTAATAAAAATTCAAATAGTTGTTTGCGCAGACAATTTTATTTTCAATAAGAATAGTATAGGATGCAAATGATTGCTAGTTTTCTAAGGCAAGAATCTCTGAAATAAAACCCAAAACGAGATTCTCAACTACTAGAATTTGCAAATATAACTCTGGTTATACTACGCAGAAGATCAAATAGACTAAAAAATCTTAAGTATATAATATCTTCTTGGTTAATTTTGTCTGCACAACCAAGAAATTATTCTTATAATGTCCTATAAAATTCAAAAAAAAATCAAATAGTTATATATCTATGACAATGAACGACTATGATGGTGATATTTACAGCTTAGGTTTTTTCCTACTATTTTGAGAAAAAATTCGTTTTCAATAATTGAAAAAGTAATTTGCCATAGATAACTCGATGTAATCTATTAACTGACACTAGTTAAATTGAAAATGAGAGTTTACTAAAATTTTGAATTTCAAGCACCTGAAATATTTAATGACCAAATATGATTGATTCTGCCTTGTAGATAAAAATACCAAATCGAACAAATATTTATCAAAATTATTCAAACATTTCTTCTTTTAAAGTTTTATGGTTGCTTACTTTCACTCTCTGTATGATCATTGTGCCTAAACTTTATCTTTTTTCTTTTCACTCTGAATTTTACCGTTACAAATCATTAAAAATATAATATTAAGTAATAAAATCTTTTAAGAGCACATGCGAATGTTTTTATTTCCATTCATTTTCTTTTTTTTTTTTTTTTCGTTTGAATCTTTTGTTATACAACATGCACTCATATACATGAACCAAACACACAAAGAAATATATAGAGAAAAAAAAAAACCAAAAATAAGAACACAAGCAAAAGCCGAAAAAGAGAAAAGTTAAATGGCACGCGCATAAGTTTACTTTCGTATTAACACAAGGATAAGACAAGAAAAAAAAATGAAGTAAAGAAAAATACTATACTATCTTTAACTTATATCTCTATGTAGAATTTTACCGTCGTAAAATAAAGCGAAAAAAAAAACAAGTAAATAAAGGTTAGAGGCATAAAAAATCATAAGATGTATATGGCGATGATGACACCATATCTGTTGAATTGGTACCAAAACTTGATAAAGGAGTATCGATCCAACTATTACTATCATAATGTTGATCTAGATCAACTAAATGATTGATTGATGAATCATTTAATGTTTCATATTCTATAAAACACATACAAACAAAAAATTAAATTTAAATATTTAAAATAAACGACATATTCATTTACCATTTGAATCATTCATATCAGATGTTAATACTTGTTGATGGTTACTAGTAGGAATATTAAATATATTACAATTATCAACAAGATAATCGACTAATGTTGGTGTTGATTCATTAATAACAAATGATGATGATGATGTTGGTGCTGGAGGTGTCATTGGTAATAATGTTGGTGAAGGTAAAGCAATATCATCATGTTTATTAATTATTTGTATACGCACAGCTCGACGTGATGATATAGGAGATGTTTGAGTTCGAGATATAGGTGTAACAATAACTGTTTGAGGTTGTGCAGTCAATTGACTAAACCATTCATTATTATTTTCAGATAATGATGTTGAAATAATTGCTTGACACATTGTTAAAACATTTGATTGTACAGGATGAGGAGTTAAACTTGGAATAGGTGATAATGATGCTTGGGAAGAATACGAATTAGATGATGTACAATGTAATGATGATGGTATCATAGTTGATAATTGTCTTTGAGCTACAAAAAGAAAAATCAATACAAATTAAAAAATTTATATTCGTATAATAAAACAAACGTATAAATGAATGATTCTTTTTAACTGTTGTTAAACGTTGTTTTGGTTTAAATTTATAATCTGGATGATCAATGTGATGTTGACGTTTTAAAGATTCGGCCATATCCAAAAATGGCTGTTTCTCTTCAACTGACATATGTCTAAAAGTATTTTTAAATAAAACAAATCATTGATCATAGTAAGTTTTTTTTTTCTACCGCCATGTTTCACCAAGAAGTTTACTTAATGATGTTTGACTAACACCATAACCATCACTAGATACACGTTTTCTTTCACCGCGTGCCCATAATAAAAATGCATTCATTGGCCGTTTAACTACTGAGTTGTTATTATTTCTATGATTATCATTATTATTAGTAGTAGTTATAGTATTAGTATTGTTATCAAATGTTTGTCCAAATTGATCGTCAATTATTTGTATTGGTGTCATTGCTTCCATTTTCGGCAAGTAAGAATCGATTGCCAAATACTAATAAATAGCATTAAACTAAGATTCTTATTATATAAGAACAAAATAAAAATTCTATTTACTCACATCATGAAATGACGAAGATGGAACTGACATCATCATCATCAGTAACTGAAGGTTAATTGCGTATATTGTATGGATTAGAAAAATCGTTTATGTTATATGTAGTCCACCCTAGACTCGAACGAGAAAGTGTATATGTAGGAAAAAAAAGAAATAAACGTGCGTTTATGTATGTCCAGTTGAAATGAATCATAGATTTATGTATCTCGACTAAACAAAGAATTATATTTTACTTATTGGAAAAGATCATATGATGTCGAATAACTTCTGAGCAGTGTTTTTAACATTAAATACCGCAAACAAAAATAAAGTATTCAAGATACTTACTATTTTGTGAAAGAAACATGTTTTCGCCTTTACTATACAAAACAAACTAGTTTGATGGTTATTTGTAAAATATAAAAGTACTATACTCATTTATAATGTCATTATCTAGCAATTGCTCGTCTTTCGCTTCTTGATAAATTCTAGTTTTAGATAAAGTTAAAAAAAAACTCTTTTTTTTTTTACTATTATCGAATTCATCATCGTTATTGAAATTTATTTTTACCAATAGCTTTTCACTTAATCTTTTTCTTGTTCTTGTAGGATATTTGAAACTATTGCTTTACCTTTTTTATATTTTGTTAAATATGAACATATTTTTTTATTAAAAAATGCAAACAGTTATAACTTTGTCTTTGTTCTTCTTCAATCTTTGCTATCACGAGATACTTTGAGATACATTATTATTTAAAACAAAATCTCAAAAAATATTTTGTGATTAAAAAATAGATAATTTAACATATTCTGTTTCAGATGCCTATTAATAACGCTAGTTCCGAGTGCATGTTTTGATATACAAAGAGAACAATACTGCATAGTTTTGTGATTTTTCTCTACAAATCTAAAGAAGAAATAGTGAATCCGAATAGAGAAATAATTGATTCTTTTGATTAGTTTATTTTAAAAGAAAAAAAAGAAACGAAGAAAGAAAAATTAAATGACATCTTCACGAATGAAAAGTATTATTTGATGGAGGATAGTAAAATGTTGGACAAGGAGGATAAATCGATTGATCAATTACTGAAGACGATTGAGTGAAGTAACAACATGGACAAATGGTTGACATCGGTGGAGGTGCAGGTGTATAGTAGTAAATTGGTTGCATTGGCTAGAAGTACATAATTAATAAAAGTAGAGAAACATATACATAGAACACTTACTATTGATGGAGGTGTTTGAGGTAACGAAGTAGAAGTTACTTTACCCGTTACTAACTTTGGATCATTGCGCTATGAACATACACAAAATGAGATATAAACATAGAGAGTAAATAGACACTTACTCGTCGATTAGAAAACCAATCTTGAATTTGTTTCAATGTTCGACCAGTCAATTGAACAAGTTGTTCACGTTCACTTGCTGATGGATACGGATTTTTATCATAAAATGCAGTAAGAATTGATCGTTGTCTTGTATTAAGAGGTTCACGTGATTGTGCTTTCGAAGTTGACATTTTTTAGATGGAATGATTGAAAACGAACATTTATCTATCTCTTCTTTAACAATCCGATAACACCACTTTCAGTTAATCCTAATATTGAGGATATTAATTATTGATTGTTTACATGGTTTACTTAATTGAGCCAATTAAGGACAAATAGAAAACAGAACAATTAAAACATATATTCTCTCTTTCTATTCTATTGTCGATGTTCACACTATAGAAAAAGAACACAAAAATAATCATGACTATATTGATTTTTAGTCTTACACAAGAAAAACACGTATAATTGTTATATATTTTAGACAAATACGTATTATTGATTCTAACAAATGAGCTTAAATTTATGATAATATTTAGTTTTCATAGGTATATATCAGATATGATTTCGACATATCTTTTTAAGCATTTTGTATGTAATATTTTTCTTTTTCTTGCATCGTATAATTCATAAGTGTAGTTATGAAGTTTGATTCTACGTCATATTGTGGATAAAATGGATATTTTAGTCATTTAAAAAAAAATAACAAATGTTCTGGCATTATTTATACTTTAGCTTGAAAGTACTACTTATCTATGATTCACATAAACATATTTACAACAGATTTATAAGTTAAAATCATGATAGTTGTAGAAACAAAATGGTCTCTTAATTGAGCATGAATAAGATTCGAGTAGTTATTTTGCAATAAGAAATGATAAAGGAAAGAAAACAAATTAATTTTAAAATAAACTTTCTACAATGTTTTTTTGTAACCATTTTGAATAGGATGGATTTTTATATGGCAATTGATGATAGCAGTCTTTTCGAACGTTTATTATAAACCAAATTATATAAAACAAAACTTAAACAAATAATTCATTATATTTTTAAAAAGCAAGTAAATGATTGGAATTGCTGAAGAGTTATTCACGTAAACTATCCGAAAGAACTTTCTCTAAAATAACTTTTAATAAATGCAGCCATTATATTATGATTAGAAACTTGGTTTTTTTGTCCAAGATTTTTTTCCGCTTTATTTAATACTGAATGATGGCAATAATAATAATAATGTCTAATAATTATTGATGTTCGTTGATTATTTTTTGAATTACTACATATTGATTCAATATTATTATTACATGCATTTTCTATGTAGGAGAACTTATATTAGAATTTGTAAAATGTTTTTCTGACTTATAGAGATTATGATACAAATGAATTAAATCCTTCTTCTTGAATAAAAGACCATGGTCTTCTATTGAGAACTTGTTTTTGGCCAATATCTATCTAGGAAGCCAAGAAAGTGTGAAAAACTATTACGATATTCAAAAGAATATTTTTAGTAACTAAATATTGGGAAATCAGAATTTCTACTAAAAGAATAGACATTTTGATTACAGCAAAATGATGTTTTAAGGTGCTGAAAGATCTCAAATTCTTTAAGTTTTTGAAAAATCAATGGCTTTCTATTAGACCTTATGAAATTTTTCTTGTAGGTGATATTATATATTCCATGGACTTATGTCAACCATTACATACAGCACAAATTCATACATTATAATGAAAGAGTTTTGAAGAATGTAACTATTCTATTAATATTCTTAAATAGTTTGACTTTTTTTTCCTCTCTTTTCTACCTTAGATTTTGTATAAACAAGGGAAAAGTCCACAAAAAAATGTCGTCATTCATGAAGATTTTTAAGCGAGTTACTTTTAGTAATATTTTCTCAAAACAAAACTGATATAGAGCTTAACACTACTTCTATTTTGAAATTGCGTATGATGAACATTCATCTAAAAACAAAGAATTTGACGTTTAGAATAAAAGTCTTGTGTTTTTTTTATTAGTTCCTTGTATTTTACACTATGATATTACAATGTCTAAAATAATATACAATGTAATCGAAAGTAATCACAAATGAAGTTGAAATTTTTTTCTTTCATCTTACAACAACCCATATAGATATATAAATACATTAAAATATCAGTCGTACGTACATTTTTTGAATCAATAAGTTTATTTTTTGTTTTAATACAGTGTTAAATTCAGAAGAAACCAGAATCTAGGAAAATTTTAAATTTTCGTGGGATAAAGTAAAATTTCAGGTTTTCTTATATGGCAATTTTGAATACTCCTGAACACATAGTATAAACTTCTTTATTTTTTTTGTATTTCAAAAATATCAAGATTCAACTAGGCATTTGAACATGGTTTCATTTTTGATCAATGTGATTTAATATCACATTGTATTTTAGCTGTCCGACAACGACTTATCTTTGTTTAACAAGTATCTATACGGTTACATGCTTCATTGAAGTAATTAATCTTGCACTCACTAGGGTAGAATGGTTCCGAAAAAAAATTGCAATCTGATCAACTGTTCAAACAGTTCTTTTGATGAGAACTAATCTGTGTCTACAGTTCAATTCTTCTCTCTGAATTTTTCAAAGAAAATTGTTTCTATTTTTGTCGAAGGCTCTTTCCGGTTTAGAGTTCATTGTTCTATTTTAAGAATAGTACTTTCGGGGTAAGCAAATATTTTTGTTAATCATCATTTAAGCTTCTTGTTTGTTATGAAAGAGAAATAAATAAAACCAAAAAAAATTATATGTTCATCCCTATCTTCAATGGCAACTTTTATTTTATATTATTCTTTCATGATTATATTCATAAGACGTTTCATATCGTCAATTGAAGAAAAAAACTACTTTTACATATGAGAACTCATACGAAGAGTAAACAAATCATTATAAGCTCACTAAAGCATATAATTTCGTTGTACGTCAATTAAATACAGTTCAAAGTAAGCGATTCCCATGTGCGAAATAGATCATGTTAGAGCATGTCAATCATTTTCATAATGAGATTTTGTAAATAGTACAAAACACGCTATGAATATCGAGATAACTAGATTATAAGCAGGACTTGAAAAAAAACACATTACAACGTCCTAAAATTCATTGTAAAAAGTTTCATTTCATTACAAGCTATATAGTGGTATGAAATTTTGCATGGTATTTATTTAAAAAAAGTCGTCTAGACTTTTGAGGATGGAATCGTTATTTTTTTTTCAGTATAGGTGCAATGAAAAACTGCATCCACAATGAATAATGTAATAGGAATCTACAATAAATGATGAATATATCAAATCTAGAAAATAAAAAAACTTATTTCTCATCTTGCAGCTGCAAAAATCAATTTTTTTTATTGAAAATTTAGGAAAAAAAAATATGATAGTCCGACAAGTTATTTGAAATCTTGGCATGGTTTGCGGCAAGCTCAATGGTTTGTTTGAATCTCTCTGACATACTGTATTAATTATTATTTTGATAAGAAAACGTAGAATTTCGTTTCTGCTATTCCTCGAATTATTTTTTTCTTGTCTTGATCTACTGTCTTTTCATCAATTATGAGTGAAAAAAAAGAAAACATGTAAAAGCATATTTCTTATGAAAATATTCTCTTAATATTTTTCTTCATTTTCACAACAAAGGACTTTGAATAGTTTGCATAATTATGCATATATAACATTCATTTCGTTGATCTTTGCTCTGTTTAAGCTTGTAAAGGTGATCTTAACTGTTGATTTGTGTCATCAATAATATGTCTCAACATATTTTATGTTTATTTTATGTAGCTAAAAGAAATGCATAGTTGCAGTTAGATGTACTTTGTTGATACCTCCTATTAATTGTAGTCACATTGAATACGAAATTCTATTTGAAACCAAGCAAACTAACAGATTTTTTTCTGTCTGCATGTTGAAGAAACATTATTAGTTGTATCATTTGATCACATTAAATCGAAAAAGAAAGATGACATCTACTCTGATTATGGAAACTCATCTAAAAGAAATACAACGCTACATGTTTATTATTAGTTTAAAATATCAATAAAGGAAAATAATGAATCTAATATGTTAAGCTACAAAAGAGAAAACTCTAGCAAAAATCGATTTATTCAGCAACTATTAATTAAACACCTTTCCTTTCTTCATACTATATATATATTAAATCATTATATAAAATATTTTATTCAAAGAACTTATATTAGTTATATCAGATAATGATCAATCGTAAACAATTGTATGAGAATAAAGAATATATGATTAAAATAAGTGTGATATTTTAATAACCTAATATCACAAATATAGAGCAAAATAAAAGAAGCAACCACTTGAAATGTTAATTAAAACTTTAGAAAACTTTTTTCGGTTCATTTTTCTTGTCATTTTGATTTTTTATATTATGTTTTCATGTAAATAATAATTTGATACATCATATTCGTTGTTTGTTACACACTTTCGTGGAAAACTATATCATTAAATCAGCCATCTGTTTTATTTATAATCAATTCGTGAAAATGAAAGCAAATACAGTTGAGCATTTTCAGCTGAGCTCTTTCATATTTTGTTATAGTCAGTAGCGTCTGCTTTGTTGTTTACTGCCTATTTTCATTTTCAAAAACAAGTCAAGCATTGAATAGACGGCAACAAAATGTCGACTTACAACAACCAATCAGGTTGTCTAATTTCATATGTTCGTCTGCTTTTATGCAGATATATATAGTGGGCGAATACATCAGTTCACTCGGTCATATACGTATACAAAATATTTCTGTTCAAGTCAAGATGTGGCATGATGACTATTTTCTACAATTCAATTGTACATTTACTCAATCGAATTTACTTGATGAAACTACTACAGTTTCAGATAATCCATCGACTCATGATTCAAAAATGAAGAAAAAAGAACAATCACCATCTCAACCAGTTCACGTGTCCAAGGATAAGCAAATTCAACAACAACCAGTTGCTCAACGAATTGATATTCTTGAACAATGTGTAAGTATCAGTAATCGTTTATTTTTCTTCAAATAATGAAAACAATAAAATTTGTTGAGTTTTCATAAAGATTTAATTATTTCTTCATTAATATTTTAGTTACGTGATATGGACAAGTATGAAGAACAGTTAATAGCTTTTTGTGGTTTGTGGGAAGATTATCCTTATCATCGTTATCGCATGAAATTTTGTATTGAAATGGGTCAATTAGTTGGTTATTCCAACACTAATGATAGTAAAGCATTAGCAAGTTATGATGGTCGTATAATAAATATGATTATTGTACATCCAAAAGAAACAGGTCGTCCATTAGATCATTATCGAGGTTGTCTTGGTTGGAACCAGAAATATATTAGATGGGAAAAAGAAGATTCATCTCGTGAAAGTGGTTGGCGTTCAACTCGACGATGGATTAAAATTGAATAAATGATTCTGTTCAAATTTTTGTCATATATATTGATTGATCTAGAATAAATCTTTTGTTTGGATAATTCCAACTTCTCAAAGTCTTATTCATTTTGTTTATTTCTATGTAACATAAATAACTAATAGCACATTTCACAAGTTTTATGGAATATATAAAAAGAAAATTTGACAAATTTGCATCGAATTCTTATATGCAATCATACTGTATGATTCCAACAATAAAAAAAAATCAGTTCTCTATAATTTAACATGAATAAGTTTAGACTTATAAAGATCGTCCATCCTCGTCTATGAAACCAATTTTTGACACTAAGAATGATGTTTCCATAAAACGTAACTCAAACATTAAGCATATAAAAAGAAAATCAATAAAATTTTATTAGATTTTCAAATGTTATTTTTCAAGAGTTTTCCAGAGACAAGAGTTTATGATGGACTTTTTACGTATATAATTTGTTTTTACAATCTGATTTCAACTATGAATCTGTCAGTACTTATATTTGAACGAGAACACTGTATTACTTTGGATAAGATAAAGGATATTTTAATTTGCATCTTTTTGTCGTCATCGAAACTAAAATCTTCAATATTCTAAAAAAAGTATTACTCATTTTTTTTTCAATAGACTATCGTATCTCTATGAATTCAGCTTGCTTCAGGAACCCTTTGTCCTTATCTAAGGAAACAGATACTATGCTATCAAATTAAAGTACTTACCGTTTTGTATAACAATGCATATTGAAAACGAGTTGAACATGAACATAATATATAAAACTTGCTGAGTGTTTTCATGCATTTTTAAATTAGAAGCTGTAGGTGACACGTCTACATGTTTATATTAAAAAACATCACTTTTTAACTTTCGTGAAAATGGACTTTGTGGAAGACGGAAGAGGATTAATAGAGTGCAAAATTTTCTTGCAGACAAGTTTATTATTCATCATCAAATCTTTCCAAGAAAATATTGATTAGTCATGCATACCTTTTTTCATAATTGCATAAAATATCTGTTAACAGATCAGTTCTTTCGTTATTTTCATGTATAATATTTATGCAAAAATGGCAGATGAAAAACATACTCAAAAGGATTTTTTTATATTTGAGTATGATCCAGAAATAGTTTGCATAAAATTATGTTTTTCCACATACATTATATGTGATTATATATATGAAGTTTTTAGCGAACTCGAAATTCGTTACTTTATTTGGCTACTTTAATGATTCGTGAAAGGAAGTAATACATGTTTTTTTCGTCGTTTTAAAATTATTCAAGCGAAAATATTCTGCAATAAAATTAATGAATGAATAAATTATCCTAGGACACATAATGTGTTTAAGAATGATGTAGCAATCATGTCGTATAAATAGAGTCCAGTTTAACATTATGAAAGCATTGGTTTCTCAATATGTATGCTGGTTTATTTCTATTGGCATTTATTATTCGTGCAAATAATGCTTTTTTGTGTCCAAGTTCAAATGGCACCTATGTAAATCCCGATGATTATCGATCTTATTATGTTTGTTCAAACTACTGCTATAGGATTGAATATTGTCTATTACCAACAATTTATTTCACACGAACTAATCAATCATGTGTTCCAGAGCCACCAAATTGGCAAACACGTTATGATTTATCGGGTCAATTTACGTCTCGTGAAAATGTCGATGTATTTATTCAACAACAAGGATACAGTTTATCTATTTCACATGAGACAAGTACAACACATAATACAGTAATTGCACGGTATATTAATGAAACACATGCGATTGGAATTCAAACAGTACATCGATTAGTAAATCATTGTATTACGGTATTCGATGCTCGTGTTGTAGCAAACGGTAATAGAGCATATTGTTACTACGAAACTTTTCATCCACTTAGTTCAAAATGTGATTTTCCTGAAAATTATTCAGGAAATTATTGTAAGACATATTAAATTCTTATTCTGATAAACTTCCTTCAAAAAAAAAAAAAATAACAAAATTCATTTTCTAAATAATTCATTTAATAAGCTCGTTTTATTGTAGATCATTTTAAAATTTACTAATTTGATTGTGTAAAACAAATGAAGAATACTATTATTCTAGTTTTATTATGTTTTATTATTAGAACAAATGCTTTTGATTGTCCAAATTCTACTGCTATCTATACAAATCCTGATGATTATCGATCATTCTATGTTTGTAATAAGTATTGTCCTCGTCTCGAATATTGCATATCACCAAATCTTTATTTTTCAAGCAATGATCAAAATTGTTCTGTCGAACCAAACAACTGGATACCTCGTTATTATCTGACTGGTACTGTACAACCATTAGATGAATTTGGATGTCAAGTTCATATTCGACAAGATGGTTACCAACTTTTTGCAACATGCGATAATAGCACGATATCAGAGACATATACTGGACGATACGTCAATGAAATACATGTACAAGGTATTCACTTAAGAAGAACTTTAGCTACAAATTGCATCAATGTCTTTAATTTTCAAATAATCGCGTCAGCAGATCGAAAATATTGTGCTACGGACAGTCTTCATCCGCAAAGTTCATTATGTGATCTTTCGTATCCATATGAATATACTTATTGTCAAACAGTTTCATTTTAGAATTATAGAATATAACTCTTCATAATTATTTATCTTTTGTTTTAGATGTTTATAGGATATTTCATTTTTATTTCTTCTTTCTTCATTTATTCCACAACATAAGAGACTGGATTTTTGCCTGGTATCAATGATCTTCAATCAGGATACGATGGAGTTAAAATGCTTTCAGCAATTGAACAACGTTCAAGATTTCGTATATTTGATTTAAATGAAAAAAGTAATACTTCATTTATACTTAAAGCATTGAATCAAGAATATCAATATGCTATACCTTTATTTGTACAAGTGAAAGATATAAGTACTCGTAAAGAAAATAAGTGTCAATCAATATCTTATACTTTTCCAGAATTTTATAAAAGGTATTGTTTTTTGATTTTGTTTTTCAAAATAAGTTTTATATTAGAAATATTTGATTTTCTATTTTCAGTTATTTTCAGACAAATACATTTGATGTTGGAATTTCAGGACTGAATAGTCCATCATTCAGTGTTGAATATCATGAAATGTTAAAACGCGTCTTTGAAGCAATAACTAAATATTCACAAGCTGTTGGAACATCAACAATTTCGTGGAATCATTATTCGCTTCAACTTGCATCGTTGTCTCTTTTAAAGTAAACATTTATTCTTATCAACATTCTATTCAATTTTGTTTTAGATTTGATCCAATGTTTAACACCAGTGTTAATCTATTGATTTCTCAAGCTGCTAATCCAAATTCTGAAGTTCATCAACAATTATATAATGATTTTATTCAAAACTATGGAACTTATTATGTATCTAATGTGATTGTAGGCGGTATAGCTCATTTATATACATTTGTTGGAGAAAATTATCATAAAAATGCAACATTTGAAGAAATGACTCAACAAATTTCGCTTACAGCAAAACATGAAGAATTTACCTTTCACACTGAAAGTCAAACTGAAGAAATATATGAAAAAGTTACCGAAAAATTCAAGAAAAATTCTTATACAATGTCTACTTTTCAACCATCCCTAGTCACTGTTAATAATCAATCGATGTTACAGTAAATTATGATTTTTTTTTTATATATTGATTACTTACATGTTCTATTGATTTTTAGAACATGGATAAATAATGCAGGTGAAAAATCTATTATTATCAATCGTACTCTATCTCATATTGCTGATCTTATCAGCAGTAACAACCAAGTACAAGAACATCTTCGTCGAACTATTGATTTTTATCTTAATAATGGTTTTCTACCAACATTAGCTCAACTTAATTCGCGAAAAAAAATAACACGATTTTATTCATCAGCACCCAGATCAATTACACCTATATTTGGTCTTGATGTGGTCGGATGTGGATATGATTTGCTTACGCTAGAAAGTCGTTTCTGCATTTTAGATATATCCAATTCAAGTCAGAATGAACTTTGGACAGATCCGTATAATCAAAGTCTTTCTTATTCATTACCAAATGGATTTTTTGCTACGAATACACCAGAATCATTAGCTATGGTAAGTAAATATGTACACATGATAATATTCGATAATTAGAATGATTTAAGGACGCAACAGTGACAGTAACATCTGTAGAAGATTATTATCGATATACGACGCGAGTTGAAGTATGGGAACGACACGGTTTTCTAAGTCGAAGACGTACAGCAGAGTTTTATCGACGTTTCTATCAAGATTATTACAATTTAGTATTACGTTTAAAACAAATTGGTTGGTATACACTCTCTGTATCAATTTTTCCCTATCCAAAATTAAATCCTCTTGCTACAACATTATTTGCTAGTCTTCCTTTGGCGTTTGATTCAAAGAATATTAGTGTTTGGGAAACGTTTATTACTTCTTTTGGGACACATGTAGTCGTTGCATCACAAATGGGAGGTCAAGTTTGGGCAGAAACTTGGTTTGACAAATGTTTAACATATGAACAGACAGAAACGTGGATTACTGAACAAGTTACACGAAGTTTTCTTAGTTTTGTTAACGACGCTTCTACAATTCAAGAATATCAGCGTAAAGTGGATGAACGTTTTAAACAATTTTCTAGTTACTCATCACAATTACTTGGTGGAGCAGAATCTATTGAACCTGAAAAATGGGAAGAATGGGCTCTAACAGTCAAAAATAATCCAAAACCAATATCTTATCGACTTGTTCCACTATATGAATTACTACCAGAAGGCAACCAAAGATCAGCACTTCAAGCAGCCATTGAATATATTAGTGAAAAAGCAGAACTTGAAAACGAAAAATATATTAATCAACTTGAATCAGTTCGAGGTCCACCACCCACTAAATGTAGCCGTAATCGAGTTCGACGAGCAGTCTCTAACGCGACAAATTTATCACAAAGTAATGATGCAGCTATTCGAAAAGCTCTTTGTCCATATGTCGGATACAACGGATCAATATGTATAGGTGCAACAGGCAAAGCAGATTTCATACCTGTCTATCGACGTGTAAGTCATTTGAGCTTTCTATGGCTTTAATTTCAATAATTCAAACTGTTTATGTATGTGTTTTTTTACTTGTTCTAGCTACCTGTTGGTGTTGGTATGACTATTGATATTATAAAAGGTACTTTACTTCTGCCTGCTATTGATTTTACTCATGATAATACTACATTTTGGCAAGATCCCTTAACTAATGAAACATATTGGTATCCAAGAGAAATATCTGTTTTAACAGTAGAGCAAAATGACAATGAACCTGTCGCTCGTACTTTTCTTACTGCTAGTGAACTTGAAAATCATTGGAAATATGGACAAACAAGAGGCGATTGGTTAGGTGGTGAATTAGGTCATTCAAAATCTATTTTAGATATTCAAGCACGTTTTTTTGCTGATAATCAAGCTATTGCAATTACACAAAAACCATATGCTTTATATCGACTAAAAGTTGAAGTATTGAAATTAAACGTCTATGCAAAAAATGCTGTTAATGCATTACCAAAAGTTTATAATGAAATGATATATGAGAGTTTTCTTCGAAATTGGGGTACGCATATCGTATTGAAATCCATTGTCGGTAAGCTCTTCAATAATATAATATAATTTCAAATTTTCGTTTTCATGGTTATTGAATGAATAATTTATTTTTTAGGAGGTATGCATGAACAACAAGTTTTATTTAAAGATTGTGTCTTTTCTTTTAATGGTGCTGTAACACCTGAAAATCTTGATCAATATCTTAAACAAGATATTCTTGCTGAAACTTTAGGAAATAGTTTTTATGCTGAACGTCGTAAAATATCTATCGATCATAAACTTGGTGGCAAACCGTCTTTATCTAATGTTACAGCATGGCAATTTAGTTTAGGTGCCAATCCTGCTCTATTAAAAATTGAACAATTTACTCCTTGGTATGAAATTGTAGAAGATCCCGATGTCAAAGCAAATCTCATACGTATTATTAAAAATCGAACAGATACATACGAACAAAAACGTATTCAAGAAGAAACACAAATTATGAAACAACGTGCTAATGCACGTATTTTATCTTTACAAGCTTCAGTTGGTTTTTTGAATGGTGATACATGTGAGATCACTACACCTGTAACATTGGGTTCTGTAGCCAATTGTTCCAGTGAATGTTCTGTAGGATTAAAACTTCGATCACTATCCGGTGGTCTTTATGATCGTCCTCTATTGTATGTTCGTGATCCAGTTACAGGTTTTGTGCAAGCACGAGTTCGATTCCAAAATGGTAAGTCTTTATATATTTCTAACTTCAATAGGAGCTAACAGAACAAGTGAAAGTGTTTCTGATTATGTATAAAATATATTTGTCTCAGAAAATGTTCAATAAAATTTTTTTACATCTTTTGTTTTAGGAACTGTCGTTGATGGAGCTCGAATAAGTGTTGGATGTTCGAGTATATCAACTTCCTCTATGACTACTCAAGTCACAAACATCTGTGTGGGTTGTACTCTTGTAAACAGCTTCGCCAATAGTTGCACATGTGTCTGTCCTACATATCCTGTACCTTTAACAACTTCATCAAGAACAAAAGTACTGGAATAGTCGTTGATAACAATTCGTATTATTCTATATAGACAGTTGCACAATACCTTTTAGATGAAATTCTATGTCATTCAGATCGTAAATATATTATATGCTAACAGTCTGAATATCATCATAAATAAACTATTTTTAAAAACTTAAAATAATAATCATTTTAATAAGTTGACATGTATCGGATATTTTATTTATGAAATATTGTTAATTGTTCATACTAATTTTATTGGACGAACACATATTATTAAAAATATAGGAATGTTTTATAAAAATTCTTTCTGTATAGAAAGATACTAATGAACGATTATTCTCGACAATAGTTTTAGGAGAGACATTACTCAACTGATTCTCTACATTCGACATCATCTTTTGGCTATCAATAAAGATCTTAGTAAGATTGACAAAAATTTAAAAGCGTTCGTACTTATGAACTCTCGTTTCTGAGATATAGTGAATGCTTTGACAAAAAAAAAGTGATGTTTGTTTGTTTTCTTTTTCATTTTTTTTTATACTTGTTTTTTACATACAGCATCTTGATAGCTAGAAATTAAAAATATGTGAAATAAAGAATTTACATGTTTAACTAGATTGAATTATGAAATTTCAAAACTATAATAGTGAAAAACATCTGATCTCTAACAGATTTTTCTCATCATAAGAAAAACGATAAAAGAAGTAAGCCAGAAATGATGAAAGGACAACTTAATAGTATAATCAACTCATGTAGAAGTGACGAAAATTTAACAATTTTCGATACCATAAACAGCAGATCCAACCAGGAATTCAGCCCGATTCTTCACGGTTTAAAAATAAACCAAAATCGAATTGAGGTTTGACAAAAGTGAAAATTTTCAGAGCTTATCTCTTCGAAATAAACGAATGATATTAATTTAATAATACTATTCTAATCTCATATGTTAGTTAAGATCAAACTAGTATTATTAGGATAATAGATAAATGATAAGTTGAAATAAGAATAAAAGAACGCCTTTATTTTTCGTTATGTACTGCGTACCACATTTCGACAACGCCGATCAATAAGCAAGAGCCCTTTTAGAAGTTTCTTAATTCCATAGAGACCTACGTACAGGCAAACGATGAAATTGAAAGCTCGGAATCAGTTCGAAGATTTCTTTCGTTCCATTATTATTGTTCAGAAAAGTCACTATAGAAAATACTCTACATTCCATCAAAAACAATTACTTTATGACTTAATATAAAAATAAAAGTATCAATAGTATGGATTTCTTCATGGTCACATTTTGCAATGATATACCCATATAAAATACAATTACGCTTCATTGTAGATGTACATGTTATGAAAATAGACAATCTAATTTTATTTAGAAACTTCAATTAATAAGTTTTCAAGATCAGTATTGTTTTCCACTCGTTTTTCTATCATCCACGAAAGCAAATCATATGAGAAATATCTGTGTATACTTTTCAGATGTGGATTTCCTGTCTGAAGAAAAAAAAAAGAAATACAAACATTACGTAGCATTACCGTCCTTTTTTTATCAGAGAAAGACAGAGATATGGGACAAACTCTTAATATCATCATTTGTTTTTTTGTATGTAGTGAAACAAAAAGCGACCATTTGCACATATCTTATTTTCTTTTTATTATATTACAGGAATCAATGTTTGCTAATGGGACACCGTTTTCTTTTGTATACATTTCTCTATTCACAAGTATCATCGTACATCGGTGTACTTTTGTATCTCACGATATATATTTATATTTATAAGAGAAAGAAAGAGTTATTTCTGTCTTTTATTTTTAGTAATCTGTCTTGTAAATCATTTCAAGTTGTAAGAAGAGAATCTTTTGCATACAGATGAATGTCAGTTTTCATCTCGATGATCTATTCGTTGATTGAATAATTTTGCCTCACCAACCACCAGCTGATTCATATTTTCTCTATTCGATTTATAAATAGACGGCTTGATTCGAGCACACATACAGTTTGTATAATCATTATGAGTGATCAATAAACCTTATGTCGGACTCACTTTTTTTTTTCTTCTTCTCTCTCTTTTCTATACATAATTTCATTCATTCGTCGTCTTTGTCTAAACCCGTAGATATGGAACTAGCACCATAAAGTTAGTGCTAGTTCATACTCTACTGGAAAGTCATCGAACGATCACCCAACAAAATACATTGATTTAATGACATATGGGACAGGAAATAACAACGAGAGATCGAGCTCAAGTTTGAGGTAGTAGGTTTGTTAGCTTGGTACTATAAAAAAATTGGCTAACTAACCTAGTTACTTCATGCAATGAACTTGAATCACCAAAGATATTCAAAATAGGTATGATTTATAAATTTGAAGCAATTCTTCCTGACTGTCTAATATTAAAAAAGCTACCCTTTTTTTTAGTTCGTGATAGAAGTTTGTTCGAAGTCTTTTTTTTATCATACGAATAATGTAAACAAATGCTACTATACAGTACTGTTGTTGATTCCACTAAAGAAACTTTATCTGTTGTCAAGTGAGAAACATACATTGATAGTGGTATCCTAGATAATTTTCAGTTGTTACTTAGAAGACAACAAAACAAAAGAGCAAATGAAAACAAACTTCATGAATAATACAACATTGATGTACAGACAGTAATTTTTTAGGATCAGCTAATTTAAAAATCAACGTTTGCTATCTATCGAATTCTCAAGCATGGAAGCTTCAAGAGTTATTGAAAACGATTTTCATAACAACATGTACAATTTCTTTCGTGAGGTCAACTGTAGTATTTTATAGTAGTAGTTATTTACATTATTCGTATGAAACAACAATTTTCAGTGAACTTCTATCACTTACCAAACAACGTTTATCGTAGTGTTATTTATGCCTTATGCAGCATACTATTTCAAAGAAAACATAGACAATGTCATCAAATTCAATTCATTAAAAAACGTTATGCATTTGAAGCTACTACACATATCTTTACTGTAGAAATATCATCGACACAATCGTTGAATAACGAACAAACATCTCTTTACTTATCTGACAAATTCTCATCATCTTGTAAAATTCCAGTACTCGGTAACATTTTAGCAGAAACTTAGTCGGATATACCATCGAATTTGGACGAAACTAAACATATACCTTAATAATAATAAATTGTATTTTTATATCGATTTTCTAATTATTATTTAACAAGTAAATTTTACTAAAGATTGTATATAATTTAAGTGTTATCTAATTTTATTTTCTTGAATAAATGTCATTGAACGCAAGAGGATACATACATAAACTATGAAGTAAAGCAAATATACTCCATGGAGCGATTTATAATATGTTAAATATGTTTTGGTTTTATAAGAAAGCAAGCAGAAAAATTTATTCAAATAGTTGTATATCGGAGACGTTGTTATTCGAACAAAAAGAAAATTAGTTTTTTACCATACTAAATCAATCAAGAATAAATAATATATAAGGATACATCATGAAAAAGCAAAGAACCAATATGTGGCTAACTCTAAAATCATGGATTGGTAAATGACACGAAATGAATGTGCATGCATCACAAATATTTTATTTACAGAAAACCACAGGCTATATATAGGGCAGTGGGTGTGAGTGTTAGTGAGTGTAGATATGACTGAAGGTGAGGATGGTAGTGATGCTAAGCATGATAATGATCTTGAAATTACGTCATTGAGATGTCACGTACAGTGAACGACATCGTAGCCAGCAAAGTATTGACAGTAGTGGAATGAGATTTCTGGCATTTAGAGCTATCATATATGCTTTTTTGATGACAGTTTCCAAAGCAGATCGTTGATTCCGCCTTCTATTGCGGTTGGAGACAGTCTTGTTCGCCAATTTTCCAACATATTTCCTTCAAGATTCGCTGAATTTCTTGCAGGATCCGATCAAAATGAACAAATAACTTGGAGCAGTATTCAAAGCCTGATAGGCATCTTACTACAAACAATGATTTTCTCAGAGTATACCGAAACCGCAGATCGACTGAAATCAACTCAGATCGTATCGAAAAGTACAAAAAACAGAATGAAACTCGATGGAACAACACTAAGACCCAGCTAGAACTACTCTTGAACTCATCGGATCCAACTAAGACTCATTGACTCCTACATTCGATGCTGGTGGTAGGGTTGCACCGGTTTCGGTTTTAACCAACACCCGTTCCGGTTTCAAAATCGGAACCGATTGGAACCGAGATCGGAATCGGTCAGAACCGATCATTATTAGACTTTTTACTTCCCAGATCGAGAAGTACGAGCCGATTCCTGCAGAAAAACGTCAGAAATGCTAGGAACTTGGAGTCAGGAATTCAGTGACTGGGTTAATCCAGTCCCATCCGAAACCGCCCAGAGCCTGACAAACTGGCAGTCAAATATGATTACCGGATTCCTACGTCAAATTTCTGGCATTTTCTGGCGAGTTTCGACCAAACATGGTGTCTTTCCTGTGGTTCCCGCCGGAAATACACGGAATACTGCTTCAGAAATCATCGACCTGAGTTTTTCGATTTCTCTGTGCATGGTGTCAACTGGTTCCGGTTCTAGTCGGTTCCAGTTTCAGTTCCAACCCATTCCATCGGTTTCGGTTATTTGGAACCGGTCAAAACCGGAACCGTGCATCCCTAGCTGACGGGAATCACCTTTATCTGGAAAATTTCCAGCATGTTCCTTACAGGGTCTTCTGTATTTTCCGAAGGAACTGGATAGAAAAAACTATGAACTTGGAAGGAATATCCCAACAGCGAACCTATCGTATCAAAATGAGTCATTTAACCAAACTACACCGACACCATCAACAGAGAGGAATTGGCAGACTGTTGCTGGAAAATCTTCAGGAATCACAGGAAGCTTAGCGAAACGACAAAAAGATTCACGCGAAAACAGGTCAGAACTACTTTCATATAGCTGAGTCATGCTATGTAAAGTTCATTGAAGCATGTATCATACTCTGACACAATGGTGACTGTAACGACAAACAGAAGAAGATAGGATGACAGACTGGAGGAGTAGCTTACCGCCACCCTCGATAATGATGTTTATTAGCTACTTCACATCTCCAGAATGTGTCTATTGCACATTCAACACACACTTATATATGATACAGAAACAATGGGAGAGAGACGACACAGAGAGAACAATAGAGAGAGAAAGAGGAAAGAGGAAAGAAGAAGAGCAGCGAGCCATGACGCATATATCGGCACAGTGACTAACTAAGAACAAATACCTACGCTGGAAAAAATGTTACATACCGATGTTTTCACTGTATTACTATCGGAACACCAGAAAAAAAGAGCGCACTGCACGATTTCTTAGAAACCTTTCCAGTCCGTCACTAGTCTGACTTCGACTTGCCAACAGGCAAAAAGAATTTATCAATTTTCTCATGAAATCCACGATGTATTGGAAAAACATCAAAGTATTAGGCAGTATTTATTTGCGACAAAAGCATTCATCCATCATGATTTTCATTTTCTATGACGAAGAAGTCTACGCGAGAAAGACCGAGTCTTTTTTATACGGAAAAGTAAGCATAACCATCATGAAAAAAATCAAATACGCTTACGCTTGATAGAAGACTGTCTACTCATTTCAATAGATGCTTGTTATCCCACCAGTGGCTATATGAAAATGATTTGTAACTATTGTGGAACAAAAGGCTATATGGAAAGGGAGGACGTTTTTAAAGTAAAAAAACGAACATCTTCATCTAGAAAATAATCAATTTTGTGAAGGCTTTCTACTTTCGTGAAAAGAAACCTGTTTTTCGATTAACGCAGGTAGAAAGATAACTTACAACAATTTGGGAAGAGAGAAACGTCTGCGAAAGCGCAGAAACTGTTATACTAGAAAAGTAAGCATTTGAATGACGTAAGTAAGCGAAAATGCTAACTTTGCATTGGGATCTCTTTACTCATGTGAATGACGCTCTTCATTGGATTAAAATATGCGAAACAATGATTCGCAAGCGGTCGAAAAGAGAAGAATGCATGGGAAGATAAGGAACCCGAGCTATGAAAACGACGGTATCTGATCCGTTTCCGGTTGTCCTGATATTTGAACGTATCCCTGGTCAGAATTCTTGTTGGGAACGACAGCCGTATCTGTACATTGTTTCAATGTTCACGACATGGTGGGCATCGAGCAGAAAGCGAAAGCTGGAACTGATTTTGAATCTGACAAACGGAAATCGATGGAACCTTTCGTTTCCCACTGTACCACATTCACCTGAGAGGTACGTATAAAAGAAAATTGCTGATTTCTACTTTTCTGTTATTTTTCATATGTTCTTTTTGCCACAGATCAAACATCAGCAACCAGAAATTTAGTAGGAATTAGTAATAACTAGCGAGAACCCGTGCATACTGCACGGCTGTTTTCTCCCCACGGAAAAATTTTTCAAGAAAAAACCGCGGTTTCATAAACCGCGAAAGTCAGACCTTTTATGCAGTTTTTGAAACCGGAGAAAACCGCGGTGAGAACCGAGAAAATCGCGGTCCGAGCTGAGTTTTTGCAGGTCTAACCGCCGTTTTTTCGGTGCTCATCGCGGTATTTGCAAACCGCGGTTTTCGCCGGCTTCCAAAAACCGTATAAAAGGTCTGACTTTCGCGGTTTTTCAAAATGTGGAACAAAACCGCGGTTAACCTCAGATTACCGCGGTTTTTTTCGGAAGAATTTTTCCGTGGGTCCTTTAATGTATGACCTCAGACATTTAACTTTTCATCCGGTAAAATACATACAGACACTCGATATTATGTATATAGATAGGTTGCTCTACGATCTCATACTCTCACATCGCACATATTTTTAGAGTAGTGTTACATATCCAAAATTTTGGAGATGCGCCCACATCTCTCGCAGGAGATGCCGCATCTCCCGCGGGAGACGCAGAATCTCCTTCAGGAGACGCGGCCATTTTCCACTGAAGATGTATCATCGCCTTTAGAGATGCACATCCCCCGCACCCACACTCGCATCTCTCGCAGTAAATGCCGCATCTCCCGCGCTAGACGTGGATGCATCTCCAAAATTTTGGATATGTGACACTGCTGCTTGGGAATCTATGAGTACCCCGATAGGATAGCCCTTGAGGACCTATGGGTACCCCCATATTATAGCCCTTAACGACCTATGGGTACCCCCATATTATAGCCCTTAACGACCTATGGGTACCCCCATAGGATAGCCCTTGAGGACCTATGGGTACCCCCATAGGACGGCCCTTGAGGACCTATGGGTATCCCCATAAGATAGCCCTTGAGGACCTATGGGTACCCCCATATTATAGCCCTTAATGACCTATGGGTACCCCCATATTATAGCCCTTCAGGACCTATGGGTACCTTCATAGGATAGCCCTTGAGGACCTATGGGTACCCCCATAGGATAGCCCTTGAGGACCTTAAGTAACCCCCTCCCTCCCCCAATAATAGAAGCCCCCGAGGACTTCTATTATGGCGAGCGTTCATAAATTTTAGAGGGGGCTTCTATTAGGTCCCATAATTTCTCAAATGTGGCAAGAACAAGCATTTTTCGAAAGTCCTAAGGAGTTTTTAAGGTTTTTATGAGTTGTTCAGCAGGTTTTCGAAGAGATTTCAGGATTTTGATACTGATAAATAAGTTTTTAACAGGTTTTTACCTCTTAAAATGCCTTGAAAATGTAGGGGCTTCTAATACGTCTGACAGATCGGCCTCTCTCGAGGGGGCTCCTAATAGGGGGAGGGCTTCTAATATGGGAGGGGCTTCTATTAGGGGGGGGGGGGGGGACCCCATAAATAGACCCTGGAGATCTTTCCCTTATAGCCTTATGTGACCTTTAACCTTTGACCCGGCACAGACAGACACTGAACAATAGTAATATAGATTTGGAACTTCCTACGATCTCAGTACTGATCTCAAAATCAATTACTTCTCATTCTTTTATTTTTAATAGAAAAGACTTCATGGTAACTTTGGGTGTGGGTGTGGGTCTGTGTGTAAATCTTCTCTTTAGCAACACCCACACCCCACACCCACACCCACACCATATTTAAATTATGGACAGCCTATTCAACATCATGTATTCGTAAGTAAAAATCAGTACAAGGCTAAATCAAATACATTCCATATTGGATGTAATACCGATGATTTTATAACATATTGTCTTGAAATCCATCGTTCAAGTGGTAAAGTTATTCTTCGTCAAGCGGGTTCAAATTCTATCTATAATCATGAAGAGATATCTTGTGAATTTAGTAAAGCAGAACTTGATTTAACAAAACTAGAGCTCATTCATCTTACTGCTGGTGCTCAAAAAGCAGCTGTTCGAAATTTAATAGTCTGTTTTGAAAAACAAATGGATTTACATCCAACATTCGATAAAGATTTTTAAAAAAGTATTCCAACAGTATCTCATCCATCACATTCTAAAGGACCTAGTGAAGATAATAATGGTGATAGTTCTTCTTTAAAGCCGTGTCCTGATAATGTCAATTGTCTTCTTCAGTATACAACCGATGGATCAGAAACAAGACACAATTCAAAATTTTCACATCCATGTCGTTTTTCTGAACTTTGTCGAAACAAAGAACCTCATCTTACTCATGACATTCATCCATCTCCTTTATGTAGTTATGATAAAAACTGTAATAAATTAACTGATCCTATCCATCGGGCTGAATATCGTCACACAAATCTACCTGATTTTCTTGTACCGTGTCGTCTTCAGAAGAAATGTACAGATAAATCGAATGAACATCGAATAAAATATTCTCATGGAGAAAAGTTTTTGGGAAAATACCAATATCAACATCAGAAGGTAAGAACTAATTATACTACTGAAAAATTATTCACATGCGAATGTTAATATAAATAGAAGCAAAGTCGACTTCACAAGATAAACATGTCGATCATCGTATGCCTTGTAGATATGGGTTAAAATGCAAAACAATTGATGATCCAGTTCATCGAGCAAAATATTCTCATTCAAAATCTAAATAACAACGAAGAACATTAATTCAATGTGTGTTATTCGAAAAAAAATCATTTTTTTAACCTTTTTATTTTAATCAAGAATAAATCGTATAAAATTATACATCATAGAATAGAGTAAAGAAGGGATATGTAGCTCACTCTAAAAATATAGATTGGTAAATAATACAAAATGAACCCAGGTCAATCTCATTGGGTCGGACGGATTTCAAATTCGTTTGAATATGACGATCGGATCTTTTCTGACGTAATCTAGACCGGAATCCTGTGCATGAGAATCCGACACAAAATGGATCGGATTTGATCAGATTTTTATGGAAGACATCGGATTTTGGAGCAATCCGGCATTTCATCCGATGGTTTCCGGTAAGATCCGCTGGTTGGATTGAATCTTCTGGATATGACATCCTCGGACGAAACTAAGCCATTGGATTCTGTCGCGTCGTCTTAAAACCGACAGAACTCTATCGGAAGTCATTGGGAATCCAGTGGCCCAGATTCTGATATAAAATTCGACTGGATAAGACTAAGCTCTGACCGGATTCTATCGGTTTTCATCGAATTCCGACAAAATCCGATGAAATCCGGACACTGGATTTTTTAACCTGAGATAGTCAACTTTCAACAACGTTTTATTACACTTCCTTCATGATCTACGATTAATACAAATAGAAGTTTTGAATGAAATTATATAACAGAATCAGAAAAGTAAATATGCTAGACCAATGATAACTCGTCTAACATCAGACTGATTGGTGGTTAGTACCGGCTTCATTTCTGATATTAATTTCTAATATTATGTCCAACTCAAAAATGACGAAATAACTGATACTTTTTCTATTAGCGTATATTTACACAAACTAAAAATCTACGCAAAACAACCAATAAAAAAATATCTACTTATGCATGTTAGAATGATTTCTTTTTTTGAAAAAAAAAAAAACAGTACTAACTGTTTTAAAGTCAACTACACCTCAATACATTCTTCTTAAAGGTTGATGAAAGTCTATCAATTTCAGACTAGAGGTTAGTTTATTTATTCATTTTTTCAAAGTTATTTGAGTAGTCCTACACAGATTTTTTTCTATTTATTCATTCAATGTTGATCTTCTTTCTATATCTCAATCTCACTGGACATAGATGAGCAGTAAAAAAAACTATAACATCTTATAACTACATGCAGATAATTTATCTTGTTAAATTATTACACCCTCAGTTAAAAGTGATAAAGTCTTTCTTTATGAAGGACTTCAATCAATAAAAAGGAAAAACTTCGTAACATCAAACACTTAAATTAGTTCCGTAACAAGGATTTTAAATGTAAAAATAGAGAAATATTAACTGATATCTTGTTTATTGACGAATATTATTTTATCATTAGCATAATACTTAACGATGTAAACTTGATAAATTAGTTTTTCTAATCTGAACAAACTATGAAGATAGTTATGTGTCATGACAGGAATATTCTATTCGATAGTATTTATATACATTCAAATCTGATAAGGTTCTAGAAAAAAAAACAAATATCAACGATAGTAATTTATCATTTTTAAACTTGTCTATTAAACAAAAAGATTAAGTATTGGCAACAATACAAAAATGTTATGTATCATTTATTTATTAATATTTATGATACAAATATAATAGAAATTCTTTTATTCCTTTGAACAGTTATTCAATGTGTTTCAATAAAGTTCTTTACGAATGGTAATAAAGTGTTGATATGCTTCTAATATCATCTGATGGCTTTGTTTTGATTTATTTGAATGTATTGCGTAGATCATACACCAAAGATTGTATACATGAGAAACCTTTCATATATATAGACTTTGATAGTTATTTTGCTATATATAGCTGCTAGTGAGAATTTTTGAAAAGAGCTATATATTGTAGACAACAATCTGAAAGTATAATTAGTCATTTATGACAATCTACTATTGTTCATTACTACAATCGTCTCACTAGTAAATTTGATTTCTTTAATATTAGTTTATATATTGTAGTATAAAATCGCTCATTAGAGTTAGCCCTAAAAATCATATTCCATAGTCATTATTTGGGACTATTGTTTGTAGATTACTCGTGATTCAAAAAATAACTTTGTATGAATTTTTTATAATATGTAAATTTCATTGTATATAGCTCATCATTCACTTTTTTGTCTATTTTGAAACTATTCCTCTGCTATATTACTTTAAGATGTGTTATGCCACCAATGTTATTCTTTGTTCAATAAACGAGATTCCACTGGCTCAAAAGATAAATAGAGTAGAATACTTATGTTATCTATTGAAATGTAATTCAAAAAGATTAAATTCTCGTGTTGAAAAAGATTTGGCGATTATCTAAATACTTATAAACAATAATTTCTTTATCATGTCTATCGGTCTTTATTCATTATTAGTTTTTTGTTTCACATTTTATTGATAGTTATATTTTGATTAGTCGAAATGATTCTAACTTCTTCATGTTATGGCCTTCTTCATTCAGGAAATAATTCAGTCTCAATATATGGCAATTTCATTTGTATTCTGGCAATTTCTAATATTCACTTCTCATCTCGGGACATGCCTGATAATTAAATTATCTAATAAATTTATAAGAGAGAAAGATAGCACAATTTTCTTAAGAAGCATATATTGAATATGTAGGCCCGAATGAGGTCGAAACAACCATTCATATTACAATATAAATACTCAATAATGTTTTCGTGATCTATTTTTCTACAGAAGTCGTTTGTCGTTCTTGACTTTCTTACATGTTAATTGTATTTTATAATGTCTATATGTGACTATGTATTGATAAATCAATTTAGATTTGTCTTGTTCTTTTTCTCGATTGGAATCGACGAAAAAAGAACTTTTATTGCCCTATGTACATTCAAGCACATATATGAAGTAAAAGTCTCACTATAGAAAAAGCAAATTGATGAATAAGAAAAAAAAACACATAAATCAATAAAATAAGCCTCTTTGAAGATCGTCAAAAGACAAAATCCGAACAATAATCTATAAAATATTTCTATATTACATCGACTAACACCATTCAATAAACAATCATGTAGAAACCAATGAATTTCTCTTTCTCCAAGCCGACATTTATTTGTTATGGAGTGCTTTCAAATTTTTTATTCACTAACTTTGAATGATATGTAAAAAGGACGAGAGAGAAAACATCTAGAGACATCGATCAAAAAATTGACAGTTCTTTGATGTGCACGATGGCATCATCGTTTATTTCTCCCCGTTTTTTTTTTCTCTTTCGATAGAAAATCCTAATAGTATATCATGATAATTCTTATATTCTTTTGTCATAATTATATCAATAAGTTCGTTCTAGTTGTCAAATTGCTACTCATTTGAGAAAAAAACTATCTATGGGTAATAGAATTATTGTTAAACGTAGAAGCTCAAATGCACTTACTCCACAAGGTTTGCATTTGATTTGTTTATTTATTGATTTAATTAAATAGAATTCTATTTAGTTATTGCTTTGTTGAAAGCAAGTTCCAGACTTAGTGAAGAAGGTGAGAAAAATAACTTAGACAAAAAAAATTTATCAATCATATTGTTTCATTCTTTTAGAAATCATAGATTTATATGCTGTATGTACTCTATTTAAATCTTATGTTTGTTTATTCGTTTTTTTTTCTTCAAGGCTTTTTGGAATGATTTTCCATCTGGTAGAATGAATAAAAAAGGATTTATAAAATATTATGAAGAAATTAAAGATGAAAAAGATCGAGCAAATATTTTATGCGAGTATGCTTATTTAATGCATAAGTACAACTTTAGTCTTGATTTTTTTTTCATTTTCTTAATTAAAGCCATGTATTTGCTGTGTTTGATAAAAATCATGATGGTACAATTGATTTTCATGAGTTTTTATTAGCTATTGCAACAGGCTCTCCAGCAGATTTAGATAGTCATCTAAATTATGTTTTTGAAATGTAAATATATTGTTCTTGTTATTCTAAATATCTCTTATTATTATTATTATTATTATTATTATTATTGTATATAATAGGTGCGATGTTTCAGGAGACGGAGAAATGGATCTCCAAGAATTAGCTGCTTTTCTTAAAGCTTCAGTATGAATATATTTTTAGTTTTGTAAAAGAATAAATTAGATTTGTTTCTTGTTTGTTAGTTAACTATTGCAGGTAAGCTAGACAAAACAGATCCTGATTATCCAAAAGAACTTGCTATTGGAGTATTTAATACGCTTGGTATTAATGAAGGAAACAAATTAAATAAAGCACAATTTATTAAAGGGTATAGTTTAGTTGTTTTTTTTTTAATTTTGTTAAAAATTTTAGTAAACAATTTCTTTTCAGATGCAAAAAAGATCCAGGTCTTCGTGAATTGTTCGGTGGTGGACATTGAATTTTTTCAAGAGATCAATTATGCCGATTATAAATACGAAAATGAAATAGACACTAATGTACATAGTTCTATTCTTTGTATGATAAACTTTTAGTAGTGTTTTAAGATAAAAAGATAAATAGACAACATTTTACAGTGAGTTATTTTCATTTTAATATATCGTTCGAATAAAAAGTTTAATAGAATAAATTCATTTATTTAATAGTCAATTTCTTTGTATTTTTTACACAATATGAATTGAAAGAACTGTGTATTCATTTTTATTTTCATTCTCATTATTTTTATTTATGTTGAAAAAAACCCAGGATTTATGATGAGAGAGATCTATTAACTAAACACAATTGATTTTGTTCATTTTGAAGATGAGATACTGATATTCATAAGATTTATCTGCATTAATCTATTCATAGCATATAATATATTTGAACTGTATCAAAATAAAAGTATAATCCTGAAGTGTCAATCGTTATCCTCATATGATTTTCTGTTCTTAATGTCTATTCTTATTCTCATTCTCAGCATAATTCTCTTTATTTCATGATTAGATGTATAGCGACATTTACAAAAAAATATAAAACAATCTGGAAAAGAATTCGACATGCTACGGATCGAATGTGTCATCAAATATCATTTAATTAAAAATTATTCATAGTCAGTGATCCAACAAAAATTATTGGAAATGAATCACGAACTTATTAAAAAGTATTTTCGTTCATATTGTTAATAAGGCTGGGAAACAGAGCTAGTTGTGCTTATTCAGCATACAAAATATCGTAACAATAGACAAGTAAATCTATGATATTCAGTTGTTATTGAAAAGAGATAATGACGAGCTCGACATAGGTATTATCGATTATGAAATGAGAAATATAAAAATGAAGTAATTACAGACGAAGAATGGATTTATTTAGATGCATGCCAAAGTGCTACATATGTGTTTTACTATATTAGAAATAATAGACTACGAAAAAAAACCTTTTAAAAGTAAAACAAAAATGCTTTAGATTTAGTGATAACGTTAGTTTTGGCCATTGTGCAGATATATGGTAAAATTCAATTAATATGTTCCATAGAATATGCTTCACCAATTACCAATAGATACTTAATTTAACATACAATAGAACCATTTATCAAATTGGATATTTCTCGTTTACTTTGCGATGATATACGAAAGAAAATTATTACTCATTGAAAAAATGCTTTGAATCATACAGCAAAAGAAAGAATTATTTATATGTAAGAGTATAACATACAATTTATAAAATTGGACGAGTGGTTATCCAAAAATACAGATTCTAGTTCGATGGACTGCTCGATTCGAAGAATTACAAAAGCGTAAACTCTCAAACACAAAAGATCAACATTGATTGGCTTGAGAATTGTTATCAAACACAAATAAAAAAAAAACGTTGAGGAGAATGCAATCAGCTATGTTTTGAAAAATTAGCAAAAAGCGTTGAACTTTAATTGAAATGATCTGTAGACCTTTAACAATACTAAAATCAATCAAAACCTCTTGAATTTTGTACATATCCAATATAAATGTATTGCATTATCTGGTTTCATGCGCTCTATAAATTGCAGAAATAATTATTTATCATTAATAGAATAAAAACCAAATAGTTGTTAGCACAGTTTCTTTAAAATTCAAATGTAAAATAAGATGAAGTTGCTTATCTTATAAGTGAACAAAATTCGCAACTTGTTGTTCGATTTGTTAGTCATTAATAACTATCAATGCGTACTCATCATAGAAAGAAATATTATTTGAAACTTTTTTAAAGTGAATGTCGACAGAGAACGAAAAATAAATATCTTAAACTCGGATTTTCCTTATTCATTCTTCTCAATAATGTTTCAGTAACTTTCAGTTCGATGGTAATGCCTCTCACGACCTATAGAGTTTTATTCAAATTCTCGCTCTGTAGTTCAACACTGCTGCTAGAATATTTTTTAACGGAACTCCTCGTTTTGTATTATAAAGTAATAATCAGTAGGTTGATGGAACAACTTTGAAGTATCTTACAAAATCTAATTTTTGTGTAATTGGATAATTCTCATGCGCATTATTCTAGCAGAATTACTATGTTATTGCTATTTTGATTAGCCAAAAATAAACCACGTTTCCTGTTGTTGTTTAAGTCTGAAGCGGTGACTAACTGTAATTTGTCTTCATTCGACGGATATGTTTGATTTTATTCAAAACTTTCGTTTCCGTTTGCTAAAATATACGATAGGATTATCTACAATCTGATCAAATACTAGTGGGTATTGGTGTAGGTCTTCTATTCATCTACATCCATACCATCCATTCAAGGGTTATATCGAAATTTTCGAAAGGACGTTTCCGAAGGCATGAGTCTTTTTTTGAATTGACATCATTAATGAATGGAAAAACCACAAAAATATTGCACTTCGATAGTTGAAAATAAGACTAGATTTTGATAAATTTTGATCTACAGTGGTCTAATGTTGCCAAATGGTAACAAAAAGCCATTACATACCTCAGTATTCTTTTGTCCCGATAAATACACTTTTGCTATCCTCATTATAGAGGAATGACAAATATGCAGGAAAATATTGTTTTGTTACTTGGCTTCAAGTAGCCGGTCGTACAGAGTTAATAACACATTTTTCATAGAAAATAAATATAAACAAAACATGAACTTGTGCGGTTTTATCATCGTTATCTTAACATATATATAGTGAATGCTTTAATAAAAAATGTATAACAATTAAAATGTACTTGATAATAAAAATGATACAAAGAAGAAAATATATAACACAGAGATGAGTGCAGGAAAATGTTGTCTGAGCTCCACTGCCCCCTACTGACTTACTCCATCTTGGCGGGAGACCAGACAGGACAGCATGACTGTCTTGTCTTGTGTTCATCATTGATGCTTATAACATTGATCTCTTTGTATATAGAAAAAATTAATTATAAACAATGAACGTTGATTTTCTAATGCTTTTAAAACTAGTTAAATTAACGAAAAGAACGGCCATTTTTACAATATAAATAATTGGTTTTAACAGAAGTTATTGCAAAAGAGATACTCAAACAAATACAGTGCTAATACAACTAGAATAACGTTGTATTCGTGTTCTTTATATCGACTTCATAATAATTGAAGATCATTCATTTGATACATTCTACTATGTTGATACTTTGACGTCAATAATTTAATCTTCAAACTAATACAGTCAGACAAAGTAGGGAAAAAAGTTTATTGTACTTTGGACTTTGTAGGTGCTTCGTCGAGAGTAATTTACTGAAGATATCCAAAAGAGTCATTTTAAAAGCTCTTCAAGAAGCCTACAAATTCAAGATGTGAATAGATTTTTGAACACGATTATTTTTAGTTCTTATACTACAAAGAAATTGTCTTTCGTTGAAACAAGTTAAGCATATATTTAATATTTAGCCGAATTTTTCATTATTCAACAATGATTGAAAACTTTTTTTAATACATAATTCAGCCGTGACAAAGTATTGCTTCAAAATAAATTATCTAAGCATGATGGTCAAAATATTTTGAATTTATCGTAGACATAATCTTTATTAAATATAAAAATTTCAACTACATGACGAAACATTCGATCTGGATAATGAGCACGTTTTGAAGAGTAGCATTTGATCTGTCAAACAGAATTTCACTGCTCGCAGTGCAATGTTCCTGCCAAATGTTGCAACGTCTCTATATTTAGAAGTCATTTGAGTGACAATTCCAAGCCATTTTTTGTTTTCTTCCATCGTAAATTTAGCAAGAGCTGTAATGCTTTAACGGAACGTTGCATCGCAAGCGGCGAGATTTCGCTTGAAAGAGCAAATGCTACTCTTCAAAACACATTCATTATCTAAATTGAATGTTTTATCTGATAGTTGAAAGTTTTAAATTTAATAGACACTATGTCTACTAAAAACTACACGCACTCCAACAATCATACTTAAACAATTCATTTTGAAGCAATAGCTTTTCATAATATTGTTAAAGTTTTTATGTTGCTTCTTATGAGTTATCGTAAGTTGACAATTAAAGTGAAAATCTTTCATAAATTTTAATTTGATAATAAGCAATATTAAATTATTCATTTAGTATGAGAATTAACAATTTGTCACAATGCTTTTTACCAAAATGTAGCACGTGAAATTTTCCGCTGAATGATATATATATATAAGGGTTTAAGTAATTGTGGAATAATAAAAAATTTGACTCAATATTAAATATATGTTCACTTATGTTCCACTAGAGAAAATTTCTTTGTAGCATAAGAATTAAAAATAACCATGTTGACAACACTAATTCATATGCCGATTGTAAGAAGGTTTTTAAAGAATTTTCGACATTACTCTTTTGAATATATTCAGTAAATCACTCTTGACGAAGAATCTAGAAAATAAAAAGCATGTTAGACTTCTTCCCGACTATACATTTACATTTATAAAGGCACAGCGAGTATATTTTTTTGTCTTCAGCTCTTTATTTGTAAAGGTTTTTTTTCTACAAGTAGCTACCTAATTCTATTTCGACAATAATTAAAATCTTTGAAATATCATAAGCAACGAAACAAATAGGGAAAAGTATAAATTTTACTGAACGGTAATTTATACCTTTAACTATAAGAATAGTGTATTATAAGTTTAGGACGTATTAAAAAGAAAATTTTTAGCAAATAGTAATATATGTAAACGTATTGAGACGTTTTGATACACATAAAAGAAATAGTGTAATTTGATAAATCTGTATTTCTTAATTATTTTGAGTTATATAAACCCAACAGAAAAGCTAGAATGTAGAAAATCAAAACTTCTATTAATACTAGCTTTGTTAGTAGAATATTTTACAAAAGCTCTTGTTTCTTTATTGAAACAAGTTCCGATAACAAAATTTCATAAAATAGACTTGATTGCAAGGACACCAATCACTATCTCTAGACAATACGCACAAACTCAATTTCATTTTGCATTATGTGTCTATCATATGTCACGTCACAGATAATTATCAGAAAAAGACTAATTCAAAAGATATTTCTTACTATTGAAAAACGATCAAGTAGTGAGTAACAGAAAATCAGACAATCTTATTCAGAGAAACAAATATTTTTCGCAGAAAAAATAAGAATAAATAAAACTTTCAATACATCACAGGAAAGAAAACTCTGTATGCTACAAATGTAAGTGTAAAATGTATTTATTTCATTTTCTTCTGATAACAAAAGAAAAGAATTCATTGACTTTGGATAATCATGGTGTTGAATGGTGCAATGACAAAAATTTGTGTAGAGGTATTTAGTTTTTGATTTTCAAAGTCATATAGCTTTATTTCGTGAAAATAAATGTGATAAAAAAAATCTGTTGTTCACATATTGTTCTGTCTAATAAAAAAAAAACCATTCAATTGGTTTAGAAGTTAGTAATGTGCTCTAACAGCGTTTGTATTGAAACTCTATTTGTACTAAGTGTATGGGTCTTATTGTTGAAGATATTATATGCATCAAATTAGATCATGTGTTTAAAAAGTTCCTGAAACATTTTGAATTAAAAATCATAGAAGTCTGTTGCATGATAGATATAAACTATTTGTCTCAATGAACATTATAAAATTTCATTGGTACATCTAATACTTCTTTAACGAAAAAACGTTTGCTGATGAATAATAATCGTAGTTTCAGATCATTATTAGTAAATTCAATACGATCTCAGTTCATGGCTTTGTTGTCTAACGATGTTTCAATATAGTGATGTATAAAGCAAAGAATAGATAGATTATAGATCACTATACAATGAAAACTTGAAATATGTTCAGTTCGGTTCAATCGAACGCACTGATCTTTTAATTTTTTGGTTATACGGATTTATTTAAAATATGTTTTTTGTACAGATAATACAAATAATTCTTTGAAGTATCGTTATTAACTTTACTTAAGAAATCAAGAAAAGAAACAATATGCGCATATGACTTATGAGTAGTTTTCCTTTTTCGTCCAAGGCAATAACAAGAGACAATCAAAATATATTGTATTAATACGATATGACATTGATTCACATTAAGAAAACTTTTTGAACTAGGCTAGTTGAAGAATCAACAGCTATAAAAATTTAAATTTTTAAGGACAGAACACTAGCCTTGGCAAGAAAACTATTGACTCGATAATTGAATGATTCATTTATGTATTTGAATTATTCGATACGAATTCAAACATCTAAACTTACTACGTAATCATCAAACTTGCTCTATGTGTATGAACGTGATATCATATTAGTAAAATGTGCTTTGATTTTCTCTTTTTATTTTTTTGGTTGAAAATAGATAATAATGTATAAATCGTGTCAAATGTAGTTTTCTTCGTTGATTCCTTTAATGTAGTTGATAGTGATCCTTCAAAAGAGTATCTGTTTACATCATCCGATTAAAAAAGCTTATTAGCACAACCTCTTTGAAGCTAAGATCTGGAGTTCACATGTGTACTTTAATCGCATTATATTAATACAAAAAACGTAAAGTAAAAAATCTCTAACAGACTATAGTTGTTTGCCAAGGATAATCAATCGGTATAGAATCGAAACAAACTTGCATTTCAAGCGAAGGTTTTTCTTTTAATGTCGCTCAATTTCTTATTTGTCTTGTTGCTGTTCGCTTGTCAGTTTGTTTTTAGTTCTTTGTACTCGTTAATTTAACATTATTATTATTTTTATCATTAATCAAACTGATAAATGAGCCTTTTATACACATTCACGATATCCACAGCAAATTTCAACATGTTATTGTGCACTCGATGAAATGAAAAATATTGATATTGATCATATGATGGTAGTAGCCTACCAATGCAACACTACCTATCATTCTTGATATCTAACATATAACTGTGAGTCTGTGAGATAATAAAAATTTGTGCTCTTTAGAACATTCACAAACATGGATGCCGTTCAGAGCTTTTTTCCATCGCTAAAGAACTACGAGAAGAGAGTATGATGTTTGTCGTCTTCGACTGCTAAGGAAGAAGCCACAAAAATCTCGATTTAAACTTACATTCATTATTTTCTTCGAAAATATATGTAAATTCCACAAAAAAGAAAACTTTCAATAAGTGTCTAAACTTCAGCTCATTTGATTGAACCGAATTGGAGATATTCTAATTTTTTATGTTACGATTATTCAAGAACCATCTTGGATATCAATGCTCTTTCAGTAAGAATTTTTATTACTTATAAATAGGTAGTTGCAAAAAAACAAACATATCTTATTTTAACGATATTTCTTTATGCATGAATCTGCTAGACTTATTTCACAGCGAGATTAAAAGCGTATACATCATTATATATAAGTTTATAATTTTAAATTTCATCCCTTCTTATAAGATTTTCTAGATTTTTTTTTCAAATGCTTTGATGCATGATCAACGGTATTGCTGTTTAACGGTATTCGGTCGAAACTATACATTCATTCCTTCTATTGTTGATAAAATAATGAGAAATGTGACTATTGTTCTTTGAATTACTATCTTTCAAATTTGTGTAGAACATTGCTGCGCTTTACCATACGCCCGTAGAACGTTGAGCGAATTTGCAAGAAGGACGTGCTAAGTCATGACATATTTGGAAATGTTTTAGAAGAGCATTAAAGCAACCAACTAATGTTTGCGAAGTGTGCTTAAAAGGAAAATAGAGAGCGAGACGTGCGTTGCGTGGTACAATCCTACGGAACTGTGTTTCCTTTCTTTAATTTAATAGCAAAAAAAATGACGGAGAGAAGAAAAGTGTTTTGGCCAATTATGTTTTTTTTTTCTTTTCATTGCTGAGTAACATAATAAGAAAACAAAATTAATAATAGTCTTTGTACATAATAAATGATTAAAATTATTTACAAAAATATAAAATTCCTAATCTATTATATTATTTAAAGAATTATACTATAAAAGAAAAATTTATAAAATCGCATCTTGATAGAGGTCTCTTGTGATTGGTTAACATTATCCAACAATTATGGCTATTTTGTCAGATTTTCTACAAAATTTTTAAGAATTCTATTTATTTTTGAGTATGTCAGCTCATGAAGGTGTAAGTTGTGATGCTTGTGGAAAAAGTAATTTTCGTTCAAAACGTTACAAATGTTTAATTTGTTATGATTATGATCTTTGTTCAACATGTTATGAACAAGGTGAAGCATCAAGTCATCATACAAATGAACATCCTATGCAATGTAAAATATATTCTTTTTGTTTTTCTATATTTTATGAAAATAATGTTTTTATTTTTTATTTATTCACTATTCATTTTTAGGTATATTGACACGTCAAGATTTTGATTTTTATTATCATGGTGAACGATATACATCTGATCAAGCTCAATCATTCACTTGTCCATTTTGTGGTGAAATGGGTTTTGCATTACCATTTATAAACGAATCATCATCATCAACGCAAAATCTTGATCTTTTTCATCATCTTCAATTAAAACATGCTGATGAACAACAATCAAGCGAAGTTATTTGTCCTATTTGTGCCGCAATGATTAATGGTGAACCAAATTTAGTTACAGCTGATCTTCTATCACATATTGCTAATGATCATCAACATCAACAAGTTCAAACACCATCAACACCTGGTATTGGAACGAATCCATATTCAAGACAATCATCATCAAATAGAGATTCAGATTTTACTAGTAGTACTAGTACTCGAGCTGGTTTTAGACGAGGACCATTACGAACACCTGGTAGACGAGGTGCATTAGGAAGAGGTGGAGGAACTGTCAGTCAACATTTTGTTGTTGATACTTCAACAGTTAATGGTGGAAGTGATCCAATTGCTGATTTATTAACACAATTATCTACTGTGCGAAGATTAGCAGCAGCAAGCAATAATAACAGTTCATCACCAAATACAATTAATCTTCAAACATTAACACGACAACAATATGAACGTGAACGTCTTCGTACAACTGGACGTTCTCATCATCAACAACAATCTCATCATTCACAACAAGCACCATCATCATTATCATCGAATAGTTTACCATCAATTGAAAATGACTTTTTTGATTCACTTTTTGCATCCGCTCTTTTTATTGATTCATCTTCATCAGCAAATAATAATAATCAAACTTGGGCACAAATTGTTGCACAACAACAATCAACACCCGAACAACAACAACAACAACAACAACAACAACAACAGCAATCATCAATGATAAAAACACCTGCAGTTGAATCTGATCCATCATTATTACGAAGATTATGTGATGAAACATCTTCTTCCTCTTTAACTCAACAAAATACTACCGTTGCACAACAACAAAAATGCAAAAGTGATTTTGTGCATGGTTTGCTTTTTGCTAGTTTTGTTTGTCCACTTAATGATAATGATAAATAATATTAATATCAGAGTTATTCATGCATATCAATTAATTGTCTTTTCTTTGACTTGTGTTAGTATATAATCGTATGGTAATTTCTATTTTAGATGTAACATTCCTCTTTTCCTTTTTCATTGTGCTCGGTTCATTTAATTTTTTCTCCAGACTAAGATCAAGACTGTGTAATTGTATATACGAAAATATGGATAAATATTGTTTTGGAATGACAACCGTCCTTAATTTCGTTCTTGGACTTCTTACTATTCTCGATTCTGGTTATACGGCAAGTGTTAGAAATAAAGATGATCTTTTCAACATAAACATAACAATGCCAAATTTTAATAGCACACAGGTTCAATAAGATAAAAAAGAACATTTTTTTAAATATAAATACTAATTTTTTTTTTCTTAGGAAGATCAATATACTTTTCTTCAATATGAATTACCCGATGAAGAATTAGCTATCGGTAAGGTTAAATAGAATGTTAACTAATTTCTTCACATATTTTATATAGTTGGATATTCACCTTTGATTAATATGAATGCTGCTCATCATATGCTAACATTTGCTTGTGCTAATCCAGGTTCTAATAAACAAATTTGGTTTGTTGGTTTTTTTTTTATTATTATTTTTGTTTATCTTTATATTTATCATTGGTGTATATATATATATATAGGACTTCGGGTCAAGCATGTAATGGTGATGAACAATTGATTATTCATGGATGGGCTCGTAATGCACCATCAATGACATTACCTGATGGTTTGTTTATCTCGTATTAAGTGAAATATTTTTTAGAAAAAACAAAAAAAATATTTAGATGTTGGATTTCCGGTTGGTCGTAATACGCCATACAAATACATTGTTGTCAATATACATTATCTATCGAGTATTGTCAATGATAAGTCAGGAAATCAATTAATTATAAGTCGAAAACCGTATGTTAATGGATATATTTCCGTTTTCTCTTTTGTCTTTTATTTATAATAAATTATATTTTTATTTTATTTTAGACGAAAATATCAAGCGGGTGTTATGTTAGCTGGTACAAGTCAGATCTTTATAAAACCGAAAACACATTGTAAATAAAAAATAATGTATATTATATAAATTATTATAAGATTTATTTTAGCTATTCGAACACCATTTTCTTGTCGTTATAATGGACCATCAATTTCTATATTTGCTGCTCGTGTTCATGCACATCAATGGGGTTAATATTTTCATCTTTAGTTTGTTTAATTTAATTTAACTGATTTATTTATTTCTTCTTTAGCACGCGTTAATTCATTATATCGTGTACGTGATGGAGTAATTACACAAATAGTTAAGGGTGATCCACAATGGCCACAATCATTTTATCCACTTCCATCACCAATTGAAATTCAAAATGATGATTATCTTGTTGGACAATGTGTTTATGATAATGATGATGATCATATTGTTCGAGTCGGGTAAGTTTTTATTATTTTCTTTGACTTGAAAAACATCCAAATGAAATATTTTAGACCTACACATAAAGATGAAATGTGTAATATATATGCCATGTATTCATTTGAACCAACAAAAACAGCAAGTGGAAAACAAAAAACTGGTGCAGCTCCAATACGTTCATGTTGGGATAACGAATTTAGTTCATTGATCAAGTATATATTTTATGTTTTTTTTTTTTTTAGAAACTTTAAGGACTAAAATATATACAATAGATTCCCTAGAGATCATTGATTATTGAATGACAAGAAGTTCATTTGTCTTAGTCTACGAACAATGAATGTCCTTGGATCGATTTCGGTCATATAGAACTGAGAATTTTTTTTCTTATAGGTGTTGGTTGTTTTTCGAGCCCATATAAAGAAATAATCTAATATTTCACATTATATTTTCGTAGAAATGTTAAATTCATTTACGAATTCGGGCTAATAAGTTCATACAATAATGAATGAATGAGAAAGATTTAATGTTTTCTCCTTTTAATTAACCAAAAAGAAAAAACTGTTCAATATAATTCATCACGAGATTTTTTTCTCATGTTGTTCCAGTAAAAAAAATAACAGATGCTAGAATTTTTTAGTTTGATGTAGATTATAATGACAAAATCAATCAACTTTCTGTGCATGTTAATTAGAGAACTTCATGATTACGGTCCTATGTAACCATGATTCATGATCGATTGATAGATTTTCATGTTGATAGGTATAGTAAAGAGGATTCGAATCTCAATACTTCATCAAAAATTGTATTGAATATACTTCGCTAAATTTCTCATCATATCAAATCATCTAAACAATGTCATGAAAATGTTTTATAAGTAAATCTTCCTTTTCTAGAGAGTAAATTTCGTTTATTTCAAACGAACTTTTTGCATTCATCAACAATAGAACTAAGATAGTAATCTGGTTTACTAATTGCAGAAGAAAATGTATAAGAAGTAACCATTTAACAAAAAATAATACGTTTGTAAATCTCTGTCCAAAGGACTGACTTGATGTATGCTGCTATGAGAGATGAGAGATAAAATGTTTTCTGACTAACAGAACATTAAAACAAAATATCTTATAATTACGGATGAATGTGTGAAATGTTTCCGGCATTTCTTCCGTTTAAATAGTTCTAATTATTATTCTTCTTCGATTGCTAATTTTATAAATGTATCGAAATAGATCTTGTGTAAAATTAACATTTATCTTTCTTTTTCTACTAAATAAGATTCATCATTATTATGAAACTATATTCTGATCGTAACTAAAGTTGATAAAACATTGTTTCACGAAAAATCTATTTTTATGCTTACCAAAAAAAACTAACGAGAAAAACTCTTCACATTATAGAAAAGCTTTTTGAGACAAGACTTTTGTTATTAGATTGAGTCAACTTACTAGTGCCCGTTGAGTTGATCTCGGACTCAACTAAGTCTTGGTCTGAACTTATTGGACTCAGCGGTCACAATGACTGAGAGTAAACAAAAATCATGATGGTTCGCCTCCTTATTGCTGTCCACTGAAGTAATGACAATGTTATTGAGGTTTTGGCTTAATGCAACGTATATCATCATTTTAATCGTAAAAACGTTTTAAATTTCTTGTCAGAAGACCTCTCATTATGGGCGAAATTTTCACTTGAAATAGTGACATTGAATATTTAATGATATAATGGGTGATCGAAAAATAATTTGAGAAAATGTCTATTTATTTTTCAACCTTTTAAACGAGCCTGCAAAAATTAGAAAAAAATTGAGTTTCAATCAAACTTTTGTATTGTTTCTGATTGTTAGTTCAACTGTTGTCAGAGTCTTTTGATTTAGGAGTTATGAACCATCCTTTAGGAGGCGTGAAAATTAAACTTTGACAGAGAAACTTGATGTTTGCTGTAGCAAAAGCGTTCATTACTGCAAACATTATATGACTGATTTTTTTTAATATTCAATTGAAGGCAAGATGGTTCTCTAGGAAGTGACATAAGAGTGAAGAGTTTTATAACAATCATTCATGAATAGTTGGACTTATTGTGCAAATCTGTTGTTCATAGAAACCCGGAAAATTATCCAAATTAATAAAGTGCTCGTTATCCATTATATTCACTATTGACAAACGACTTCGAGCAAGTTAATCAGTAGTGTACTATTTTGTGGAGAAATTATTACTCTTTAACTTTCTGTATTTGAAATAATGTTCATTTCTGCTTTGGATGATTTTTGATGTACTGAAGTCCGTCGAAACTTAATTTATGGATCTCTCAAAGGTCAGCCTATAACCACTAAATGAAAATTTCTATAAAAATTTCGAACCCATATTTGAAAAGAACACAAAATTTTCATTCTAATTGAATGTTTTAAAATTTCTATAAACTATTTGAAGAGATTAAAAAATGAATGAACATTTGATCAAGTTACTTTTCCATCATTTGTTACATTACACTAAGTTACAAACTCCATAAAATTGTTATTGCTCGAGAAGAAAGCAATAAAAAGACAGACAGTAATTGCTTTTGCTTATTCTCAGTAGACTTAATATAATGATTGAAGTGTCATGGAAAAAGCTTTTTTTTCATCTTGAGAGGTTTATTTATACGACCATATTTTGTAAATGATCATCTTTCATACTAAATTAATTCTTCTTGTATTTTTAGTCTTATCCCACCTGATAGTGAAGTTCCTCCACGTAAACCATCGGATATTGGTGGTACAAGTAATGGTCATCATACTCATGCTGAACATGCAATGAGTCCATCAATAGGTAATTTTTCATGAATTTTATTATTTTATTTTTCTTGATTACTATCTGATGAACAGATGTTGGAAAACAATTAGCATTATCATCCGTGGATGATCCAGCTTACGAAGATTATATGGAAGAAGTTGAAAATATGCGTCATCGTAATAAAGATTCAGATGCATATGATTTCAATAAAGCTTTATCTCATCTTGGTTTACCTGAATATGAATATGTTGATGCACAAAATTATGATTATTTATTACCAACACATTTAACATATGGAAAAGAACAAACAGTTAAAATACATAATGCAAAAATAATGAGTTGTGAGAATTTATGTCGTGTCGTTATTTTGTTTGTTGCTTTTTACATGATGTATAATAGAAAAAGAAAAGATTTAAGAATGATTCATAAGATTTTTTTTTTTTTTCTTATTTTATTTTTTAGCTAATTTATATACTTGTGTGGATTCATGGCCTGATGTGAAATCCTTACCAGGTCAACTTGGTGAAATAGGTGGATTAGCATTAAATAAAGCTAATGATGAACTTGTTGTATTTCATCGTGGATCACGAAAATGGGAGAATAAGTAAAATAAAAATTTTTTTAAAAATTATTATTTTTTTAAAAATTATATTTGTTTTTATGTTAAAAAGATATTTTAATCGAAACTATCGTTTTCGTCAAGAAACTTATGGTCCTATTGATGAAGATGTTGTTCTTCATATTGATACTCGAACAGGACAAACAAAATTTCGTTGGGGAGCAAAAATGTTTTATATGCCACATGGTTTAACAATTGATCATGCTGGAAATTTTTGGTTAACTGATATAGCTATGCATCAAGTTTTTATGTTTAAACCAAGTGATTTAACACATCCTGCATTAACAGTTGGTGAAATGTTTCAACCAGGTTCTGGACCAACACAACTTTGTCGACCAGCTGATATTGCTGTGATGAAAAATGGAGATTTCTTTGTAGCTGATGGGTAAAATTAATGATTAAAATATAGAATTAATTAATTAACTTAGATTACTTATTTTAGATATTGTAATAGTCGTATTATCAAATTTAATCGTAAAGGAGAATATATTACTGAATGGGGTTCACCGATGACTGGAATACAAGATCGTAAGCCTTTTGTTTTTCTTCTTTTCTTAGTGCGTAATAATGATCATCGAAATAGAAAAAAATCATGAAGTATAGAAACATGTCAAAGTCACTATTCTATTTTTGGACTAGTTCTACTACTCATCCAGTGCTCTAGAGATCGAATAGGGAAAACCGAAGATATTTGTTGTTGTCACATATGTCAAATGTATTGTTAATTCATTGTGTTTATATTTGATGATTGTTCACATGTTAAGATTTCATTTTTTTTTTCTCAATCAAAATAAAGAAAATAATGCATATAAATTGTGTATTGATGAGACAAGTTTAGTACAAGTATGAAAATTACGAATCCGGGAAGTTCTATCCATGCAGTACTCTACTGTAGAACAATAAAAGAAACTAAATAGAGAGTTTTTAAAGATTTCGAGTTTTTCGACATTGATTAATATATTATTTCAAATTCTTTCTAGCAATATTTTGATAAAGATTGTAATTAGGAATTAAATTTATTTTGATTGAATTGTAAATTATTTTTTCTCAATAATTATTGTTTATACTTTCAATTGTGTATTAAAAAATTGAAATTTTCGTTGTTACTAAAAATTTTCCTATTTAATCATGAAAAATACTTTTAGAAGATGGCTTTCCACTTCCAAACCAATGGAATATCGTTCATTCGATAGCATTAAATGAAGATGCTCAATTATTATGTGGTGCCGATCGAGAAAATTATCGCATTCAATGTTTTAATTCAAATACAGGTGAATTTCAACGACAAATTCGTGTTGAAACAAAAGATAATATTGGTCCTATTTATGCTATTGAGTTTGCACCAAATACAAATGGTTTGTCAAAAAAAAAAGAAAAATTGAAAACAGGAAACTTAATTTAAATTATTTTCTGTTTATTTAGGAACCGTCTTATTTGCTGTTACAGGTGGTTCAGAAACACCAGTAAAAAAAGTTTATATGATCGAAGCCCGATCAGGAGATATTTTAACATCATTTGATTCAAACCCGGTAAATTTATTTTAAAATTACAAGGAAATATTCCCGAGGTTTTTGATTGAAACTATATTTGAGTGAAAGGTCATAGTGATTAGTGTAAAAGCCAAGGAAGATTCACTTGTTCAAGCTTTTGCTCTTGGAATATCACACTTTTACTGCATTTTGTTTTTACAGAAAGCGGTGGTTTCCCTCAAATCACCATGAACATCAAATTTTGACTGCAAGTTTTGCACAAATGATGTTCTCAAAGATACTAACTCATTGTGAAAGTTGCAATGATTTAAGTAATCAGTACTTTCGAGGTATCAGTATATAAGATGAATGACTGCCGTTTTATAGTAGAAGGTTTTTCAGTATTCATATGTCAGGATAAGAAAGTCATTTGTGCTAAATTTCATGTCGAAACTAGAAATTTAATTTTTCTTGGTGACCTGAGATTGACTACAGTGTTCTATTACATTTTCTTGTTAGTTAAAAAAATGAATTATTTATTTCTTTGTATTTATTTTGTTCAAGCATTTACTTGCTCCACATGATATTGCTGTATCAACAAATGGTCGTGAAGTTTATGTCGGTGAATTAGCTTTATCACCAATGAATGCTTTACATAAATTTGAATTGGCCAAGCGTAAAGGTTACATTAATTATTCTTTTTGTTTATTAAATTTAGTTATTTATATATATTTATTTAGATCTTCCAACACAAACATTCAGTAAACGAATCTATTTAAACGATAGAAATTTTCGTGTATCATTAATTATTATGACATTCTTTGCCATTCCAGTTCTTCTTGCGGTTATAATTGGATGTTTTGTTCGAATAAGAAATCTTCGTAAACTTCGTCGTTTAAATACATTTTTAAATGATGTTAAAGTTTCAGGTACTGGTTCAGGTTCTGTACTTGGAGATTGGATGAATAGACGAAAAGGATTTGAAAAATTAGATCAATGTTCTGATGGAGAAAATGAACCATTAGATGATAATATAAATGATGATATAAATACGAATTCAAATGATGGAATCAATCAACAACCAACAACATCATCATCAATTAATAATAATGTTGCATTTAAAATGGGCGCAAGTCTTTGAATCTCGAGTCTTTTGAACAGTCATTCCGACAAAAAAAAATAACATTTTGAAATTCTCTTTTTTTTTTCTTTGTGCATTCACTAAAAACAAGAACAAAAACAATATTAATCGAATCGATGTATTTTATTTTTTTTTCTGCCGAGTACAACAAATAAATAAATAAAAAAATAAATAAATAATCTCATTCATTTTCCAGATTAAAAATGCCTTCAACTAATAAACGTACAAAACAAGAACAACAATTAGATGATAACGATGATGATAATAATAATAATAAAGATAAATTTCAAACTATGCAAGTTGATGAATCATTAATAAATAAAGCAAAAAAAATAAAATCAACAGATAAACGATTAATTGTTGTTCTTGAACAAGCGAATTTAGAAACAATTAAAATTGGAAAGGTTTATGAATTACTTAATTGTGATCGACATAAAAATCATCTTTTAAAATATAAACGAGATCCAAATTCAAATGCACGACCTGATATAACACACCAATGTTTATTAATGTTACTTGATTCACCACTTAATCGAGCTGGATTACTTCAAGTAAGATATTCAACAAAATTAACAATAAAATGATTTCTATTTTAACTGTTTTATTTCAATTTCTTTCCTATACGATTCTTTTTTTTTATGTACATTATGTAGCTCTTAACTGGATATGAATTTCTAGAAAAGAGTTCAGGATCTTAACTTATTGCTTCAGAAATACTATAACAATGTTGAATTTTTCAGCTTAAAGTCATACTTTCCTTCGAGAACACCAGAAAAACTAATTCTTAAATTTCGACTTGAAATTTGATGCAGAAACACGTCTGAACGAGAATAGATGGTTATGAAAGTTTTCGATCTTTTGGTTTGCTCTTCTTCTAAAATATGAACCATAAATTTAATAGTATATATAACCGATGTAGAAGACACAGTTTCATTGTAGTCATATTTTAGAACAGAAACAACGAAAAGACCTGAAACTTTCACAGTAAATAATTCTTGGTAAAGTGTATCTCTACCTAATGTTTTAACTAAAATTTCAAAAAACTAATTTTTCTGATGTTACTGAAGAGTTTCGTAGTTTTGACTCAAAAAGAATATCGTATATCTCTGTAACAATAAGCTAAAGATTCGAAATTTTGTCGATATATTCATTGAACATTGTAGTCTACATGATGGGCATAGTGTCCATTTAAAGGTAATCAATCAGGTGAAAAAGTTTCTTGTAAGGCGAATCTGAAGGATGTTGATCAAATTTCTGTTTTTTAGATTGGACATAAGAATGTAAGCCTACGTAAAAATCCCTCAGCTGATTGAATTACATCTCTAATTAAGTATTCTAATGATCACTAATCTGTATTCATAAAGTAGAAATTGTTGTTTCGATACGATCTTCAACCATGAAGTTATAAATGGGTCAAAGTTTAATGCTAGAAATAGCATTTTCTCGAATGTAAAGCTTAGTATCTTTTTACTGAAAACTACATCCAATGATTTTTTTTTTGAAGGTTAACTAGTGATTCAATATCTTTAACACGCATTCCGAAGCAATCCATGAATTTTGAGAAAGTTTCTCAAATGTTTTTGTTAGTCTGCCTTCTTAAATTAATAGGAACTATTTCTATGATCATGTTATTATATGATACATAGGATAGTTTAAATTAAAAAATATATAATGATACAAATGGTTTTATAATAAGAAATCTATTGAGAACAGTAAAATCAAATAGTTTGAAGAGAAGATAAAAGATTAAGATCTATGTATTGATTTTTCGAAATTTATTATTTTATTTTTTCTCTCTTAGGTTTATATTCATACACATAAAGGAATTTTAATTGAAGTAAATCCTCAAACTCGTATTCCACGAACATTTGATCGATTTGCTGGTTTAATGGTTCAACTTCTTCATAAATTATCAATTCGTTCTCAAGATTCTGTTCAAGGTGGTATTAAATTACTTAAAGTTATTAAAAATCCTATAACTGATCATTTTCCTGTTGGATGTAAAAAAATCTCAACATCATTTAGTGTTACATCGTCACATCTTGTTAATATTCGAGATTATGTAAGTGATGAATGTGAAGCTGATCAACCCGTTGTTTTTGTTATTGGTGCAATGGCAAAAGGAAGTGTTAATGTTGATTATAATGAAGATACAATATCAATTTCATCTTATCCATTATCAGCTGCATTAACTTGTGCTAAAGTTTGTGCTGCATTTGAAGATAAATGGGGTGTTCTTTAAACTTGTTTTTTTGTTTAATAAAAATTCAGGATGATTTTTGTTTTGTTAAACATCACTGAAAGATAACATCAATCAAAAATGTTCTTTTCTTTTTAAAAAGAAATATTTGCGACACACTACAATATGATCAGTTGTATCGCTCTGAACATAATGCAATAATCTCTTCTAAAAGACGACTATTCTTTATGATAGCGAATTGATATTTTGAATGATCTGTTCGACAATAAATTCTGATTGCCAACAATAGTTTGCCTTTCATTGGTTTATCTATACTGAAGGTATGGTTCAAACATCATCTTTCATTTTTCATTATCTCATGCCAACCATTCTGGTGCTAATATTTTCGTCCAACTCCTCATTCGAAAGCTCAATGTCGCAGTATATCCATAGTTCGAATTTCGTTTGAATTTACTTTAAAATGACTGAGACATTTTCTTATCATTAGGAATGATCATTGAAAAGTTAACGGTAGTTTCTAGTAAGATAAATTTTTTCTACGATGATGCCAATCAATTCATTTGAGAATTTTACCAAAAGTTTCCACTAAATAAAGATATTGTGCTGAAACTTTTACGGTCGCAGCACTTAATGAAGTCAAGTCAGTGTGGCGACATGATTTCATTATCTCCGAATATGTTAACCACTTGAATCATGTCTATGTGTTACGGACTTTGGTAATAATAAATTAGGTATATGAAATTGTCTTTAAGGCTAGAAAAAATAGTCATAGTTTGTAGAATAGCAACATGACAAATCAAAACGATCTGAATGACACTGCTTTTATCCCAGGCTTTGTATGAGAAAGATTGAGATAAACAAATATTTTCATATTTAATTGATGAAGTCAGCATTACACAAAAACATCTAGACAAAAGAGCATATAATTTAAACAAAAGACATTCTATATTTAAATTATTAATATTCAGTTCCATGCGAGATGAAATGTCTAATGGAAGTTACAAGCTGCTTTCAAACCAACATGTAGAATCTAAAGAAGTAAATTACATTAAGTAAATTACATATTATCTCGAAAAGCAACTTTGATGTGATTTTTCGGCTGGTCATCTTGACATGACAATAATATCGACAGTGAAAAAAAGGAAATTAACAGTGAAACACATTTCCTGTCACGAAATGTATGAACAGATATACAATATATAAGTCTAGAACGCACGAAAATGTGAAATGACTATATTTTTCCTCGTAGACTTTTTCTTCTTCTCATATAATATGCTAATTTTTTATACTAAATTTCTAAAATGCAGTCAATATATGATCAATACCGTGCAGCTATAATTATACAGTTAAGTTATGTAGAAAAAGTATACGATGCAAAGTTAGTAATCATTACTTTTGTTTTGTTACTTCAATGACGAATCTATATGTTTTAGAGAAAAATCTTTTATCTTAAATTAGTAACTATTAGTTGTACGAACTTAATATTTTTTATTATTTTAAGCGACCCAATAATATACAATAGTTACTTGTTCAATAAATTATAACTTTACTATCATCTTTCTTCGTGCTAGTCATGTGTTATGAATGACTTTTGTGTAGTTAAAATATCATTTTTCGTATTGGCATTTTATGCTAACCCTTCTATGCTTTCATAAACACGTACTAGAAGGATTTTTTTTTCTCTTTATAACTATATCTGATTTACATATATCGTACATTCGTAACTAAGATGATGTAAGAAAGAGAAACAGAAACACTTGCACAATAAATAAATGATTTATGTATATATATATTCGTCAAAAAGACCTTGTAAGACTAGAGATATAAAGCGATGCAGTGATCGATGATGGCTTAGTCGATCGTTTTATACTAGGTTTTTAATAAGTTCATATAAGACTGGTCAATTTATAGCATGAATGTTTCTCTTGTTGCATTGTCTCATTTTATTCACGAATATATGATAAATATACATGTAAATGATATCCCTATCTAAATGATAAGAGAATTTCGTATGAACCGATAATAAATAGATCGTTCTAACACATTTTCATAATAGAGCAACACTTTGATCATCTGTTTAATTATTTTACAGATTAAATTCGAACTCGTTTTATATGTACCTTTCTTCCCACGCCATTTTCTTAATGAGTATATCATTAAAATAAGTCACACACAGTTCGAAGGAGGATAAAATTTTCTATCGACTAATAAATATAAATACTCTTTCCGGCACGAGTTTGTGTAAGAATATACGGATCGACATATTGTATTAGTCCTTTTCCATTTTATATTACAGAACAAAAAAAAATTGTCTGAATTAAAAAAAAAGGCAACTTGTCCTGTACTTCTCTAGAGTACATTTGAGATCAACTAGTCGAATAAATACTTGTCAATAAATATAATATTAAGACATATTCTATTCATTTTTAATTAAAAGAAGTAATCATCTAAAGTTATCTTTACGCCTAGTACTGTTATATTCTATCTGAAAATTCGTGTTTACCAAAGATTAGGGTCATGCAATTGGTCAGATATCTCACATATCTTTATTCAACTTCAAATCATTGTATTTCAAAAGAGTATTCTTTCTATCTTGATCTATTTTCTGTTAATTCTGCATCTCCCTCGTTTTCATTAACATGTTAATATACTTTCATTTCATATTTATTTGACTAATGATGTTGAGTTCAGTTTATTAATGAAGACTATCTGATTATCTAGAAATATTATCTCACATCTTTGTTTACAATAAAAATCTACACTTTGCTATTATACAAACAATTCAAAAGTATTTGCCAAGTACTACCGGCATTTTTTTTTATACGTACGGTCAATTGATTCTATTCAATGGTATATTCTACAAAACTTTTTTTTTTGAAACAAAAAAAAAATTATTGAAATATTTGTATTAGGTTTTCAATCAGTAAAACACTTTTTTTCATCACATATGTAAGAAATACGTAGACAATATGAAGTTTTTTTTAGATTTGATTATTTATACTTGTATTAATCTATAGCATGTTTTTAATATGAATATATTTTGATTTTTTCAATCTGAAACTTTCTAGTTGCCTTCAGATCATGCATAGAATACAAATGCTTTTGATATTTTTGGAGTTTAGAAATTTAAAAAATTGTTTCTAGTAAAGCTGTGAGATATTGATTGTCTGGTCAAGTTTATTCAAAGGAGAAAAAACTTCAGTGTTATATCCTATTTTACGTTGATGTGTATATGGTTATTTTTAAGATGTTATTTAAGCATTTTTTAATCAGTTATTTTTGTTGAATCAAAAACAACAAACTATAGCTAATCATTTCTTCTCTCACTTCAACTATCTCTCTCTCATAGAATTACACCAACATCTATATAATTTTGTTGCGCATTACTAACTACGCAATAAATTCCAGTTCAAGGTCAAGAAAAACGTTTTTTTGACTTTTACAAGGATAGAAAAAAGAAAGATAATAGAGATTGAAGAAAACGAACAAGAGTTATTAGATCAACGAAAAAACAAAAGAATACACTAAGTGAAATATCTAACAGAACGAAAGAAAAGACATAGTTGACCACATATGCATATAACAAGAGAAAGAGAACGAACATATATGAATAACATATAAAACATTTTCTCTTATGGCACATCTAACATATGTGCCATAACATTCAGACTTTACTTATAATCTCATATGCATTTTTAAATTGGACTCATCAAGTCAAAACCCTCATAATCGATCACTAGAAGCATTTTATCCTCGCCTACACATTAATTATGAAATATAAAATGAGTATTCGATTCTTTGATTAGGCTCAAGTAATTTCAATAATCTTGAAAGTACATATGAAATCAAATAATCAATTTAGAAGTTTATTTTAAGAGAAAAATAAACAAGAAATAAAATTTCTCAATATCAATCATGTAAGAATGGATAATATATCATTGGATAACAATAGACAGAATGAAAATAATAACATGAAAGATTGTCTACCGATGACGATTGGAATTGAAAATAGCATGGACAGTTTTGACATAGTAGAAAAGATGAATAATTGACTGATGGAATTGGCTAAAACATCAATCAGTGTCTAGAAAGTTAGCAAATACATAAAGAACTGACCATTGGTTGACTTCGAGAGACGGACAATGGGATATTATTTATTGATTGAGTTGAGATCAATCGAGAATCAGTGCGCTAAAAAAACAAATACGAATTGGAAATGAAATTAGAATAAGAAATGATGTATATACACGACGGTTTGAAAACCAATCTTGAACTTGTTTTATGGTTCGACCTGTTAGTTGAACAAGTAAATAACGTTCACTTGCCGATGGATAAGGATTTCGATTGTAGAAATCAAGCAGAATGGATCGTTGTCGTGCTGTAAGAGGTATTCTAGATTTCGGTTGAGAAGAAGGCATGTTTTGTAATATTTTAAATCGATTTTCTTTGATTTTTCTGTCCGCAATTTACTAACACTACTTAATCCATGTTCAGCAAAGAGATCATTGTACTGTCTGATTTCAAACACAGATTACTTAATTAAGTAAATGAAAGAAAGAGCATGATTAAATGACTTATAAATATTATGCATGACTTTACAAGAAATCTTAGCAAACTATAATGGAATAACTCATTAAAATTACAAAGGATACCTTCACAATAAGTAAAGTGTGCTTCGTGGCAAAATATCTTAGTTTTTTTTTTGTCCAATGTGCCATAGGATATGCATTAAGAATTTTTAAATACTCTAAAACATAGCTGACGAAATCGAAGACAATGTATTAATCAATGAAGAACTTCTGTGTTCTTCTTTGTTAAAAGAAAAAAGAATCCCATCTGATAAACAAAAGAATCTTCATGCGTTGAAACTAAATCGACATACATACTTGTAAAACAATATTCTTATTTTTTTTTCTTCGAGCTTTTGGTGTTGGCCTAGGTGTTGAATAAGAACTTAAGTAACTTTCAAATCGATGACATCAATGTCTAATATATTCAAGGACTCTAGTCAGATAATCTGTATTAGTATAATTTCACTTTTAGTTAAATAATATTTCTCTAAATAGAAATCTCTACTAGGAGTCACTAAAATTTTAAAATATTAACAAAGAGATCTTATAGATCATTGATATGTATAAAAAAACAGTACAGAAATGAAATAAATATAATACAGATAATAAAAGAAATCTAAAATGTCAGTAATTAAAAACATTGAGAAAAATTTTCTATTTGAGATGTTTTTACATGGTTCGATAGACCTTGACGAGCTCTACAAAAATATCTATATTGAAAATTATTTTAGCTCATTATTTGAAACAAAAATTTAAAAGAAATTTCAAAAACAACTTTGAAAAAATTCAGTTTTTTTTGCATTTAGAAGAAAAATGGTGGAGTTCCCTACATTAAAAACTAACAATGAAAAACTGAAATCGATTAAACATCTGAGCAGTTTTGTTCAAGTCTAAGGAAAAAATGAATTTTTCAAAGTTGTTTTTACGCTTCTTATAAATTTTGTTTCAAATAATAAGTTAAAATACTTTTTACTATATATATTTTTCTAGAGCTCGTCAAACTCTATTGAGCCATGTCAAAATATCTGAAAACAAGTTTTTCTTAACGTTTGAATTGTTTGCACTTCATATAAAGACGATATAAAAAAAAGAACATAGTGACGTTCAGCATTTTTTTCGAAATTTTCTCATAGATTTGAATACTCATTTTATTGTTAAATAGAACGAGTTTGAATGCAGGTGAGTAATTACTTAACAAGAAGATATGTTGACAATAACTGTTACTTGTTTAAGACTATCACACTCTCGTAGTATAATAAAAGTATGTTATATACTATTCATAGATAAATCTCAAGGTATTAAAAATTCTCTTGTCGTCTTTAAAATTTATGATTGATGGTTAAATTGATAAAATTGATTGTATTTCAGAAAAGAGAAGTTAAAAAGAAAAAAATTAAAACAGTTAATAATACATAAAGAAACATTTTTCGAAAACAAAATGATCTTGTCTCGATTAAAATCTTTTCAATATTAATATAATCGTTCAAATAAACTGGACATACACTTTACACTAAAATGCTATAAATATAAAATAATCTAATTTTAGTTTCTTTTTTCATAGATTCAAGTGAATTCTGACTATATAATCAATCATTATTTATATTTTTTCAATTATTTTCGATTACTTTTGTTTTGTCAAGGACGATTTAATTTGATATTATATCATCATGTTGTTTTCATAGCACTGTAACATATGTATGCTCTTTCCCTTTGTTGTTTTTAAATCAAGTCATTTGCAAGGGCTCTCTTTCTCTCATATTTCTTTCTTTTTTAAATCTTTTTTTTTTTTTTCTATTTTACGATTTTGTTCTCATGCGATTATTATCATTATTTGTATAGTTGAGCCAGAAAAGAAAACGACGTAGGGATATAGCCAAAACTTTCTTTTCTTATTTTACGTCGCTGATTTTGATGACTTTGAAGCTCAATAAATGATTTGTTAATCTGTGAGTTTTTTTTTTTCTTTATTTTTTAACAAGTTGTTGGTTATTTCTATTGTGTTTGTCACCATTATACAATTGAATTATTTATTAAAACTAGATTTTAATTATTATTATTTTTTATTGTTTAATAATTTATTTTCAAGATGTTATACCCGTCAGTAGAGTTATGTTCCTTCTATTGAAGTCAAGTGTTCTTTAGGCATAACGTCATTGTGAACCATCACCTTTTCGGTTATGTATATATACCCAATATGTTTATTCTAAGTCTTTCTCTCTCTCTCTTCGCCGTTTCTTTTAAATACATTGCGTGATATGTCAATTTTAACGTGAAAAACAGTGTTTAAATTTTAAATACTGAAAAAAAAACAACATTAACAAGATATGAGAGTAGACCAGCAAAAGCTATCTGTCATCATCTATTTTATTAGTGAAAGAAAGAGAGATAGGAGAGAAGAAAAAGTAAGATACAACTTGTATACTTACATCACTTTATGACATATTGATAAGAATTGAACTTTTTCTTTCTTTTTTTATTTTAATAGATTATAATGCTTGCTGCAAAACCATTATTTCCTAATGCAAACCCTTCTAAGATTCATTTACCTCCTATCAATAGAAGTCGTCAACGAAGACTTCGACCTCCACCAACACCATCCACTCCTTTAACGGCAGCTAGAGCTGCTCAAATTGATGAGAATATGTCAGCATTAAAAGCTAAATATACTGATTATATAACATGGCTTAAAACATCCTCTCAAAATAATCGTGAACCAGTATTAACGCAAGAATTATTAAAACATTCTCTTTGTCAAATGGGTATTGATTCAGCTCAAGCTGAACAACTTGTATCAAAATGTTCATGGTATGTGTATCAATTTCAAAAAAATCTTGACGTAGACCCTGATCAAAAACATCATATAATAGAAATAGAAAATAGAAAACCAAAACAATATAAAAATAAATCAAAAAAACCAACAACAATAAAAGACAATGCCGAAGATTCGACAATAACCTTAACATCATTTGGCACAGGTATATTAAATAGAAAGAAAAATATTTCATGATTGGTTTTGTTTTTCATAGATGATTCTTGTTCATCGACTTCATTTCCTCCAATACGTAATAAGCATTCTATATTACCTGCAATTAATTCTTCTGGTTTATCACCATCTTCACGTTTACGACGTGTTGATTTTGGTAGTGAGCATGTTAAAAATTCTGTGTCTAGTTCACCTTTATCACGTTGGCAATCAACTTTGACCAAAACACGAACTTCAACAAAACTTCAACCATTAGTAACAGAAACAAACAATAATGACACAAAACCTCCAACTGATTTTGATCCATCTTCTCAAAAACCTTTACGTCGACATGGTTTAGTTGCTGGTCATTTACGTTCAATACTTCGTAAACAAACTAGCTCATCGCAATCAGTTACATCAACAGAAGTTAGCATTCGAAAAATGCGTAGTCAAATTTTAACTCCATCATCGACAGTCTTAGATGATATACCATTAGGAACACGATCACAACTTTTATTTGGTGGTAGTGAGTGTTTTGCTCAGATAATGAATGAACTTGAACAACAGAAGAAGAATATGTAATATACATATATACATATGTATATAACCCCTGTTGCAAAAGTCTTGAGACAAAATGTTTGTTCAGTTTTGGATCACTTAGAATTAGTTTGAGAAAATGGAAAGTAGTCAACTAGAATCAGAATTTGATGCTCTCTCTAAACGTGTATTCAGAATTTTTCTCTAACTTGCAGTTGATTCAGGAAGACCAAATGTTTGATGATGATCATAAATCACGTTCGGACAAAAGAGTAGTTTCGAAGGTCTTGGTAAATAAGTTGGTTGATTTTTCAGATGTTTAAATGTAACTGAAGAGTGTCAAAAGTAGTCGGTTAGAATCTGAATTGGATACTCTTTCTAAATACATCCTTAGAATTTTCCCTTGACTGAAGGCCAGTTAGCAAATACTTGAATCAATAAAGATGTCGTTTGTACTTCCCAAATAGACTTTTCCTCTTATTCGTAATTTCTCTAAAGGATATTTACGGATGCTTATTATTTTCTATTCTTGTAAAGAATTTAATATACAAGAAAATCATGGATTGCAATAAGCTAAAACTCAAAAGAATCAAAAGCTCGAAACATTTTTCCAAATTCTACTCCCTACATGAGACGTTTTTGTGGTTTTTAGTATTTGAAATGCAACGGATTCTGGTAATTTGCAAGAATATGCAGAAAGCAAAGCGAATTGGGCATTTTGTAGAGGAAACTTTGTTCTATAAACTGGCATATAAAAACACTTTCCTACAATTTGAATTGAGGTAGTTTTAATCAAAATACAAAAACGCATTACATAAAATATTCTGTCCAAACGTGATTTATGATCGTCATCAAACATTTGGTCTTCCTGAATCAACTGCAAGTTAGAGAAAAATTCTGAATACACGTTTAGAGAGAGCATCAAATTCTGATTCTAGTTGACTACTTTCCATTTTCTCAAACTAATTCTAAGTGATTCAAAACTGAACAAACATTTTGTCTTAAGACTTTTGCAACAGGGGTTATATTAATGTTTATTCTGTATAGTGTATTATTAAAAAAATAGTGTTTTTGAATATTTACAACATTTGTTGTCGTATGGCAAACAAACTAAATAATAATGTCAAATAAATGCTTGTAAACCTTGAAAATAGGCATCATTTTTTTTTCTTTTCAATGTGAGAGAGTATATACAAGTTAAGTGGCTACATTATAAGTAAAGAAAAAGAACTAACCTATGCCTTACACTTAAACTCAATCATTTAAAACGTCATTAAAAGAAAATAATTCATAATGATGCTTGCTTTTTTCTTTTAATTCTCTGAATCACTTAGAATGTGACTTTATTTTTAATGAATAACAATCAAAAGTCTTTTGATAGTAATCATGTCAAAGATGTTAAAAAGGCTACAATTATTTGTAGTGAAATAGCATTACGTATACATTTGTTAAAAAAATGATGTGCAAAAATCTCTGTATTCAAACCTAAAGATCTTTGACTGAAAAACAGTTAAACTCTACGACAATTCATTTACTAAGGACAAAAGTCTTTCAGATTGCATTTTTCTAATGTAAAATATAGAGTTCATGGTTAGAGCAAATTTTGTAGACATATATATATATATGAATAGTACAAGATTAAATGTTTATAGTAATAAATTAAAACTTAAAGCAAAGATAAAAAGGTATTGATTTATCGTTTGAGTTCTCTAAATACATTCTTGAATCAGTTTTGTTCGTAGATTATTGCATATTTGATTAACCAGATTCTCTAATTGAGAATATAATATTCAATTATGTCAATGGTCCAGTTATAATCGTGATATGAACACTAGTGAACTAGTACGGAACATTATATAGAAAAAAATTAAAGAAAAATAATCGGAAATCACAATATAAACTAAACGATGCGACTATAAGGAAGCATGTAGTGATCTATCAAGAAGTGTTGTCCAAGAATGTATTTAAAAACTTTCGACGCTATATCAACACTTTATATCTTCATTTTAAACTTATATTTGTATTACAAGACTCTACTCTTGCATTATTCATACATATCTATTTGAAGATACATGTAGACCATATATATTGGTCGATCTTTTTAAGTGTTATACTTAGTTTAGTCAAAAACTTCTATCACTTTTAGATTGTTTCAATTCAATTTGTGAGATTTTTCTATGTTCGCTAATAGATCTCGAATGCAAAGTCTAAGCTATTAGATAATTGATATGTTTATAATGGAGTTTTGTGTACACTCTACTGTAAAGATAACGGCATAACTAAAGATCAATGGTCGGACAAGTATCATGGATAAATCATAACTTTAGTTTCTTTCCTTGAGAAATAATCAGAAGAATATCTTTCACATATTTATTTTGAGTATAATACTAAAATTTTATATAACTTCATCTTGATGATAGTTTTTGTTCAATTATTTTTTTTTTTAACTTCATTTTTCAACATTAGAACCGTTATGGTTAATTGTATTAACTGTTCTATTGGATGTCTGACAACAAGTAATAGTCTGTTAGTCATAAAAAGAATAAAAATAAAACATAGTATTGTCATGGGTTTTTTTTTAACATTTCTATGAAAACTTTTTTTCATCTACTAATCGTAAATTTTAATCATTGTTTTGATTCAATATTGTAATGGTGTATTCTCATCTTATTAATATTGATGATTTTATATAGATTTGTTCATCTACTTCAAATGTCTGTAAAGTTTTTAGGGCTTCATTAACAAATATCAATGCAGCAATAACTGAAGATTGTTAACAAATACAAAAAGTCATCGCAAAATGGATTGAAGCCATGACATTCTATATAAATTATTATGCTAAGTACCTTGAACATTTACTGTAAACAAGTCAATAAAAATATCTTTTTTCTTTTTATAAATACCTTAATTTCAAAATAGCAGAATATTTTGATTGACTCAAATAGAATCATTCTGATCTTTGAAATTAGATTGTGTTCTATTGTGAGATTTTTTTTTTCGAAACATAGGAACATGAAGTAAGGCTGTAATTTGTGAAATACATGTGATAAAAAGAAAAAAAGTTATACATTATGGAAAAATTAAATGACAAATGTCGTCTTGTTGAAGTTTGTTCTTCAATCTGAAAGTAATGCTTTATCTCAACGAATAGAATGTGCTGACAATTTGTAGATCAAATGAATAAATAAAATCAATTAAACTAATGTTCATGTTATTAATTATAGGAAAAAATAAATTTGAAATTTCAGAGAGATATCCGATACACATGATAAATTTGTCACAATAGTAAAAGTCATAAAGTTTTACATTTCAATTAATTGGATCTGCTAAAGTTATTGTCAATGTAGATATTGTTGAATTTGGTTCAAATATGTTCTTTTTCGAGAAAACAGTATGAAGAAAAGTTTTTTGATGTTTATATGTATATTAAAGATTGCTCATATCGTTTCGTAGATCCTTCATTTATCAAAACAAAAAAAAATCTTCTGATATTGATTATCATTTTTCATAAATAATTATGAATTTTTTTGATTCGATTTTTAATAGAAATTCTAGTAGAAACCCACATGTCAGCTACAAAAAACTCTCGCCAAATTTTGGAATCTCTATGGCATCTTATCAAAGTGTCCTATGAAAGGCGACTTTTTTTCTTGTAAATGTTTTGAGTATTTACGTTAAAAAATAGTTACAGTCTTCTACAGCCGTATTTCAAGAGATAGGATGACTTACACGGTTCAACAGGAAAAGCAAATATTCCCGTGTGGTATACAAAGAAATATGATAATTTACTGAGACGACAATACTCTCTTACTGTCTTGGTATACAGAGGTCATATACAATTTTGATATTGCTATCTATGCCTTCAAGTATGACTCTATTAGTTCATATAAGATCATTTCAATATACGATCGTAATACTGAATGATATAAACCACTAAAGTGCGGTCGTATACGACACAATAGGTTTGATTACAAGTATGTACAGGCTTCCTATTCATTGTTCGGGGCATAAATGATATTCACCATTTCTTTTTCATAACATCAAATAAAGTAAATAGAAAAAAGTTATACATATTCTTTTTTTAAAATTCAAAAGACTAATAAGACTCAATCATTTTGATCGCTGTAGCTGTGTCGTTTTTGAAAAAAAAGAAGTTTATCATCAAGCGATCGGGAAAATTGTCAGATTTCATGGTACTCTACTACCGAAAACTAGAGCACTACATTTCTTTGCACTCTAGAAACATTCCATAATGTAAATGAATTTTAAAATGATTCAACCTCTAGTAATTTGTATCAATAGTTTTGGCGAAAGCTATCAGGAACAAGAATGAGGATAATGATGACAACATATACATGGGATAGATCATCTGAATGATGATAATCGTTGACACAGACACAAATATGAATTGAGAACGTATCTCATACATTGTTCGTAAACGAGTTTATTTTCATTGTCTGACACACATAGAATGAGTCAGAAACAGATAATATCCTGTGAGAATAAAAACGGCGAAATTCATGGATAACAAAAGTATGCTTAAAACAATACAATCAACATTTTAAAAAATCTTGGTACAATGTTTACTAGTACTCCTTTTTCTAAAGAATAAGATCTATTACTGGCAACATTTTACCATCTCAAGAATAGTTTAGATGGACTTTGTTCACAGTGGGATGCACCACTAGTGTAATTATTAGTATCAAGCTAACTTCAATGAGTATAGTTATCTGCGAAGAAATATTTTAGAGAAAAATAACAATTGACTACCCATTCAGTGGTCGTTTTTGTATCCTTTGAACATATTGAACGTAGATTTTATTATGAACATAAATAATAAAAATCATCAATAAGCTGTAGAAATTCTTGTCAAAAAATCAATCCTCAGAAGAAGTCTTGTAAAATATCTTATGCTTTATTTGTCAAAAAGAATGAGTGTTTTCTGAAAAATATATAATAATTTTGAATTATTTTTTACTTCACTCAAGTTATGAATTCTCTAATAAGTAATTCGCATAGATTTATTAAAAAAATAATGACTTCAAAAGAACATCTAGAGAAAAATACAATATTTTTCGTGCATGAATCTTGCATAATGAATTCAAAAGACATATAAAAATATTGTTCATTTATTCAATATTCATTGTATATCATCTTTTAAGACAAAACTTGTTTTAATGAACCATTTTTATGACAAATATTTAATTCGAATAAAGAGCCAAAATAAAGCTGATCGATAAAAATATATGGACTCTAAAACGAAAACAAAATTTTCTTATGTTTTTTTTTTCTTGACTTTTTTAAATACTTGACGACGATCCGTAAAACAAAGGTATCGAAAATAATTTTCTAATTGTCTACAATCTTGTCGTTTTTCAATATCAACAAACTCATATATATCTCAAAAAAAAAAAAAAAGAACAGAACAAAGTAATAAATTTGTTTTTCTTATTTTAATTTACCTTTTGGTAAAGAATATTCCTCAAATATTTGTTGAGCTTTTTTTGAATCTGGATCATTGGATTTTGTAAACATGATAATACGCCGTTTTTCTATTTTCATATCAACATAAAATTTCGTTCCAGCTGCCATTTAAAAAATAATCTACAAACAATAAAATAAAAGAAAATTAGTTTTCTTAATAGTTTATTCAATAGAAAAAAAAAGAAAAAAAAAAAAAAAGAAAGAATAAATGTCAATCTTTCAATCGTGATGTTGGTCGTTGACCTAAACAAATAAAATTAATATATGATTAAATCACGAATTTTAATATAATTATCTAACTTATTGATCTAATACTTGATGTAGCACGTGGTTTTTCTGGTATAATTGGTTGTGATACTTGAGTCGATTGTTGTTGTTCTAATAATTCTTTTGCTTCACGTTCTTTAATTTGTTGCAAGCGAATTAATGGATTTTTATGAAAAAGAAGAGTTTCTAATGATTGATAGATAGAAGATTTTACAGATATATCCTTCATATCCTTATATGAAAATTTTTATATAGAAATGAAATTAAAAATAAAAGAATCAAGTATCTACTTTAAGTTCTAGTCGACAAAGGCCAGAAAATTCAATTGATGTAGCAGTCGTTGATGATATACTTGCTGTATCATTAATATGTATTAATCTTGTTTGATATTGAATTGAAATAAGAAATTCATTAACACTAGTTAATGTTAAATAATTTCCTTGAATAAAAAAATTAAATCACAAAAACAAAAAGATTTCTTTTAAAATTTTAAAATAATTCTTTAACATACGAGATAAATTTAAATTTAAAAGAACTAAATTTCCTTTTAAACTTATTTCACCATTTTGTGATTCAATGTCATTCAATTCTAATAAAGGATTTTCACGTTCAATCTGTTGCACTGGAAGAGGAGTTAACTAGACAAACAGATTTTATCAATTGAAAGAAAACAAACATACAAGAGCGAGCAAAGAAGAAGAAGAAGAAGAAGAAGAAGAGGAGGAGGATATTTGCAGAATAGAATACTTTTCCTGATAAACATGTTATAGATGGATGATCCTAAGATAATGAGAAATGTATGTTTTTTGCTAGACTTTAATAAAAGAATAGAAAATAAAGCAATGAATAATGCACTACTAAGCATGACTGTTAAGATCAGTGGATAAGTGATAAAGCGATAATGATAATTGATGTTTTGTATTATTTATGCTAATGGCAGTTAGTGAGGGAATAAAAATTGACCTTCACTGAATGTTTAGAATGCGCGCAGCGGCTTACCATTGTCTGCCTAGAAATGATGTCAGAAAGATAGAAATAGTTTCCATCTTTCGGTCAAGTATCACACAATAGTTTGATATTCCTAAGAATCGATATAGTATTATGTTATCTATATTATCTATTGACTAATTTTACCTAATTCGTTTTCAATATTTGACAACATAATTGAATTACCAGTAGAATTTAACTGACAAATTATTGAATTTAGTCTATAATAGAGTATGTGACAGAAGACTTATCTAGTGTAATGTATATAAGAGGGGCGACCGAAATTTTTTTCTTTCTGAGATATGGTCAAACTCTTCGAAATATAATTTGAAAATATAGAGTTAGTCATAAGTAACACTACAATAAAAATTTGAAATATCCTCACTTCGATCTTATTAGTTCTATACGAATTATCTAGACAAACACTACTGTTAAGTATGATGGTTAACATCACTAAAGAGAGGTTACCTACTGTCAAATAAGAAAAGCAAATTTGAGGCGTTTCATCGATATTTTTCAGTTGTCAACTATGAGAATAACTAGAAGAAATTAAAACAAAACTTTCAAATAATACTATATTGATGTACATAGAGAAAATTATTAGAACTACTTAGTGAATTAAAATGTTGAAATTTCTGTTTGATAACTACAGCATAAAAAATAAAGTCTTATTAACACAACATGTTTTGTAAAAATCAAGATTTCATGCTTGAAAAACTGACGTCTTGTAATTTTTTGACTTTCAAACTAATTAATTCTGATAATTTTATTTTTAATTCTCGTGCAATACTAATTATAAAATTTGTTTTGATTTCTTCTTGTTACTGCCTTAGATGACAACAGGAAACTATCTATGGAACGACTCACATTACGTTATAATATTTAATAACAGATAACAGTTCTTTAGTGACATTAAGAATTCAATATAATACTAGTGTTTCTTTAGATTATTCTTATGATAGGAAAAGGCTTTGAATAAAACTTCTATCACCAATCCAAGAATAAGACGAATTGATTGAATCAAACCGTCGATATTTGAAATTTTTATCATCATGTTACTTACAGCTGATTCTCCATATGACACACTCCAACTAACTTTTGAAGAAAATCGCACATTAAAAGAGAATGAGTCTTCACTCTCAGCGTATTCTAGAAAATATTTTCTACAATGAACTCATCTGTATGATAGAATTTGTTTATCAAAAAAGAAAAAAAGAATATCTCTAACTATCGGACTTTGTTCAATTTTTTACATGAGCTAAAGATAAATTTTTATCAGACTAAATAAAACTTTAACATCCAACGATCCTCATGGTTATATATATATATCATTAGGCTTTTATTATGTTAACTAGTTAGTTCGAATCCTTTCCTGCTTTTTATGATTTCCCAAACATCCAAAAACATAAAATCAAACAATGTTCGAGCAGTTTCATCTTAAACAAATTGATTTGATTCATGACAAACTTAAATATTTATTCAGATATTTTGTGGATAAAAGCCAATTATTTACTTCGTCAATTATATCTTCATCTTCTTCTTTTACAATTGATATATTTTTTTTCGATGAAGAACCAGCACCTGGTGTTAATTTCTTTTTGCGGCCATGTGCAGATCCTCTTCCTTGATCTATTTCAATACAAATTTGTTTCTTTTTTTTTTTTACAAAGAAAGTCATTCAATATACCACTAGATGACCGATGGGGATTAACTGATGATGATCGACCAGCGGTACCATCACTTTTTCCTTTCTTTTGATCAGTCTTATTTGCCGATGGTGGACGATTTTCATCTGAAGCAAAACTTTTCATAGATACATCGTTATTAAAATATATTTACCACCAGATTCAGTTCGATGACGTTTATCCTTAAAAACTAAAATATTCTGATATGTTAGAATTACATAATATTTACTGTAGTTTTTCCTGTGATTGATTTTCGACGTTTAGTCTGATCTAATGTACGTTTTAAATCAGTACGATTATCACGACTTGATTTACTTTTTGTTGATACAATCGAAAGAGTTGGTGATGGAGCCTTAAGTGAAAACATTATTATCGAATTTCGAATAATAATTATTCCTTACATTATTTCTTATTTCATCTAAATGTCTTTCATCATAACGATTAGATAATAAATGTCTTCGTTGAATTATTTCTTCTTCTGTAAGAATAATTTTTCGTAAAACCTGTAAAATAATTAATTAATATTTATGGATCAACTATTTCTGACTATATTTGATATAATATCAAAAAACAATTTTCTATCAAATAAAGTCAATAGACAAAAAAAAGGAAAGAGGAATTCATGAGGAATACAAGATATAAAACCTACCCTATTTAAATCTAAATAAATATAGTTATTCTCTTTAAAATCAAAATTTAATAAATTACTTACTAATGCTATAGCACAAGCACCTCTATCGGTGATAAAATTCGATGAAAGATTGAGAGAAATTAATGTACGATTATAACGTAAGGCCTCAAAATAATCGATGTTATTTAATTGAATAAAGTCATTATCTTTTTTTTTTTTATACTTTTGCAAATGATTTTGCACCATTATCACCAAGTTGATTACCGGATAAAGTTAAGGTTAATAATTTCCAATTTTGAACTGACATATTTCCAAGAACATGAGCAAGACGTTCAGCACCCTTATCAGTTATTTTACAAAAACGAAGAGAAAGATGAGCGATTCTATAGAAATTAAATTATAATATTATTGAAGAAAAATGAAATATAGATTTTACTTTAAAGTATCCTTTTCAATTAATATATGAAAATGTTCTGCAGCTAATGGATTTCCATCAAGCGAGACAGTTCTGTACATAAGAAATCAATAAATAATTTTAATCTTTTAACTTTTCTACTTTAAATTTTTGATTGATTGACAAACTTCAGTGAAACCATAAATAGTTTGTTCATTCAAACCAACAAAACAAAAACTATTTGTAAAATAATATAGATATATATACAAAGCACAAACGATGAAATATACTTGAGAGTATGTAATTGTTCTTGTAATGGAAGAATCTTTTTCAAAATATCAATAAAACGTTGATCAAGTTGCCAAGCTAACAAAAAGAACAACGATTAATTTAACCCTTAAGAGCCCAATATCTCTTCCAAGGGACATTAGAATAATTTCAATAAATTCCACTACAAGTGCTTATATACAAAAACCAACATTTTTCTGAACCGACATGATCTTAGTAATCATACAGAGATGAAAATCTAAATTCTCAAGTGACTCTTAAGCGGAAGAATGAATCTTTTACAACTCATAATTTTTTTAGCACCACTTTTCTTTTCTGAAGTTTTTATTATTCATATAAGCGACGAGCCGCTTTGGTTTTTTTTAAGTGATATTGTTAAATATAGTGTTAAGGTATCTGATGAAATCATCTCGTAAATTTTAAACCATTCCATTCACGCAGGACACTATCATAAAGAAAATATTCCTTCTTTGGGATATTTCGCTTCAAGAAAAAGTCGAAATAAAGGGATTTTGACTTGAAATTTTGGTCATAAATAGCTGATACGCTATTTAGATTATCCTGAAATTTTCAGCAACAACTGTTGTTTACTCTTGGAAATACGACATGTTGAATCGAAGTCGAATTTTATGAGTTTTTTGCAAAATGTTGCCGATTTTTTTCTGCGTCCAATATCTCAACAACAAAGCATCCGTTTTGACTGAAAATTTCAGAACAATTTGAGGATCATATAAACAGATTAAGGACGATATTTCAGATCGAAATTATTTTCTTTCAGGTTTTTTGAAGGTCCAAGATTTCTGCTAAAGAACGTTGTGTAACTCTAGAGGAAGAACAAGGTACTTCGTTTTAGCTATAGTATGAGCATACTGAGAGCCTATCAGCTCTATTTTTATGGTTGTCTTCCTTCTGTTGCAAGAAAAACCCCCTCGGGCTTTTAAGGATTAATAGACTACTAAACTAAATTTAAACAAATACCTTTCATATAAAGAGCATTTATTTGATCTATTGGTTCATTTTCATTACCGATTGAATCTACTAATAATTTTGGATGAAAGAAATCACTATCACGTATTAGATGAAATGTCGTATAATGTGATGAAGACGATTTCGATGGTTCTTGACCTGTTACATATTTAAAAGTTTCGTTTAGTATATATTTTAGTTACCTGGAATACTAGATGATTTATTATCATTATCAACACCTGCCAAAATTCCACTCTGGCTAATAGAAGGAATTCTTCCACGCGATAATCGCTTCAATTGAGATGACATCTGTTCTTCAGCAATACCACCAACAAGCGATGGAGTAACTGATACTCCTGAATGGGTACCTGATTGTTGTGAAACTGAAGGAATCTGTGATGATGGCGGTGGGTGACCACGAATGTACACAGGAATATTTACAGGATAACCTGAAGATGGTTCACGACAACAAAATTCTAAATCAACAGCAAATCGACCAACGCATTGCTGATTTTCTATAGAGAATATCAAGTCTATATGAGAAAAAAAACGAAAATGAAATGTAATAACCTTGATCTTCTGTTGCTGCCAGAGCAACTTGAGATTGTCTACGGCTTTTACTTGTATTGTCTGCTTTTTTTGGACCCATCACATATAATTAAGATTCAAAAATCAATACAGAAGTCTGAAAACTGTATGGTTTCGATACCATATCAATTTTGATCCACATCGAAACACCCTCATCTCACGAAATTCGAACACGAATAATATAACAGATGGCGCTCAGTTGTGGCTTAAACATTTGATTTATTTATTTATTTTTTATTTTAAATAACTTTTAAAATAGTTAACATGAACTCATTTTTATCAAATTTCAGTTATATTCGATTTTTTCAATTATCGAATTTTCTATTATTCAGCAATTTAATTTCAGTTTCGTATTGATACTTACTTTATTTTAATCAAGCATTTGTGAACTTAGTTTATTAATTTTCTTAATTGTATCTGCTTCTTTGATTTGCTACACGGAACAGTGGTCTTTTTCTCGTCTATTTCCTATTGTACTTCTGTCGGAGTATTGATTTTGTAGCGAAGACTTTTTTGATGATATATACTACAGCGCTCACTTTCTGACATCATCAATGCAGCACTTTCAACGAGCGGTCGAGAAAATTTTTACCATAGAAGCCAATCATTATCTTGAAAAATATATAAAAACTCCCTCCAGAGTTCTTTACACTAGTCTGTAGACGGTTTAAAATCATGCTTGAAATATTATGTACTAAACAGATCAAATATACTAGTGTCGAGTTCTTTTACAATTTTGTTGATCGTTTATTTTCACTGTTAAAACAAAAAAAACACTTGTTCCGATATGAACAACAGGCTTTGCCATTCTGTGACCTATCTGGAAAATGGTCGAGAGAGAAATCGAAAGAATAGTCAACTTAACGACCGCTAGAGTTTTCAACAGGATTGTCGAGAGAAGTGAATTCTGATAGAGTCAGTATTTGACAAGTAGTTCTGACATTTACCATAGCTGAAGCATTATGTTGTAATTTTTAAGTGCTTCTTCATTATTATGTCGAGACTGTTCTTGGTTGGAGAAAATTTACGTTTTACGTTAATTTGATCAGACACATGACTGAAGTAGGTGTTGAATCAAATAGAAATGTTGTTCCATTGCACGCAAACATTTGGCTGTACTCTTTAAATAGGAAATGAGGTTTCATGATTCATACTATTTGATATTTTGAAGCATGAACAATAAGCGGTATTTCAGCATGCATGGAATGAATAAAATAAAATATCCGTCAAGGAACAACCATGCATCATAAGTAGATTTCATAAAACCTGCAACAAAAGAAGTGAACACATAGAAAACGGTAGTTATGAACAAGACAAATGGATCTATGATAAGAAGAGTCTATTCCTGAAATTGTTCACATAATAGGTGTTGATAAGTTTAACGAGATTCAACGATGAACCCTTGCTGAGTATTTGTTCTGAAGATGATCAAGGGCGAGATTAGAGTGATGAAAAATGGGAATGAAATAATGAAAGAGATGAGTGGGCGAATGAAAGTGTTGAAAACTAGACAACTAAGTGACAATGCATCGAATTCATTTTTCTTCATGATCTCATCAGCACAAAAAGACGATGGGGATGTGAATTTATGTCAAGTAAAGTTGTTCTTTTCACTCATACACACACACACTACTCGCCTGTGATAATGGTGTCTTATTTACGACAATTTTTTATTATAAAATATAGAGAAGCACTTTCAGAGATTTTGACAAGCCCAAACTGAACTGAATTTGAAATAATACAATTTGATTCGTTGCAGTTAAACTAAATTATCACTCATATAAGCTATGTTGAGTAAGATATAAACGTCATTCATGAATCTGTTGACATTCTTCTTACATGATAAGTCGAATGAGAGTATCGTATTAATGAAAAAAAAAGAATAACCTTGAGATTTCGATTGTGTTATACTCCTGATGATTTGTATGTCATCACAGTGGAAATTTTTCGATAACAAATTTTAAATTAAGTAAGAAATAAAATGACAGTGATAGAGATAGGGAGGAAGCCGTTCTCTTTTTCTTCTGTCTATTTACCAATCATCATGATGATAGAGAAACAAGAATTTCATAATTTTGAAGAAGACATTACGAAATTACAAAAACAAAAATCTAGATTACAAGATTTTTCGTTTTGTTTGTTTTTGCAGAACAAGTACTCACGCTACAAGAAAAAAATGGAAATTATGAAGTTAGAATCATTAGCTAATGAACTTATACTCGAACTATTCGAGTTTTTCAATGCTATTCAACTCCTTCGTGCATTTCATGGTCTGAACTTTCGCTTTGATACACTTCTCGATGTACATTTTCGAGATTATAGTCTTGATTTTCGATCTGTCTCCAAACGTGACTTTGACCTATTCTGTCAGCAACAGCTTCCATCACTCATCGATCGAGTTACTTCAATTTGTCTATCAGATGGTGATGAAACTCCAAATATATCCAACCATTTTCTGTCTTACAGTTTAACGATGAACATGTTAACTAATTTACGTTCACTTGCACTTTATGGCCTTCCTTCTATAGTTATTGTACAAAAGTTCATATTGGATTGTCGTAATCTTCCATGTTTTACGCATTTGAAAGTGACCGAATGTCGTTTTGAAGTTCACGCGGCATTTATTCATTTCATCAACAATGTATGGCATCTAACCAAACTTACTCATTGTCATGTTGAAAACATTTTCGAACCTAATATTCGTCTTGTCGCACCAAAAGTGTCCTCGTTATCGATCAAGCATCTTTCAATCATGATTACAACATGTCAATTGAATGCGTTAGCTCATTTACTCGAAAAAACACCTAATCTTCGACGACTTAATGTCAATATTACGTCTAATGGTAACAGTGATGATGATAAACAAATGCAAGTGGTTCATTCATCGATCACTACCCTGACACTCTTGTTTCATCCTTCGATAGAAAAAATGCAAAATTTATTTCGAATAGTGCCCAATTTATTTCATTTAACAATCAATACAACGAGCATTTACTTGAATGGACATCAATGGAAACAGATCATTGTCAATCAACTTCGAAAGCTAAAAATCTTTCGATTTCAAATGACATTTTCTTTTCCTGACAACAATACCAACAACAACAATATAGAAGAACAAATAGATCTACTACTGGATACATTTCGAACTCCCTTTTGGCTCAATGAACATGGCTGGTTTGTTCGATGTGATTGGAATGCACAAATCATTGATAATATATCTCTCTATACTGTACCTTATGCTTTTGATGCACTCTCTATTCATCATTCTAAACGATCAAAATGGACTTGTCCAAATGATAACAACTATTGGTCTTATAATTATGTGAAGAATTTTTGGTATGAAAATGATTTATTTCAAGATTTGAATCTCTTTCCTGCCCATTTCCCCAATATTCACCATTTACGATTACGACTTCCCGTTAACGATAATTTCTGGTTTGTCATTCCTACATTGCATAACCTAATTTCACTCAATCTTTCATTGCGTCAAAGTCGGACTATAACTCAAATAAATGCTTTATTTGATCTAATACCTAATGTTTATTCATTGACTATTGAGCCGTCATTATTTTCACGAATAGCAACATTAAAAACAATCAATAAATCAATTCGTCGATTGAATCTTTTTGATCTTTCTGGATCCTATTTTGATAGTGTTCAATGTTCACTCTTGGCTGATTCATTACTTGGATGTCAATGTGAAGTTCTTATTATTGGTGTTGAACATCGAACAAATGCATACTTTTTGATCACTCACATGCCCAATCTTAGAGTGTTGATATTTCGATGTCGAGATGATAAGTGGCATGAGAATAGATCGTCGTCCACGAGAGATGAGCTTCTTAGTTGGTTAAAGAACCGATTGCCATCTACATGTTCGATCAGCAAAAACGAAAAAGCTCCTTTCAAAATTCGAGTATGGATTGGCTAAATAGTCAACAGTATAATGGGTTACCCGAAATTTGCTCATATGACTTTCGCCAACACAACCCCTAGAATTTCGCTAACATTGCAGTAAAATAACTGTAAATGAAAAGTTTTCACCGGCTACATGATGAGGTTTTATTCGTCTATATTGTGACCATAAGTTTCATGTCTAGTTCTAGATTTTTTTGGAATAAAGTCTATCACAAATTGGGATGCCACATTATGAGCTCGGACTGATGCTGAAGCAATATAGCCATTGAGTCAAACAATCTTATCTTATTCTCCAAATCTTTAATGTCTTTAATTTTTTTCAGCGTAAGATAACCGTTTTTCTCAACCTATTGTTCAGCCGCATCCAAACTTGTGGGAATTCGTTCAATGTCTAAAGCAAAAAAAGCAGCCTGTAAAACTAAACATATTGAAAAATTGATGCGCTTCTTGTAGTCTAATATAAGATCATTAGCTAATACAACCAAGTCTCTTGTTCATCTTATTGGCAAGCCTAGTTTTCTTACACGAAAAGCAAAGCAAAAGAAAAATAATGTTTCCAAATCAAACTTGTCAGATTCATCCTCGAATGAACATTAGGCTATGCATTTTATGTTTTTTTTGTCATATTAATCTCGCTTATTTTAAAATAAAAACATGACTCTTTCATATTCGAATGCGCTCTTCATATAAGCTATGATATGTATATATTTTTCTAACAGCATCAGGTTCAGTCCTTATATGTATTCAATATTAATATGTTTTCGTCATAGATGACGAAAGTCCTATTGATGAAAGTCTTTTTCGCGAAACTCCTGAACCCCACTATAAGCCCACTATTAAAAGACAGTGTCTACTTGTAACTCGCTGATCAAGCTGATGTTATTCTAACGAGTAGGATCCGATAAAACTAATAAAATCTCAAATCAATGCATTCGTACATGATACTTTTTTCAAATGACAAACGTTTTCATTATTACCGTTTGAAAATTTGTATACGAATACTATAAGCGGCTCTCTGAAGTTTTCAACAACATTCAGATTTTCAGAAACACAGAATCGTTAGATATATGTCTCTCAAGCATTATAAAGCTTCATAATCTCGTGATCACAGAAGTCACCTTGCCACTTGAGTAAGTCTCTTTCGTTTCGAGCTTGAACACTTAGAATATTTACCCTTCATATAATACAGGTGCTTTCGGATAAGTACTTCACTGTCTTTGTTCTTCTTGGGTTTGTTGAGTCGTTTGAACGCTGCTACGTTATTCACGTGAACATCGTTTTTTCATATTTTTTGTTGCATTTTTTTGCCGAGATGGGTTATAGTAAATTTGTGACTGAAACGACATCGTCAAATAAAAAACAGTCATCGCAGACAAAAGGATGTTTAGAGGTGCCACACTCACGATCACACTACACCTTTATGCAATGAGTGAGCATAACGTGAAATGATACTCCATAATCCATCTTAACTATTTCATAGTGGATGCTAAAGACAAGATGCTCATCCACATCTATATCCTCAAATGTACACTTGATTTGCCTTTTCCACTCTTCAAAATCTCAATATCGATCATCGAGTTACGTCATTTGCATCATTCCTCTCATCAACGAATCAGAAAAATTATACATGATAAATAGAAAGGCAACAAAGATATTTCTCTTTTTTCGTTCGTTTTCATTCGTTCAAGTTAAATAATTACAGTGCACTTCAATTGGTTTTCCCCCTTTTGTTTTCTTTGTTTTCATCACTAGACTTCTTTTATTTATTAACTTCCTATATATAGGAAGAAAGTTTAGAACGCGCTGCATCTTTCGATATATTTACGTTATATATCAAATGCAGTTTGAAGCATAAAAAATGTACTAGAAAAAAAGGTGATATTTTGTTTTTACTACATGATGTCCATAATGTTGTAACATTTTTTATTTTGCATATATCTCGGCTTAGATAAATGATAAAATCTTGAATTTTTTTCCAAAAGATGCGCCATGAAAATCTCTATCAAGACTGCATAATTGAGTTCCTTCTTACCTGTTCTAGTGGTTGTTCTTACACTCAAAATGAACAAGCTACATTACAGTGTCACTCTCATCATATTGCAAATGTTTGGAACACTTTTTTGTTTTGCTTATATCTTGACTTGAGAAAATGATAGAATATTCAATTTTTTTAAAAAGATGCGCTGTCGAAAGCTCTACAAAAGCTGTATGGATTAATTTCTATGGCGAATCAAAAAAATCTTCCAAACATGTTCAATATGATGGGAAGTGACACTATAATGTAGCTTGTTCATTTTGAATATAAGAAAAACCATTAGAACAGGTAAAAAGGAATCCATTCATGAAGTCTTGATAGAGCTTTTCACGGCGCATCTTTTGGAAAAAACTTCAAGTTTTTATCATTTATCTAAGCCGAGATATATGCGAAATGAAAAATGTTACAATATTATGGGCACTCCGTATTGTAGAAAAAAAAATGTCGCATTTTTTCTAATGCACTATTTTAACCTTCAAGCTACATTTGTTGTCCAACGTAAATATACCGAAAGATGCAGCGCGTTCTGGGCTTTCTTCCTATCTATAGGAACTTAATAAATAAAAGAAGTCTAGTGATGAAAACAAAAGAAAACAAAAGGGAGAAAATCAATTGAGATGCACTGTAGTTTATCAATTTCACAAGAAAAACAAATCAATTAGTCAATTCCGATTCTGACTTTGATTAAAATTCTTCGTAGCTAAGTCCAAACGAAAATCTTCATTCAACAAATATATAAGATCTTCTAAACCTTGCAGTAATTGTCTAAAATTTAAAAACTTACTACTATTGAAAACTTGCACCCTCTTCATATTGCAGTAGTTGTCTAAAGCTGAAAAAAAACTAGCTACTGAAAACAGCTAACGTTCTTTACAATTTGCAACAAACGTAGTTAAAAAAAATAATTTTTTATTAAAATCTTTTTAAAAAAAATTATTTTCAATGTATACTCAAAATAAAAAAAATTTCAAAAAGTGCACTTTAAATGTCAACTGTTTCACAACAAATTTATAAAATTATTAGCTGTAAATCAAACGAAACTTTAAAAGTTTTAATTTGCTTAAAATTTATCTTGTTTATATTCGCAAATGACAAGTAGCCGTGCATCAGACCTCATGTTGACAAGTAAATGGTTTCGAAGTTTGCTTACAAAATCAGAAAAAAATATTTTTAGACCATACAAATAAATCATACTACTTGTTCTTGGTTGTATGAAAGAAAACTATTAACGCTTATTGATAAAGATATTTCCAATAAATTGTCGTGGGCTACAAGCATATTTCACCACATTACTTCCTACCTCGATTAAAAGAGTCGTGATATCTGATGTGGACTTATTCGACTACATTGACGTTTCTTTTCGTAATTTCAGCCTACGCTCTTCAAGTCATTATATGGGTGTATTGGCATACCTATA
>CAJNOP010000050.1:171921-191822 GCA_905250075.1 Rotaria sp. Silwood1 | reverse complement strand
ATTGACAAATTATCATAAAAACACACTTCAAAGTGGGTTATAAATATATTTGCAATAAAAAAATATAAATGTTTCCACTCTTTTTGAGGGTAGCGAGCAGCTTTTTAATGACTGATAGAAGAATGTTCAAGGTTTTTCCGGAGTAACTCGTTAAGAAATAGTGCTTTCCATTATCGACATTTACTTTAATATGGTACTGTAACATTTTATGATGCGAGTGTGTGGATGTGACTTTGAAGGTCAAATATTTATCTACATTCATCTGCCTGTTCTATACCCACTCACATCCTCGATGCTATAAACATCCTTTAATATGCATAGTTGAAGTCATTTTATTTTGATTTTAATATGTTCATACACATTAACATGGGCTTGGCTAACTTCTTAATATGTCATACTTTGACATTTGCTCACCGGTTTCTGTACATAAAAATATCGACAAGATCGAGTGATTCATTCTCAATTTCTTCTCTCTATGTAATACAAACTTCATTAAACTCAATTCACATGTGTTTTTTCTTGGAATACTAAGCTTCATTAATTGATTGTGCCTATTTGCGCTCTTCCTTGGTGAAATTACATGCCTTTCTTGACGTCTCTTCAAGAATAATTCGTTTTGAGTGGTGATTATGCAAGTATATTTCTACTCAGAATATAGCCAATGAAAAGATATAAAGGATATAGATGAAAACAGTGAGACCAGGAAAAAAAATAGATAGCTTTTTCTGTACCTGATGGAACAGAGAAAGAAAGGAAGGGATTGATACAATATAGAAATAATAAAACGGAGAAAAAATGACCATGATCACTTTTCTTCTGCAGTTCTGTGAAATGATAGTAAAAAGGACAGATTTATTACATACAATTGCAAACTAAAGTTCATACAAGCAGCTTGAAACGCTATTCATTTGAACATCTTTTTAATATCGTTGGCTTGCCGTCTTATGCGGTATTACTGCTGCTGGAATATTCACAAGGGCATTTGGTACATCACAAACAGCGAATGTAAAAACTTCTTCATCGAATGCTCCACGAATAGAGATCTGCTTGCTTGCACTGCCTCTGCAGCATGGTGCGCAGAAACATAGACAAAGACAACACGAGATGCTTCAACAATCCACCGACGGACAAAAGTTTCGGACCACAACCGCATCACTCATTGTGCTAATATCTGAAAGAAAAAGCACCGTGTCAACATGCTCATTCTTGACGACGTTGAATGATTCGAGCATCGGTTAAATTCACCGTAAAAGTTGGTCCATATCCACAATCGCCTAGTTCCTTGACATAAGTCTTCTTAACTTGTTCGTTAGGAACGAGTTTAAAACTATTATCTATAGTTTGAGATTGTTGGATGATTGTGTATGCAGATCGCACTGTTTTTCAAACGAAAAACGATGACTAGTAAGTTTCTATTTTTCTTATGAATAAAAAATGCGATGAAATCATTTGTGTTTTAGAGAGACGTATTCTTTTGGGAATATTCTTCGCTAAACATAAATGGTACATAGAAAAACCTTCAATTAGTCTTCGATTCGATCATGTTCTCTCAATTCATAGAAAAGAATATTCAATTTCGTACTTATTCATTGGATATTGTTAAAAATGAATTGTATGTAATTCTTTCAATTTTCCAAGTACATTCAGTCGACAAATATTAAGCAAAACGTTTGTACTGTGTTGATAATATATCATATATATATCATTCGTCTTCTTGCATTCGTCTGTTAATTGTTATTCCCTTATTCATGATCATCTTACTTGGCAACAATATTCAAAGAGAATATAACAGGCATTGCTTCATCTCATTTTCATTTTTGAATTCGCACAAAACATACAGCTTTCAAAGAGATAAGTGTCTTGCATTTTATCAAGTGATATTGAGAAGCACAAAGTCAATAACTAAAGTAATGCGCGGCTTGATAGCACTTTAGAATATCTTTTACAAAATGTCTCCGTCTTTGTCCTTGAAAAATGTCTTTCATAGTAAACGTCGTTGGTGAAAATGTCCCTAAGAAATTGTCTATAGTACTATGATCCTCTGAAAAAAATGTCCTCCATCATTAAAGAGTCTTTTCAGTAAAGTATGAACAGTATTCAGTGACAATATTAACTTTATTATTAAATTTATTAGAGTCCCTAATTCTAATTCGATTAGCAATGTTTAGTTGTGTAGAGAAAAACTTTATAACTTTTGTTCACAACGTCTGTTCAAGCTAATTTTTAGTCTTCAGAACGGAGTATATATTATTCTATCTTTTCATTTTTTATTCAGAATTAATTAATCTTTAATGAGCACTAGTCATTACAAACAAATACACCTACTCATAATTTTTGTCCATTCTCCTTCTTTTATAAATTGATCAGCTAAGCTATTTTTGTTTCCTAATTGGATCATTCAAGCAAACTTGTTCGAAAACTTCGAAAAAAAAGTTGTTTTGATATGAAAAATGTCTTTAATTCCAAAATAAATTACATTATTCGCTTTCTTAGGTCGAATTCTATATCGCCAATATATTTTTTATATTTCTAAAGTGTAATCTTCATTAAGTTTTTCTTATTAAATTTTTATAATGCTTGTGATCGAATTAGACAACTGATCTAGAATCGATCACTCAAGTTATCTTGAACTCATAATTTGATCACCTAATCTTACTCGACTTTCGTTTTTGAGATAGATGTGAAGTTACTTCAAAATTGATGAATTATTATTTCAAATTATTGAGTATCTTCGGTAATGCTTTAAAAAAAAGGACTTCATTCACTTGTTGAACTTCATGATGTTGACATGAAATGGAAAAAACAGAGTAAATTCAAACGAACACTTGTAGAAACATATACTGAAGTAGTCCGTTTCAGTTGATCTATAAAACTTGGAAATGTGACCTTGTCGGCAAACCTAATAGGATTTTTGATGTAGATGAAACTGGCTTTTTCAAATCAAACGAAAGGCTAATAGGCTACTACAAATTGAAATTAATCATTTTTCTCTTTTTCGAGGAATTGGTCATAGTAAAATCTAAACGAAGATATATTTTTGAGGCCAATGATGCTACGGAAAAAGCTTGTCGAACAGCACTCATTTGTGTTAGTGCTGAGGGTTTTGTTGTCGGCCTCTTGTTTTTCTTTTCTGGACAATATCTAATCGATTTGTAGGGTAGCGGTGAATCGAATGAAGTACGTGAGCGTGGTTGCCAGTGTTTGGGCGAATGTAGATATGACTTTGACACGATTTTGGCTATGGCTATGACTTAATACGTGCAAGTATAAGTGTGGGAATCTGTGTGTGGGTGTCTGAGTGTTCACTTTATATACTTCCAGACTCATGCCAACACCTCATACACACCAACACGCTCGCACACGACATCCACACTCACGCTCACAAACCTAGATTCCAACCCAACTTAGACTCAGACCTATATCATAGTCACATTTACATCTGATGAATGGTGAAATGGTCGTTCACTATCATCATTGCATCCTTAGTCACAACGCTATCGTTTAGCCCTACATTTACATTATTTTCGCAAATTTCGACCTGCTTTCGTAACGATAGAATTCTTCGCATCTCTCAATTGATGTGGATATCGCTTTCTTTTCAAACACAGGCGCAGCACATAGCCATACTCTACTCAAGATTTCGTCTCCTCTTTTTTTTTGTCGTTTGTCCTTGTGATGATCAATATTGAATGTGATCTCGTTGTGTAAATACTCGTCTTTGTGAAAAAGTCGAGAATTCACAAAGAAAAAGATCAAAGTAAAGCGGTTGGTCATTTCTCTTTCGTCATTTCTTTCATTGTTTGTTTCTGATTATATATTAAATAAAACCATGTCGACCCATTCTGTCTTTCGTTAATTCTAATCATTCAGCTTTCTTTCTTTCAGTATTCACTGATTTTAATTACTTTTACATGCAAAAGTCTGACAAAGAGAGATAATAATTAGTACGAACATATCTTCTCTGCTAAGTTCCGAAAAGTGATATTTTACTCGATTACATCTAGTGATAACATAAGAACTGTTTCTTATGAGTTAATATAAATTATCTTCTTGTTCTGTTTTGGTTAAGAGACTCAATTATAAAAGAAAAAGCAAAGTTTTAGAAGTAATATAAAGAGTTTCTATTATCCAAAGAAAAAGATGGTTCGTTCACACTTGTTCTACGTCGGCTTCACCACTCTCTCCTTCTTCTACAAAGCATAACAAATTCATTGTGAATAAAAATGTCATCGAGCCCAAAGCATACTGACCTTCACCTGTTGCATCTTGATATTGTTGGTATTCACTGATCAGATCGTTCATATTCACTTCGGCTTCAACTAGTTCCTACAGTTCAATCCATTATATATTCGACTGTTCAATTTTGTGTCATTACCTACCATCTTATCCATGCTTTCAATCTGATAGAAGTGCAAGAAAGCTCTGCGACGAAACATAACTGAGAATTGTTCAGAAATACGTTTGAAAAACTCTTGAATGACTGTGTTATTACCTATACGAACATTTTTTGTTGTACATGTAAGAGCGAGTACAGCTCTCGATAGTCTTACCAATGAATGTGCTCGACATTTTGAGACCATATGGTGGAATATTACATACAGCAGTTTTGACATTGTTCGGAATCCATTCGATAAAGTACGACGAATTCTTGGTCTATACATTCAACATTTGCTCTTCAACTACTTTCATAGACATTTGACCACGAAAAATGGCAGCTACAGTCAAGTAACGACCGTGACGAAGATCACAAGCAGCCATGATGTTCCTTGCATCGAACATTTGTTGCGTGAGTTCAGGTACTGTTAATGCACGATATTGTTGTGAACTACATGAAGCAAGTGAAGCAAAGCCAGACAGAAAGAAATGAAGACGAGGAAATGGTACCATATTGACAGCCAATTTACGTAAATCAGCATTTAGTCGACCTATATTTGAAATCAAAAAATTTTCATCCAACACCTGCATTCAGTTGCAAAGGAATAAGTATTCTTGAGCAAAGTTACACGAAACAATATCAGTTTTTATGAACAGATTGATAATATCGTTACGATCATTTTATCCTTTAAACGTGGTAACTTCATTCCCATCTTTCTGTTCTACATAACTCGAGACAAAAAATATCTTTTTACCTGGAAATCGAAGACAAGTAGTCACACCAGACATCGTAGCAGAAACCAAATGATTGAGATCACCGAAGGTTGGCATCATTATCTTCAACGTTCGAGAACAAATATCGTATAGAGTCGCATTATCAATGCAATATGTTTCATCAGTGTTTTCGATCAATTGATGGATCGACAATGTAACATTGTATGGTTCAACAACGATGTCAGATACCTTTGATGAAAAAATACTGAATGTCATCATGATTCCTAGAAGAAGCAAATAGAGAGCATGTCAGAGAGGAAAAATCAATGAAAACTCGCGATCAGGATATTCTTCTCGAAGCTTCGAAATGAGCAATGTGCCCATGTCTGATCTAGTGCCACCACCCAATGAGTGTGTCAATTGAAAGCCTTGAAGACAATCACATGACTCGACTTCTTTGCGTACAACGTCTAAAACAGAATCTATCAATTCGGCTCCTTCCGTATAGTGACCTTTTGCCCAGTTGTTGCCAGCACCTGATTGAGCTAAAATATGAGAACCAATTAGGTATTAACGAGTTTGCCACAGGAGATACAAAAGCTCGAAAAAATTATTTCTAATCCCTTCATATCTCGTATCTATCAAAGAGCATCATTTTTAATTGGTCCAATATGGTCGAAATTAAATTTTAGAATGCTATTGATTTGTCAACTGATTTGTGACTTTGTTGGACAAGATATTCAATTTACTTACTGAAGATGAAGTTGTCAGGTAGAAAGAGTTGTCCAAATGGACCACTGTATACTGCGTCCATAGTGCCTGGTTCGAGATCAAAAATGATAGCGCGTGGTACATATTTACCACCTAATATCGAAGATATTGTTTCAGATTTCTTGAATTCTTTCTAGAAAAAATTATTATTCGTTTCAGTATAGTAGACATTGATGCGTTCTCGTTGAAGATCAGAATCGTCATGACAACTACCGGTTGAATCAATACCGTGTTCGGCTGAAATTACTTCCCAAAACTAATGAAAGGAAGACGATAAATCATATAGCTGAAGGCAATATTTAGTATAGGCGTACTTTAGAACCGATTTGGTTACCACATTAATCCGCTTGAAGGTGAACAATCTCACGCATCTTATTGCAATGTACGCTTTATTGAATGAGCAAAAGGAAGAAAATCGACCTGTAATAATAAACAGAAAAAATCATGTTCTATGATGGAGGACAACTGTAAGAGTTAGTTAATGAATAGTTCAATGACGTCACTATTCGCAAGTGCTTGTCAATTATTTAAGGTTATGTAGCTTCTTTTCAAGAAAACTGCGCTCACGTTGACTATTATAGATATATGGAACTATTTGAAACCTATGTATCGATTAAGGCATTTTCACATAACTGAAAACCACTGAACAGACAAGAAAATGATGTTTTCAGTTATATTATTGAAATTTTTTTTTTGTCAATATTTATTAAGAAGCAGAAAATTAATGAAATATGTGATCGTGTTGAGATGAGAAGTATGACTGAACTATAGCAAAAATATCAGTGATTTCCTTCCCAAATCTTCGGTAGATTCGAGTAAAAGTTTCTCAAATATCTTCTTTTTCTTCATAAGCAACGACTAAATCCTGGAAAAAGCATATCATTAGGAAGTATACAAAATTCTGACGAAAATTTCCGCTCTGTAACATATTTGAAAAATTCTTGAACTTTCTTCTATGATGATCGAATATGTTATTTAGAATTTAATTCACCGAAACTCAGATAATTTTTCTTAGTAATTATTCGTCATTATAAACAGTTATTAGAAATTCTTGCATTTCGTTATATATAAATTTTCTAACAAACGAAATTTTTGTCATCTACCAGTATGAATCTCTATAGAATATAAACATGGTACAAGATAATCTGTTTCACATGGTAAATGTTAACTATACTTAATGTGTAAGAACTCTATCAATCGAAACTGCCCATTGAATATACTAAGCATCTTGAATGAAGCCTTTCATGAAATTACTGTATAATGATTAGCAATTAAAACATGTTTCGATATCGTATCGAATTATTCTTTTTTATAGTTCACAGCTATTCTGGACTGTCAACTTAAAGTCTAAGGCTAGCGTCATTATATTGAAACCAAATATACTTACGTGCAAACTGATATTTGAGTATATAAAATTCGTTTTATGCGTGCTTCCAGTTAATATTACTAGCTATATATCGTTGATAACATTACCTATTTCTTTCAACTTACATTTATTTACATGAATCAACGTGACATGACTTTTTCATTATGTAAGCAATTTCTGTAGTTTAAATGCATTCGTCATTATACGTGTTTTGTTCTTTCACAATATTTTTTCTCTATAGGTTTTTTCTCTCTTTGCATTTTGTATCATTATAATAGGAAAATGTACACTCATCTTTGTTCATACGAGCTCACTAAAGAAGATGTCTCGAAAAGAATCGAAATGGTCTTGGTCAGCAATCTTCACGCCGATTTGGATTGAATTCTCACTTCGATTAAACTGAACACTCGATTCAACAGTTTCTTCTTATTCAAATTAGATTAAGTATTCTTTCAGAAGTCTTTCTTGATTGGACTACTGAGCAGATCTTTCTAGTGATTGTTGATGATCTTCGTTATTTTGCAGGAAATGAACAGAAATATGTAACAAGACTCGACTCTTTTTAGACAAAAATTCGATATTGTCCCTGATCATTATCAAGACTTGATCTTTCATTAACGAGTTTAGATTCTTTCAATGTCGAGTATTTGTTGTACTTAATAAGAATTCCTGGTTTCAATTGTCAAAAATCCAAAGAAAAAGTATCAACAACGAACTTAATTATTAACGTATTATTGGTTTTATGAATTGATAAGATGAGTTTCGTAGGAGAATGATAATTTATGTACAGTTAGATGCTCGACAAAAGTTAATCGTAATTGCCCATATTCAAATCTTCTTTGCATTTATTCGACAGGATTTGACGACTTGAAAATGAAATACCTGTAGAAAGAAAATCTTTTATGGTTTGGTCAAATTCTGTTTTCTTTGAGAATAAACGAATATCTCATCCACAAAATAAAAGAAGGCAGCAATGCGGTTAATCGACTTGAACTTTTGATGCCCATCAGGGGCTCTAATCTGTCCATCCAATTATCCATTGAGTATCCGATTTTGTGCTAACTTCATAGATTTCACAATTTTGTCAATTCTATTTTATGTTCAATTCTCTCTTAGATTTGCTTTGTATGATTCTTTTTATTTCAATAGCATGAACAAAAAAAAGTACGAGATTTTGTTTAGAATAAAATGCATGACGATGTAACATCGAGTAAATAATTTCATCTTCTAGGAAATATATTTTCTCTATTATTCTTACAGACAACAAAAAAAGTAAATAAAATATATTTCATATTTTTCGAAAAGCATTTAATTCAATTGAGTTTTTCACAATTAACTGCAACAATAATCAAATATTTTCGGTATCATTATCAGAACCTTATATTATTTTTTAGCAAAAAAAAGTTTTTAATTTACACTCGACATCTTTTGAATTAAGATAAATTTTGTAGAAATTTCACACATATCTTTAGATATTAGATTATTGAAAAAAAATATCAGGTTACCTTTGCGTGTGACATTATCTCAATTAAAATCATAGTCTCAACATATTTCTAATGAATAAATATAAAAATATTTTCGTATAATTGGATACGAAAGCTGACATACATTAAAATTTATTCTTAGATAGCTGTGACTTTTTCGACCACGTGACACTGATAGTGATTGTTCATTCTGATATAGGATCGTCAAAAACTTGAATCTCCCGTCATTTTCTTTTCTAAAGAATACATAACAATTAGGAATATAAAACGAGAAACAAATGACAGGTATATACTTCTTATCTTTTATCACTTAGACACGCAAATATTCTTTTTATGTGTCTGATAAAAATGCATGTGCATCATAGTATATTATAGCTTATCTGTTTTCTTTTCAGTATTAAATATAATATGAAAGAAGCACGCTTGTTTATTTTTTTAAATATTTTTGTCACACTTTATCTGAATTCGTGTCAGCAAGATGTTCAAAGTGATACATGGGTAGCCGTCGATGGTCTCGGACGAGTACTACCAAATGTAACACAAGTTGGACCACCACGTGTTAATCGTACAGTTGGAATTTTCTATTTTTTAACTTTGGGCAATGATGGAGTATCAAATGGACCGTATGATGTATCGAAAATTCTTAAGGCACATCCTGAAGCTCTTTACGATCTTAATAATCCTTATTGGGGACCACTTTATACTTCTCATCATTGGGGTGAAAGTCTTTTTGGTTATTATGTTATTGATGATGATTTTATTCTTCGTAAACATGCATCAATGATTGTTAATGCTGGTATTGATGTTATTATTTTTGATGTTTCAAATGCTGTAACCTATCGAAATAGTTATCAAAAGCTTTGCTCTATTTATAGTGATATTCGAATGAAGGGTGGACGAACACCACATATTGCTTTTCTTTGTCCATTTGGTAATCCTGGAGATATTGGAAGAAAAACAACACGAGCGTTGTATGATGATTTGTATGCTAATGGATCATATTCTGATCTTTGGTTTCGATGGAAAGGCAAACCATTGATGTTAGCCGATCCAGAATATGTTGACGATGATATTCGGCAATTTTTTACTCTGCGTCGTAATATTGCACCTTACAATCAAGGACCAACAGGACCTGATCAATGGGCATGGCTGGAAATTTATCCTCAACATGTGTATCCGAACAGTGATGGTGAGAAAGAAGAGGTTGCTGTTGGCGTTGCCCAGAATTATAATACAATACAATACAATAGCACTGCACCGATGAGTTGGCCAGGTGCTTTTGGTCGTAGCTATCACAATAGTACTATGGATAATCGAACTGATGCAGTTAATTGGGGATTGAATTTTGCTGAACAATGGGAACGTGCATTAGAAATCGATCCTTTATTTATCTTTGTTACCGGATGGAATGAGTGGACGGCAGGTAAATATGATACATGGAGTCGATGGACTTGGCCACCAGTAATATTCGTGGATGAATTCATACAAGAATTTAGTCGAGATATTGAACCTATGAATGGAGGTCATGGTGACAATTATTATTATCAATTAGTCGATTATGTTCGACGCTATAAAGGAGTTCACCCATTAACTCCTATAAAACCAAGTCCCATTGTAATTGATGGTAATTTCGACGACTGGAAGCCTGTACAACCAAGTTTTAAAACAGACCCAGGAACACCTGTATGGCGTGATTATCGTGGATATGGAAAAGCAGGCCCTTATGTTAATCATACTGGTAGAAATGATATTGTTGAAACTAAGGTGAGTTATAACGAAGATGACATTTATTTCTATGTACGTACCAAAAACTTAACAACAAACTATACTGATTCCAATTGGATGTTATTATTTCTTAATGTTGATACCAATTATACTACAGGTTGGCTTGGTTACGATTTTGTTTTAAATCGAGCTGTTCTATCGTTTCAAGAAACATCCCTTGAGCGTAATAATGTTAGCAACTCGTATGTATGGACAAAAGTGGCTAATGTACTCTATGCTATGAAAGGTAGAGAACTTGAATTAATGGTGTCTCGACGATTGTTAGGCATTCAACCATCATCCGTTACTATTGATTTCAAATGGGCAGACAATATTCAACAAGATGGTACATGGAGTGACTTTACACTAAATGGTGATGCTGCTCCACCGGATCGATTCAATTTTCGTGCTCAGCTCAACTAATAATGAACATGATTTGTCTTAAAAAAAAAACAGTATTAAAGCTATTTCTTCACATTGTTTACTCTGATCAAATTCGAAGGAAACTTGCCTAGTTCAGCAACATATCTCAAAACAATTATAACAAGTCTTATGAAAAATAATAAAACATAACGAAATCAGAAACATGATGCTTAAAAATTCTTCTGTACATTACGATTGTTTTTTTTTTGACTTCATTAATAAATCATACATATTGCCTTAGAAACATCTATCAATCACTCAGTATCTAGCATTTGAACTTATGATGAGTATTCATATCTGATCAATGCAAATGCCTATGTGCAAATGAATTGATACTGATTGAAACATATTTGAAACAAAAAAGCATTATCATCGTTGGTTTTGTTGATGAAAAATTTTTTTGTTTAATTCAAACTAATCGGATTTCACAATTCTATACAGTAGCAGATATTTCATCGCTTTTTTTGTTTTTACTTAAGAGATTTTCTACTTTATTTTTTAAACACAAGTGTCATCATAGAAGTGTAACATTAATTGACATTGATAAATGGATGACAAAACAACAAGAGAGTCTGTAGTAGATATAAATATTTTATGTTAAAATAACATCAATTTTTAAAGATAACAATCAAAAAATAGATTAGATGTTTCTTTGTTGCTCAATCCAGCTCATAATATTCAATGATAACTGAAATGTCGACATGAAGAAGTCCTTCTTCGTCAGCAAATACTTGTAGCAACATAAGATGTCTTGAACACGAACGTCAATAATTGACACCATGTACGAAGTATTGTCAACTTATAAAGTTTTGATGTATTTAGGGCTAGTCGAAGTAAAAGCTTCAAAAAGAGAGTTGTCGTTTTCTATTCATTAATATCGGACGGACAAAAATATACTGACAGGAAAGAGGATCTAAATGTGAGAAATTTCTTCAGCCAAGGTTCATCTTTGCTATTTCCTATTAGTCTCATCTTTGTGTTAAGCTGCTAATAAAGGAAAATATTCATCGTATCGAGTCAAATATAGCGTGTATAGATCTCTTTACCTGAAGTGTATTTTCGCTGCATCAACGTTTTTGTCATTCACCATTCTTTCGTGCAGTTTCTTAACTGTCGTTCCTTTGATGATTAGCTCTTCAGGGTGCTGTGGTAAGTGTAGTCAGAAATCAAGAGAACACTTACATCACACCTTTCATCCATCCTATTGGGACTTTGATAATTCTACAGGTTGAATTTGATTGAATTTAATTAACGAGGGAATCATTCTAAATGACAAGCAGTTTTTGAATTTAGACTTTCTTCATTAGATAGAACCTATAGAGACCAGATCAAGACTACAATGACGCGCGCCGTTTGATTTTCTGTTCTCAAGTTATTCCAATTGTAATAATTGTTTTTTGGCCTATATTAAAGTACACTGTAGAAAATCGAATGTATGAGTTTTGCTTTAACAGATTTTATTCGAAAAGATCTTAATGTTGCTACAATGTACTGAAGTCTAAGTCAAATCATATGTTTTCATCAAGAGCTGAGAAACCTTAGCTTTTATTCGATTTCCTATTGTGTGCTTCGCAGGGTGAACCAAAAATCACCTACCAAAAAGATAACTATATACTTTCATCTATTAGAGTTTTACCGAACGAACTAATTTTTGTTTTGTCGATAGAGGATACTTTCGATTTTTATTGCATTCGCTTTATAAACACTTATTTAAAGCTTTCAAGGAATTTCCAGTGATTAGTAAATTTCTTTAAAGCGGCCTGTTCGTCGCTCATCAAAAACTTTAACGCAAACTGAACTGAGTAAACTAATGCAATTTTAGGGCTTTCGTGGTTACTAAAATTGACATTAATGTGTCTAGTCCTTGCAAATCTAAAAAAAAGTATTTATATAGTATAAAAAGGAGATCTAGGTGATTAAAAGTCCACAATAATGAGAGAAAACTTGGAAAAAATACAAAAAAAAACACTATATATTGTTTCCCGAACTTCGAAAAAAGGCTTTTTTTGTGCATTGAGTCTAATCGTGGTAATTTTAAGGAATATTTATGAAGTAGAACTCTGAAATGTCCTCTATTGTCAGAACACAAACCTGTTCGTTCGATGAAATCCTAATGGATGCAAATGTGCAATTTTCTATGTAGTAGGGAACTTTTGAAACACCTTGTACATGTAGTTATGCCGTAAACTTACCGTAATTTGTCTGTTTCCCGAAAGGTATAGGTCATTCAATAGTACTGGTGCTAGTCGAAATATGATTGACACAGTCATGATTTTATATGTATAACTAATCGTAAAATGAGTATTGCTAATGCTCAATTTACCTGTTATTATACTCGATCCTTCCACAAGACAAAAAAACGATTAATGCTCAAGGGTTAAAAATAGCCACTAATTATAAATAGCAATTAAGTATTGATATAATTCTTGTTCCAATAGCTCCAAGAGTGATTTGAAGATGTAAAAATACTCTTCTTGTGAGTCATACACTAGATTGTCATTATCGTTCTTGTCTATTGTTCATACAAGCCGATTTACCATATCATATCATACACATCTTTCGATGCATTTTTTCATGATTCTTCTTATAGCGAAGGTAAGTGTGCTTTACAGCATTTGATTCAATTCTGAAGTAAACATAAGATGAATCATATTATGATACTTTTGTTTTTCTGTTTGTCGACGAAAGGCATGCGTGAGCACGAGTTATGTATAAATTTGTGCTATTATTTCAAACACAGAAAGAATGCAAGAAGAAAAAATAAAAAAAGTAACTGATAAGTAGTTATATTTGTTTTTTTTTACTTCAAAAACACATCACATAATCAATACAGTGATTCGGTGAGTATTGATAATAAAATTTTACTTCAACAGATCAGTCTAGTTGAGGGCTATCTCCATACAGAAAAGACGGCTTTTACTAAAGTTGTTGATATACGACCAGCGACTGTATACGAATTACTTGTTTAAAACATGTTTGTAGGATAAAGTAAACGGACGCTTGAATGCCGTAGGGATTACGCTAGCAACTATTTCTTTTTACAAGTGTTCTTTTTTTGGAAACTTTTTTTGTTTAAGATAACCTTCAAAAAAACTTATCAATGTGCTTGCTGATAGGACGAAAGTTTAGAACTCACAAAATCTGGCCTTTATAAATTGACGATATATTGTCAGAGCTTTGAAAAAACTTTATTTTTAAAAAATATTGAAATGAATGAATTAACATCATAAGAATTTTTATAGTCGATACGCGCGTTCTAAAGCTTTATCATTTCGAAAAAGGTCGCATTTCTAATTATCAGATAAATCTTCAGTCTAGAGCTTCTTTTCTTCTTATGATAATATATCTTCAATACATGCCATAGACAATGGCAAATATAATTTTACTCTTTGCTTCGTCGATTCAACAATCATAGTAGCCTGCTATACATATTGACTTTATCGTTCAGTAAGCTACCACAAATGCTGTCCTTTTTCTTGATGAATTTTGACACATACCTTAGTGTTTTGCTTATTATTACACTATTAACTCATATTTTTCTATATTCGGGCCTATTTTGACTGGACTAGATCAAAAATACAACCGCCCGATTAATTAAAAATTATAATAAGACTCATTTTGCTGTCTGAAAAATGAAAACTCGTAATATTTAGACGAAGCAGTTACAATCTGAATTCTACAGACTTTCAAAATGATCGAAGCACTGATATCTCACCCATTTGTGAAAGTCTGAGAGGAGAAGGGGAATGACTAGAGTCTGTGATAGAAAAGGGAAATGGAAAGAGCCCTAAACTTTCGATTGAAATTTACACTCACTATTTTCGTGGAAAATATATGTGAGTTCCATAAAAATCGTTGATCGGGATTAGAACTTTCTGAAACCAACTCAATCAAGATTAAATAAACTCGAGAAAATCAGATCTGAATTTTTTTTTCTGATACTTCACGATTAGCAGACAAGATTTGAGACATTACTAAAATTTAACTAAATTCAAAACTAGTTCTTTGTCCATTTTCCAAAGAAATAATTAACAAGATAAAAATTATATTCGAAGAACATAACTAATGTCGGATTTTTTTTACAGTGCACACTACCATTTTTTGAATGACTCTTTGAAATTGATAGCTATCGAGTTCGGATCTTAGCCATTTGAGAGCGATATGGGAGATGTCTATCCACATAAGATTCATGCGAGTCAAAGAAGCTGTTTTTTGGGTATTTTTAGTAAAATTTTTTTCGTTGTCTATGTTCATAAGTTTTCATAGAAACCTTGGGTATATGACTGTATTTCGTCATTTAATTTGTCCGAGAATTACGACGGTAGGTCATCATATACGGCCGTGTTTTTTCAACTTGACAAGACAATTTTCAAAAAGAAGAAGCCAATATAAAGCAATAGGGAAAATACCCAATAGAATGAAAGAAGCAGAATGAATAAAATGTCTGCTTTTGTAAGCGAACAAATAAGATATTCGTTTGCTAGATGTAGTACGTATTGTGACACATATTATGTTCTTTCTTTTCTATCGTTCATGTTCTCTTCTTTTTTTATTCTTTGATCTATCTTTCTTCAAATGATTTTTTTTCTATGTATATCCTAGTATACAGGTGGAAGTATATCAAGAAATAACCACCTTTCTTTCCCCCCCTTTATAAATAACCGTGTTTTCGTTAATAAAAATTATTAATCTTCAAACGAGAAAAATTTTTTTGATCAATTGATAAAACTGTAATAATCTTTTAATTAAGATCCATAATATATAAGTATATCAATATTCATATGAAAATTTTTATCTTTTTCTTCAATATAAAGTATGATGCTTGTTTATTTGAAAGCTATCTTTATTATTTAGAATAATTCCTAAGGTTGCTTGTTGGTTTACATCATATTGACTATGAGTATATCACTTAAGCCACAAAATACAAAGGCTTCTGCCACGAAACGAATTATAAGGTAATCAGAAATATTCGATTCTGTTTGTTATTAAAATTTTTAGAGATTTGAGAGATCTCCAAAAACTTCCTATACCTGGACTTGGTGTTAGCTGTCCAGATGAATCGAATCCATTTCTTTTACATTGCAATGTATGCATTCAAATATTTCATTTGATCGATATAGACAACTAAAAATATTTCTTTTTTAATTTTTCCTAGGTATTGATTAACGATGGTCCTTATCGTGGCGTTATGATTCATTTAATTCTTCATATTCCAGAAGATTATCCATTAACAGGTCCTGCTGGAAATATAGCACCGGGTTTAGAATTTGATTCGACTTATCATGGTCATATTCATGAGGATAACCGGTATGAATGTATTCATAATAATAATAATAAATAACAATTGGCTTTTGTATTCCTATTTAGACATGGACACGCGTTGTGTAATGATTTATTAACAAATTATGCTTCATATTTTCGACATATTGATCAAGGTGGTAATAAACAAGCTAGTGGATGGAGGTAAATGAAAATTTTCTATTTCATTTCAATGATTATTTTTGTTTGTGCTACAGCCCAGGCTATACACTATCTACTGCTCTTCTTCAAATTGTTACGTTTTTTGCTGAACCTGATCTGCACACTACACCATCTTTAGCTCATATAAATCATTTGCATGATATGGTAAAAAAATTTAAATGCTTAACTTGTAGTCATACATATGACCAACCAAATCCACCAATCATTGATTATACAGTAACAAATGCTCCACAAATTGATAAATCTGAAACAGAAGAATTAACATTGAAACGTGAATTAATAGAAAAATTAACATGTGGTGTAACAAAACTAAATATTTTAGAAGATAAAATTTGTGTAGGATATCCATTATTGATAAAACGTGATCGATATGGTCGTTTATGGTCAGAAGTCGTTTTAGAACTTATTTCATATGATGCATATGTTGCTGAAATACAAAAATCCGGTGGAAATAAATTAGATTATTATGAAAATTTAAAATTTCGTTCAGTGACAGGCAAAGATTATAATCATTGGTTACCAATATATATCAATGAAGAGCATTTTCAAAAATGTCAAATACTCATTCAAAATAGTATTAGTATTATTCATAATGGAACTGCTTTAGGTAGTGCTCAATATGATTTTAAACCATCAATGGCTTTAAGCGTTTTAACAACATTAATGAATAAATCAAGTGTACAATTATTTAATGGACAAATGTTTGAATCCAAACATGCTATCGAAGCATTTTGTCATTTTTTACGTTTATTAATGCATTTTATTGATATTTATCCTGAATTAGGTAAATTGAATGTTGTGTTTGTGTAACACGATTTAAAGAATCTATTGAAATATAGAGGTAGACTTTTGATCTTTCTACCTATTGTAGCAGATATTGGTAACATACGATTACAGACTGTATATCAATAGCGACTCTTTATGATATATGGATTATTTTCTTATTACATATCCGGAGAACTAAGTAAAAGGATAATGAAGAAACGTATCCCAAAATAGAAGCAATAAGAAAAATCTTTTTATAGATTAATGATAGAAGCTATATTGTATTTTACATTTTAATTATACACAAAATTGGACTGACAGATTTTGTTTGATAATTTAATTTTCTTTGTTTTTTTTTTCATTTAGATAATCAAATTAATGATACTATTGAAAAGTTTACCAAAGACTTAGACAAACGAAATAAGAAATGTGTACCTGATATTGGTGAATTTTTGATTAAAATTGCATTATCAAAAAAGTATTCATTTGATAATACAAAAGAATATGTTTATGAAGAATATTTTGCTCGACAAATCTATTGGATTCAACGAAGTAACATAATCGAAAATTTACTTGATATACAAGTTCAACATTTACCTCAAATATTTCAATCTGCTAAAGTATCTAATCATTTATTAGTATTCAATTTAGAAATGGCTGCAACATTTATTTTTTCCGGTGTAAAACAGTTCGTCAATTTATTTTTTTTGGAATACTGCTATATGTATATGTTTTAGACATTTAGATCGATCATATGGATATCCACCGGATGCTGTTGTTGAAAAATTTCAACAACGATTAAAAGCTATTAAATCTATCAATAAATATAGTGACTTTGTTAAAGCTATTCAAATGAATACGATAATAGAATCACCGCAAGATATGATTGATTTGTTAATACGTTCAATTAATATATCAAATAAACAAGGCTATACAAATATATTATCAGCCGCGGAAGAACAAGATCGAAAATTCGATCAACGAACACGATATACTAAACAACAACAATATTATAATACAAAAGACAAACGTTAATTATGCATGTCTTATTAAAGATGTTCTTTTTTTAATAATCTGGATGTGATGACATTTACTTCTGTTTATATTCCACATGGTTTCATAGTGTTATGTATATTCATAAGTTTGCTTTTGTATCAGAAGATTGTCATATTTCATGTCATATACTGACTCTTTAGAATATAGAAACATAAAAGAAAGAATTTGATTCTTAGATTATCTTCATCGAAAATATTAACTAGTATAAAGTCTTGTCATTCGCAATCATGGAGAAAAAAAAGCGTTATAATATCACATATATATGTACGAGACGATTTAGATTATCAAAGAAGCAATTTTCATGTAAATGATGAACTAGAAAGTGTATGTGAATGAAATGCAACAATGTAGTTCAGATAAGAATGTGAGTATATGTGTGTGAATGTAAATACTCTTTTCACTTATATCAACGCCCACACTTTTAGTTTTATTGCTCTGTATGAAATACATATAGAAATAATGAAATCAATGCAGAAGAATTTAAGTAGTATAAATATATTCATTGAACAATGAACTCAATCTTTGTATAAAATTTAATTAAAGTCCGACTGCTTCACAGCTGGCTTTCCATAAACGTTCGGCTGATGATTGATCAGTAGCCAACGATGATGGTTTTGCAACAGTACAGTTTCTGAAAAAAAATACAAAACAAAGTCTGAGTGAATCGATTTCATATGAATATTTGACTTACGCAAAGTACACGTCTTGTGATTGCTCTAATGTTGATTCAACAGCACAATACACAATCGTCTGTGCACCGGTCTTGGGTGTTTTAGCAAATGCAAATCTCAAACAATAGTCCAATGGATAATAAAAAATGAAACTAAATATACCAAGAGCATTTCCGAGCGGATCTTGCATTGATGTTGTTACCCAACCAGGTGTCAAAGCAAACACATTGATGCCTTCGGCTAGTATAAAGAGTAGTCAGAGTGAAACAAAATAAAAACAAAGTTACATACACTTCCATAGATCTTGTTTTAATTTTAATGTCGAAAGAATTTGAAATAATTTCGATAATGGATAGGCACCCAGCCAACGACTACTATGAAATTGTGTGAAAGCATCCAACCAATTAATTGATTGTACACCTAGTTTTAAACAAGAAAATGATTAATTTTTTGTTCATTATTTACTTACTTTTATGAAGATCAGATGAAACATTAATAATTCGACTTGGTCGACATTTTTTCAATTTATCTAGTAAAAGATTTGTGAGCAGAAAATGACCAAGATAATTGGCTTGCATGACAGAACTGAAACCATCTTTAGTGGATGAAGACGATGACCAACCAAGACCAGCATTACAAATCAATACATCAAGTCTTTCTTCCTGTTCATTGTACAATGAAGCAAAAGTTCGAACAGAGTCCAATGAGCATAAATCACATTCCATCACTCTGATACTATCTGCGTTAGAATTAGTTGTAACAAGAAGTTTGTTCATTGCTTCAACTCCTTTGTTCACATTTCGACAAGCAAGAATTACTCGTGCACCTGAATATCGATTAATTTACATAAGAAAAATGAATGACAACGGAATCGAACCTCGTTTAAGAAGATCTCTAGCAACTTCATAACCAATACCAGTGTTTCCACCCGTGATCAGTACAGTTTTACCTTTAATCGCTTGCGTACTGTTATACAATCGACGATTCACCCAAAATTTATTAAAAAGCCATGCTGTCAGCACTATCTCACAA
>CAJNOP010000050.1:110278-171821 GCA_905250075.1 Rotaria sp. Silwood1 | reverse complement strand
ATTGACAAATTATCATAAAAACACACTTCAAAGTGGGTTATAAATATGTTTGCAATAAAAATATAAATGTTTTCACTCTGTTCGAGGGTAGTGAGCTGATTTTTTTATGACTGATAGAAAAATCTTCAAGGGTTTTCTTCCAAGAAAGTCGTTAAGTAATAGTGCTAGTGCTTTCAATTGTCGACATTTACTTTAATATGGTACTGTAAGATTTTAGAGTAGGAGTGTGTTGATGTATGTGGCTGTGGTGTTGAAGGTTATATGTTCACCCGCATTCACCTGCCTCAATTCCACCTACTGAAAGATACCCACAGCTACACTTTTGCATGAAGTGTTTAATACGAATACAAATATAAATAAAGCCTCAACTGCATAATATCATTTAGAAAAATAAATGATGACAAAAGCAAGAGAAAAATATTTTATCAGCATTATATTTTATAATTCGAATTGGACTGTCATATAACTGCGATATAAAAGCAAAAGATGAAGTTTTTATTTGAATTCTAATTGTAAACCGAATGTAGTGTGCTCTGTTAGAGTACTCAAAAAGCCAAAGATAATATTTATAACTCACTGATAATTTTCCTCGATAATGTCTTTAGCCCGTCTATTGCTATTTACAAAGTTCTAAGCAAGTTCTCAGTAAAGCAAAAAAGTGACGTGTAATTTGTACCTTTGCAGAAGTACTTTTGATCACATAAACAATCCTATATATTCATGTCGCGCCGTAGGAACACATAGCGCCTCCTCCCAAGTGCCACGACTCATGCTCTTTACTATGTATATGTTGATACCAACGTTCCATTGGGGATCTCGAACAACTTAGAAAACAGAACAGCCATATCCATACTTGCAAATCACGAAGACCTGTTACGAACTCTCAACTACTCATCATCAGCACTCTGTGAGGAGATCTTAAAGAGATCCAGGCAGGATCTAGACCCGACTCTTGTGGGTCTGCATAAAATCCTGGAAAATTTGTAGAGAATCCTTGCAAATGGTTACAGAAATGCTCTCTGAATCTACAGGAAATGCTGAACGATATGTAGGAAATCCTGAAGAATGTCTAGGAAATACTGTCAGATGTACATGGCATCTTACAGGATGTTTAGATAGTCTTTGAGCATCTCTAAGGAAACCACGAAGATTTTTTGTGAATCCTGAGGATGTCGTGGTGATATGATGCTACATATGAGTTTCCAAGGAATCAAGTGATTTTCCGGAAATCCAATAACGTTTTCGACATAACACAACTTTCGGAAAATAGCTTACTTTCCCGTAAAGAATAGACCTTTCGATCCTGAAACTTACTGCAGTGACTGAAATATGTAAAGCTGGCATCACAATCAAGGAGAGTATCAATAAGCATGGACATACACGACATTATGCATACAGAATATCGCATCTGGTGTGGATGCTGCGTAGTGTACAGTTGACAATTGGAAGATAAGTTTAAAGCTTTTAACGCGCTCACAGCTTTTACATTACTGATCTTACAGAATAGACCCTATTTTGACTATAATTATAATTCAGATAATGTTTTAACTTTTACTTTTTGCCGAACGGGTGTTGGTGTGACTTTGTAAATCTTGTTCATTTTTGAACTCGAATAAGGCAGTTACTCCAACAACATGCTCATTACTAACTACTTAATAAGCCATACTTTGACATTAGCTGACCGACTTCTCTGCATATAATTATTGACAAGACTATATGATTCATTCTCTATTTTTTCTCTGTATGTGATATAATCTTTATTGAATTCAATTCACTTTAGTTTTTTTTCTTAGAACACTAAATTTCATTGATTGATTGTGCCATTTACTATTCTTTCACGTTAAAATTACATGTCTTTCTTGAATTCTTCTAAAGAATAGTTCATTTTGAAAGATGATTATGCACGTATATTTCTACTTAAAATATAGTCAATGAAAAAGCCTAAAAGATATGGATGAAAAGTAGCAAGAAAAAGAAAACATCAGCTAGATGTTTTCGTAAATTGTGGAACAGAGAGACAAGGAAAGTAATGGATACAAAATAGAGAAAATGACACGGAAAAGAAATGACCATGATCATTTATTTTCTTTTTCACTTCTTCTAGATTATAAAAAATTGACAGGTTTTTCGCATATGATGGCAAACTAAAGTTCATATGAGCAGCATCAAATGTTATTCATTTGAACATCTTTTTAATATCGTTGACTTGCTGTCTTATGCGGCATTGCTGCTGCTGGAATGTCCGCAAGGGCACTTGGTACATCACTAAGAGCGAATGTAAAAACTTCTTCACCAAATGCTCCACGAATCGCGATCTGCTTGCCTGCAATGCCTCTGCAGCATGGTCTACAGAAGCAGAGACAAAGGCAACATAAGATGCTGCAACAATCAAGCGATTGGCAAGAATTTCGACGCACAACCGCATCACTCATTGTGCTAATGTCTGAAAGGAAAAGCATAGTATCGACATGGTCTCCAGTTCCACAGCATGCCCATTCTTGACGACGTTGGATGATTCGAGCATCAGTTAAAGTCACCGTAAAAGTTGGTCCACATCCACAGCCGCCTGATTCCTTAACATAAGTCTTCTTAACTATTTCGTTAGGAGCAATTTTAAAACTGTTATCTATTGCTTGAGGTTGTTGGGTGATTGTATATGCAGGTCGCACTGTGGACCTATGAATGTAAAAGATTCAATTACATCAATAACAATCTATCATTGCAAAGTGAATCTCATCTCAATTATCACTTATATACGAGTATGTAAAACAAAATACAATCTTTAGATTAATCTGTTTTTTAATGAATAATAGTTGAATATTCAGTATGATCTTTAGTCATCGAGTAATCAAAATGGGAGTTGTTGATTTGAAAATTTTTTTCACTAGAACTCCTCAAATTGAGTCCTTTTTATCGAGATATTTAAGCGTGTTCGCTGTAAGAATCGAATGAAGTAAACATCTACAGCATGTCCATTTAGAGAACAGAAAGTGAATAGAGACTCGAAGAGACATCGCACATTTTCAAATTAAAAACAATGACTAGTAGTTTTGCATTTGACTCATGAATAAAAAATGTAATGAAATCGTTCATGTTTTAGAGGAATTTGCTCGAGTTCGAATATCGTTTATTAGAGACAAAACATGCGTAGAATACCTCGAGTTAAACTTTAGTGTGATTAAATTCTATCGATTCATAGAACAGAATACTCACATTTCGTGCTGATCGATTTTGCGTTGTTAAAAATGAATGGTATGTAATGCTTTCAAGTTTTCAACTGTTTCAGTTGACAAAAATCGAACATAAAATCTATTTCTGTGCAGATTACATATTTTATATATCATTCGTTCTCTCAAATTCATCTGTTGTTATTGTAATGTTATTCATGGTTATATAGCTTGACAACAATCTTCAAATAAAAGAGAATATGACTTGCTTCATTTCGTTCTTATTTGTTTATATGTATCAAAGATAAGCTGTCAAAGCCATTGCCATCTTATGTTTCATAACTTTCCTTAAGATATGCGAAGTCAATTGTGAAAGTGATACATGGTTTATCAAGGACCTCACGATATGAAAGTGGGTGTGGGTGTGGATGTGGATGTTGGCATCTGGACGTTCTCTATATACACACTCGGACTTACACTCATTAACCACACACTTCATCTAAAACTACGATGTGATGTAATAATCTCGAAAAAATCATACAAAAAAACCATATCGAAAAATTGAAAGTTCGTCAAGAACATCATTCCGAAAGAAAACCTCTGGAACAGTCTGCAGTTTATATTTTTAATGTGTTAATTCAACAACATATGTTTCTAGTTTACATTTTATTTTAAAAATGAAGGATAATCAAGTCACAAAATAGAAAAATAGTAAAAATGTCAATAAGGAAATTATTATTTGCTTGTTCCAAGGGTATGATTGTGAGTGTGGAAGTGGATGTGGGTGTGCTGGCATGAATCTTCTCTTCATACACACCCATACTCGAAAAACTATTGATTGGTAGGATTGTTTCCATCAAGCTTGCTAAATGGTTATACAATTAGAGGAGATCATTCGAAATTTGATTTTCGTAATTTTAATATACGAAATTTTATTGTATTCGACATTTCGAAATCCGAGAATTTTGTGTTCAACATTTTTTCTGAGATTTTTAGAGTAATTTAAAACTCCAGTCACATTCGCACCCTTTGTCTTGTTCATGACGCAGGATATTATGTGTTGCATATGATATAAAAATTGACTCTTTTTGGTCTTTGAATTGTGTTAGGAAAAAAAGATATTCGGGACTATCATTTAACGAAGTTGCTAAGTGTTGATTATGTTTAATATTTCATTTCTCATGTCACTATAGAAAAAATTAAAGTGTCTCAGTAGTTCAGCTTTCTAGATATAGTATTACGAATTGAATAGTCCTAATTTGGTCGAAACTTTTCGTGGATGAAACAGTATCGAATTTTATCACTAATCTATAAGAACAATCTACAACGCTTCAAGTTCGCCGTAAAATGTTCTATTCTCATGGTATTAGATGAAAAATGACGTCATCAATCATTCGACATAGGCAACTTAGAACAAAGTTTCAACTATTTTACTTCGTGTTCTTTAGAGGCATAATTACATGAAACATACATATATGTTGACATCACGAATCAGTAAAAAAATCCAGTCCGATCATCCAAGAAAACGGAATGACAATTGTGGTTCGAAGTCACGCAGTTTTTGATTGATAATCGCTCATTGATCTTACCCGACTACGACAGAAGATCGTAAATCTTTTCAAAACTGCGTAGCCGAAAACGCTTATGGCTTGTCACAGTTTCTGTTTTTCTACTCATTGTCATTCAAACCGATAAGAAATGATGATAGCGATTTATTTCATAAAAACCACATACGATTTTTCTATTACAAGTTTTATGTCAAAAAAGTAAATGATCGATAAGCGAAATTACTCTCTACAAGGCTAACCATCACCAATAAAAATAAAGAAGAATTCACATGCATTGTCAATCGATTGCATATCACATTTTTACCCAATAATTCTATCGGAAATGCATCGATCTGATGGACTTGGTGGGCGAGAAACAGGACCAGAAGCGCATTTGTATCCTGGACAACATGGTAGATTTACATGGTAACATGGCTGTCCTGGAGGAAGGCAATTTTTGTCGTCATGTTCCGAACATGCTATGGTAAGAGCATGTAAAATAATCATTATGATCATCATGAATTTGATAAACATGGTCATGAAATTTGATTCTATCACAGAAAACGAAAGACATACTTGTTTGTTACATTTACATAAAGAGCACGATACAAACCTTCTAACTTTTTCGTAGAATAGAAGCAGAAAAATATTGTGCTCTTCTTTATTTGCTCTACAATGAAAAAAACTCGGATAAATGTCGATATCTAATATCAGATAATAATGTGTTTTTTTTTCGCAGCAAAAAAAAACAAAGCAGTATATATCATACGACTGAAGGGTGAATTTATATTTTCACCGATCGAATGTCAATAACGTTCGAAAAAACAGAAAAAGCATTTTATCAGTCATAAATAAAATAGAAAAATATCAATGCTCTTGTTAATCATCTAGCAAAAAGTAATAAGTTCGTTGTCACTATGAGAAACTGCTCATATGTTCTATTGCGCTGAGAATATGTTACAACTGCAGCATATTCTGAACGCATTGAGAGAATATGATGAGGACGGGTGCGATTTTCGGTATCAGAGAATAGAAAGCCTTCATCCACATACTACACAAAATATTTGAGTGAGAATGAATAAATTTGGCCATAATAGTAGAATAATAACTTCAGGTTGTTTTTATTTCTTTCATTTCATATATCTCGTAGGCGGCAGCACTTAAAAATTTGGACACTAAGGTAAAGTTTGCTCAACCCATCGACATTCATTTGCTTTGAAAGTTTCAGAACTTTGAAGGTATAGATATGCGCTTCGAAAGTGATTATAAATCTTCTCTTAACTAGCAGCCGCATTCACACCTATCGTGACCCTTCGGCTTTGATTTTTATTATCAAGTAGCTAAAGAAAAACACTTGTAAAGACATGGTTACTTGACTGTACAAAAACACTTTGCCTGAGTTTCTTTCTAAATATCGTTCTCTCAGAGTATTTATATAAACAATTTCACTAATGACTTTGAGTCGAAACTACTTGAAATGGTATCAGTTGATTGATGCAAAAATCGTCAGAAACATTTCCTGCGCTTGAACTCGACTTGAGCCTTTCCAGTAAGTTCTTGAAGTTACATTGATAAGCTCACATTTTTTTTGTCTGTATCCTCAATAATGTTCATCAGAGACATAGACGAATATGAAAATCTTTATTTGGATCATATAAAAAAAGGCAATTGCTTCATTGTCATAAGTAAAATATATATACATTCCGCATAGATTTTCACTCAAGTTTTCGTGTATCTATACGCTAAATCTATGAGTAATCCATAATCTTGTTTGGATTAATTACGCAAACTTTGAATTAGAAAATCCAGATATTTTGTTTTTTAGTGAAGTTTTCCAAAGTCATTTGTTATTTTAATTAGCGCATCAAAATATGTGAAAGAGCTATAAATCATAGAATCCACATGTATTTATAACTGTACTGCTGATCATACAATCGAAACAGCAAATATCCGCCATATAAGTAACAGATCTCTATCCATGCATTGACTGAAAGATTACCAACAATCAACAGCGTGTTTGGCAGCTTAAAATACTACATAAATCTAGGAAACCTACTAGGTATGCGGAAAGAGAAGTAGTCACAAGAACCGCTGCACACGCATCTTTTTCCTCTAAAATTGTCAATCTTAGAATAAATCAATAGGAATTGACTTTTTTAATACGGATACAAGCAGTAGTTAAATTAATAGACTTCTCACATAAAAAGATCTATACAGTTTGCAAAAGTGCTAGACATAGAGTGCGTGAATCCTATATTGAAGTGAATTTTATTGCTTGTATTTGAGAGTTAATGAAGAGATCGCTGTTGAATCGAATAAAGAGAATTACACTTGATTCGATTCGATTCGACAGCATCTATATTTGGTTTCGGCTTCTATTCTTCATTGTCGAGTAATAAATAAAAACGCATGGACACTATTCAATGATAATGAAAACTATTCATCATATACAAACGACAAGGAGATTTGTCTTGTTTACGACACAGGATATCAAGTGACGTACATTATACAAAAATTCAATTTTTTGATTTTTCAATTGTATTAGAGAAACATGGTGCCTGAGTTTATGACTTGATGACGCGTCAAAATGTTAGTTACGTTTAATATATAATTTTCTTTGTCACTATAGAAAAAAATTTAAATACCTCACTTGGCTCAACCCTACAGATCGAGCTTTAGGAAATCGGACGATTTTAATTTCATCGTAACTCTTGTGATGAATGGAATATGGTCAGACTCCATCGGTAACCTAGAAGCAGAAAATACGGTGCTTCAAATTCCTCGTGAAACGTTGTGTTGTCATCATATAAAATAGAAAACAATATCGTTTATCATTGATCACATGCAGCTTAGGGTACATTTGTTCCCTATTCTATTGCATGAAAAAGGCTATAATTTCATGAAGCATACATCTATAGTGGCATCGCGAATCACTAAAAGGTCTATCCGAAACAAAACAATCCACAATTATGATTCAAAGTCGTAAAGTTGTCGATTAGTAATCATTAACTTCTTTTCCTCGGCAAACCTTCTAAAAAAAAAACAAGTGATATATAGAAGTCGAAAAAATTCTTGTGTATTCAAATTTTCGATTTTTCTACTCATTGTCATTCAAACCAATAATAAATGATAATAGCAATTCATTCCGTAGAAACTAAATCCAGTTTTTTAAGCTTATATTTTGCATGGCAAAAAATGCAGAATTAATAAGTATAATATATTTTTCAGTTAGACTCAATCGCCGCTAATAAACAAATTAGAGTTCGTATGCTTTGGCAATAGGTAGGGGTGGGAAGTTACCGTTACGTTACCAAGTAACTAGTAACTCGCAAGTTACTAGTTACCGAGTAACTAGTAACGTCGGAGTTACCAGTTACCCGGTAACTAGTAACTTCGGAGTTACTAGTTACTTTTGGTAGGTAACTTGTCTAAAAAGTGGAGATATCGCTTCCTAATGAGTGAATACTATCATTACAGTACTTATTCAGCTCACGAGTTACCGAGTAACTAGTAACGCACATAGGAGTTACTAGTTACCAAGTAACTCGTAATTTAATTGAGTGATGAATAGATGATATTCAGTCATTAGGAAGCGATATCTCGACTTTTTAGACAAGTTACCTACCAAAAGTAACTAGTAACTTCGAAGTTACTAGTTACCTGGTAACTTTTAACTCCGGCGTTACTAGTTACTCGGTAACTAGTAACTTTTGAGTTACTAGTTACCCGGTAACGTAACTCCCGGGTAACGGTAACTTCCCACCCCTAGCAATAGGTTGCATCTCATATTTCTAACCAATGATTGCATCTGAAATGCATCGGTCAGATGGACTTGGTGGGCTAGAAATAGGGCCAGAAGCGCATTTGTATTCTAGACAACATGGTAACACGGATGTCTTGGAGGAAGACATTTTTTTGTCGTTGTGTTCAGAACATGTAAAACAATTACTATGGTTACCATAAATTTGACAAACATGGTTATGAAATTTAATTCTATCACAGAAAACTCAATACATACTTGTTTTTCTAACTTCTTGGTAGAATAGCGGTAGGAAAAAAATTGTGCGCCTTCTTATTTTGCTCTACAATGAAAAAAACACGCAGGTGAGTGTTGATGCTTCATATCATATCAATGGCTTTTTTCGCTTCATATTTTTATCGATCGAATGGTAATAATATTCTGGAAGTCACAGAGTCTCTTATTAATCATGAATAAAACAAACAAATCGATACTCTTGGTAATCATATAATAAAAGGTGAAAGGTTTGTTTTCGTCACGAGAAAATGTCCATATATTCTGTTGCACTTGAGTTGTGCTGTAGCTCAGCACATTGTGAATGTACCATGAGCATCTTATGAGGATGAATGGGAATTTGTATGTCAAAGAATGGAGGTATCACACAAAATATTTCAGCGAAGAAGAATGAATTATGATGTAACAATAGCATGAAAGTTTCAGGTCATTTTTAGTCCTTGCATTTCGTATATCTGATAGACGACATCAGTCACGAATTCGAAGCCTATGTCAAATTTTGCTCTACCCATTCAGGTCTATTTGCTTTGAAAGTTTCAAAACTTTTCATTGAGCTGTCCTTGGGAAATTTTGAAAGGGAGTATTATTTATATGGTCGCCCTGCTATGATGAACCATGGTCATTTTTCTTGACAGTATTTACAATAGAGATACTTTTACTGTAGAGTTTCAATCAATGATAATCAATGTAGTCAATGCAACAAAAAATTGAATAGATGGAGAAAACAATTGACCAAATATTAACTAATATGAATAATATTTCTCATAATATAGAGTTCTAAGTGAATTATCATGTAAATAAATTATATTTGTCAGTCATTTAATCGGTATCTTCAATAAACTTTCTTTGGCACAATTTGCTTAGTAATCGCCAAGCTTTTTGACAATTATCCGTTTTCATATACGGTACAAATCCAAAATCGGCATACATATTTATTGCTCTCCAGCTCGTTGTTTGTGATCCAAGGTAACATTTGTTGGCATATTCAGCCACTTTGTGCAATATCGTAGATACCATTGGTTTAGCCAGTTTTTTTCCTTGATATTCTGGTATAATTGATACCCAATCAAGACTTCCATATTCATGTCCATCAATCTCATAGAATCCTGCAGCTGCTGTCCCAATATATTTTCCATCGGCATTTACCAGAAAATGAATACGTTCAGACAGTGGCTTTTTATGTTCAGTCTTTGTGAAGAATTTGTCAAACGTCTCGAGACTTTTCTCAATCGATATGAATTCTCCTGCAGCCATGGCTATTTCAGCCCATTTTTTCTTGTCATTGACATCGTCTTTATATAACTGTAGAGAATAACCTGGTGGTAGCGGATAAGTCGGTATCGAATCCATATTTGGTCGGCACATGAAAACTGTAAAATATTCTATTTCATCAGTCGATTGATGAAGATAATTGTCGGTCATGATTCCGAGAATAAAAGAGTGAAATAGTCACCTAGAACAAAAGAAATTACTGTTTGCATCTATCATAACAGCTTACATCATGTGACGCTTGCTATGGAAAGAAAAGAAAGAAAACGTTGCCTTGTAACAGCAAAATATTCGTAACATTTATTTGATAAGAATTTGAATGAATCATCAAAATATTCTCGTTAGATGGATTTTGTCACGAAGAAACCAATAGTAATGTTGCTTGTTACTTGCATTCCTCCGTCTCATAGTCACGAATTCATTTGGATATTGGTCGATTTTATCCTGTTATCCTCTGTTGAATCGTTTTGACAACGGCAAAAGAGTTATTCTTGCTTTTATTGGACGGACATCTAAGTATGGATGAAGAGAACATTCTCATTTATCTATCCGTCGAACCACACTCATATTCGCACCGCACATCTATACTCTCTTGTAGATAATTGAATTGTGTGTTCTTTAAACAAAAAAAGATTAAGGATTGATGATGAGTCTTGACTGCAATAGTCTGAACATAGGTAGAGAAGAATTAATTCTGATGCATCTATTAGTGCTCCATCATAATCGTTGTCATTCGTTCCTAGGCGCAACTATGAAACTGACGATTTTTTGGTTGCCACAGCGACAATTATCAAAATGGCGACATGGTAAATATGAAGACCATTCATTCAAAAAAAACAATAGTCAAGCCATCTATAGCACAGTATTATTAGTATTTGCGTCAAATGTTGGCGAATCGAATGGAATGTGACTGAGTAAAGTCATCTGTTTAGTAATATATATCAATGAATTACTTTCACGAACGGTCCATATCGAATTTTCACTTATTTCAAAAAAACATAAAATGATAACTCACTTTTAATATTGTACTCTACATAGATATTAATTTTGTCTATTGATGAATGTTTAAATAATTTATATGCAACGTTTAGTCAATAGCCAATTTTTCTGTTGCCAAAAAGAAAAGGCGAATTGCTGTGTGTGTTTATTCAAAGGAATGCCGCCCTAAGAAGTATTATCAATCATATTGATGAAACAAAAACATGCATGAGCAAAGATATAAGCTAAAATATTCTTTCCTTATATAAGAAAATTCGAGTATCTAACAAATGATTTTTGAAAAAGAGACTGATTGCGAAATGAATCAGAACAGTGTTGTGTTTTTACTAGTTAAGATTAACTATAAATAAAGCGAGTTACACATGCATGTATAGTAGGTCCGAAATAACCAACTGTCAATATGTGTAATATGAGAGTAGGTACCACGTTGCTGTGAAAACGTTTCAAGTCCAAGAATTTTATAGGAGACAAACGTTGATAGAAATCTAGAAGCGATACTCTTTTAAGCAATAGTCCATTGGTATCATTACATCTAAATGATGTAGTGTACGATAATTATTCTATAAATAATTGAATATTAAGATTGTAATTATTGACGAATAGTTTTATTTTTCTTTATAAATACTTCAACGAAAACCAAAGAATTACAAAAGAATTGCAAAACGTAGATAAAAATCTCTTGAATAAATTGTCTTTATCAAGTATCAACTGAAACTTATCAATCGATACTCTCAAAAACGCTTTTTTTATGTTTAGTTCATTCAATAAAATCAATTGATAGCAAAAACATTTCAGCGAATCTTTATGAAAATCTATTTAAAAATTTGATTGATATGAAAAGACTAATACACTTTTAAACTCGTGATTGTCTTTTGAAATCTTTTTTAGATACATGTTACAATTTCCTGCTTTTTACAATGCTTGTATTGACTATCAATTAATATCCTACATAAACAAACTTTCTCGACTAACTGCTCCTGTAAGTAGAGGCGTAAACCGATGCATAGATCGACGATAGTAGATGAATATAGTGTTACTTTTTTCATTTGGCAGCGGTAGTAGCAATAAAAATTTTTGGACGGTTTTTTAAAAGTTTTTTTTTTCTCCAAGAGCTTTTCCACTGAAAAAAAGAAAATAGTGATAGAGAACTGACCAAAAAAATAGACAAAGATTGTTCTCGAAAAATGATCTAGGGATCATAAATTGGTATAGTTGTACTTCTGTTTTTTACTCTGACAGCAATGATTCAGTCAATTGACTTACCCTTTTAAATAAAAAACTTTCTAAATTCCTATTTCTGTTGCATTTATACATTTCAGTGAAAACACCACTATTATACACTACTTTCTTGTGACATAACAATGCATACATTTTGACATGACTTCAACTTATAATACAATTGCGAGACAAAGTATAATGGAGTAATTATATAAAAACAGCAAGCTATTATACATACTTATCTTTATGCATATATAAATAAAATAAAAAAATGTTGGGATCACCGTAACTTAGGGTCGTTCCTATTGCTATCTTTCTATTCTCAAAATTTTTACGCAAATTCTCCTTACCATTCCCACAGGAAATGGAACGAAAGAAAAAACTTTCCTGCAGAACACTATTATTAAAAAGCACATGTTGAATTGAATGACTCAGCAATTCTTTGCTCTTTCCTGTCGTAAAAATGCTTTGTTAACGACCAACAGAAAAGAAAAAATAAATATGGCCTAGGCAACATATTTTGTTATTATTGCACAATCTTTTTTTCTTGGTAAGTCGATAGGATGTATTCTCTAAAAAACAAAAAAAAATAGTTTTATGACAACTAATAATATAAAATTGCATAGATAAAATATTGATCATGTCACGAGTACTGACATTTAAAGATTATCATTCATTAATCAATCTTCAACCAACGCCATTTAAATATACAGATAAAAATTTGAATTATGCCGCTCTTGTCCGTCATCTTGCTGAATATTTTAGTGGACCTAGCAACTCTCTTTCTCGTCAGTCCGTCGAAGATCAAAGAGCTTTTATCCGTCATGTACTTACTATTCGCGATCCCACACCAAATCATCGTTATTCGTCTCAAATTTACGATTTAATCGATCGAATGCTTACCTATGAAAGAGATTGTATGAAAACTCTTACGCAAGCTACTACATTATCTATGCAATTTACATCATTTCCTTATATTCGAGTTTGGCGAGGTGACATAACTACTCTTATTATTGATGCCATTGTCAATGCAGGAAATAGTAATCTCCTTGGTTGTTTTCAACCAACACATATATGCATTGATAATGTTATTCATGCAGCTGCTGGTCCACGTTTAAGAGATGATTGTTATACAATTATGGAAAAACAACAACGACCAGAACCAGTTGGTCATGCAAAAATTACTATCGGTTATAATCTTCCTTCGAAATACGTTTTGCATACTGTTGGTCCTCAATTACATCATGATACTCGTATAGCACAAGACGATGTTCGAGAATTAGCTTCTTGTTATGAAGCATGTTTAAATTTAGCAGCAGAAATAGATACAATAACGTCTATAGCATTTTGTTGTATTTCAACGGGATTGTTTGCTTTTCCTGCTGATCATGCATGTCGTATTGCAATTCAAACAGTAATAAATTGGTTTCGAAAACAAAAATCAAATACAAAATTGTCTCTAATTGTATTTGATGTGTTTACTCTAGAAGATGAACAACGATATGTCAATGAACTGAAAAATTTTTTGTAATCCAAGAAAAAGAATTTAATAAGTGTAAATCCAATTGAAATGTTTTTATTTTTATTGATAAAGAAAATGATCGCCAATAATTGGCCGGTGCAAAAAATTGTTAAGAAACTTGTACTAAAAACAATACGGAAGTTTTTTTTTAACGAAAGTCTTCAAATTAGATGAATAAGCTAAACTAATACAAAAAAAAACAAGGCACTATTAGCAAGAATTTCTTTTCAACATTAAAACTATTAGATTCAGAAATTTAAATGAAGCAATATCAGAATAGTATATATCGGTGTCATATGATTACACACTAAAAGCTAACATGTCATGTAAAAAACAATGAACCAAAAGTTGATTATTAAGTGCAAAAATTCGATTGGAATATCTGATTAAGTAGTCCTACGTGGACCATTTAGGATATTTTACAGTAGTAAAGTATGCAGTACTCCTACAAAGTGAAATTCTTTATTTTGGAAAACAATGAAAAATCTGAATTAAACCTGTGTAATGTAATCCCGTACCGTACGCTAGAGTATTGTAGAGTTAAGATGATGAAAATATACGTTACGGTGAGAGAGCAAGGACACGTTTTAGATAGTATACGAACAAAGCTTACCCAAGACATCTCTAACCTGAAAAAATAATAATTATTTTTACTTTTTGTGCCGTTTAAATATAATAATCTGTTGAAAAATGATAAGCGTCAACTCTTTTTTGTACATCTTACTATAAAAAAAAATGAGAAAAATTACGCATCATCGCTAAACTGAGGTTCTTTTATTATATATTTGTTATGGTCCAAATTAGGATTCTAAGTCCACTAGACGAAATTAGAATGATTTTTCAATGAATGAAAAAAAGATAAAGAAAGACGTTATTAAAGTACCAACAACTATTTTATTTTACAATTTTTTAACAAATATTATATAAATCCTAAATTAAGTCAATCTATATTTGAAGATGCACCTCTTTTTGAATGACATTTGGTAGAGTAGAACACATTTGCTTTTCTTACATGAACAAATTCTATTTGCACATTTATCACGACAGTTATATGTGTGTCCAGTTGTGAAACCACGAGAATAAGACTTTGACTCTTCAATAAGAGTGATAGTTTTTAAAATTATCAAGATCCATTTGTTTCAATTCATTGAGACAAGCGTCTTTCAAATTCACAAACTGTCCAACTTCAAATGCATTCTCCATAACATCATATTGACATATTAATTTACGTAAACAACGATCATTTGTTTTTCAGTTTTTTCAATAAAATATTATTGAGATTGTACCTGTTTTCATTCATTGATAAATTATTTCAATTTCGTCTAGTCCAAATTAGAATTCTAATTTTGTCTGGACGAATTCTGAATTGGACTGAATTCTAATTTGGATCATAATATATTCAATTGGATAGTGTTGATCTTTTCGATAATGTCCGTGTGACTATGTTTTCCTTTCCTAAATTGAATGTTTACAATTTATTTAAATGATTTCATATATAAATCGAGAGACAGGTGTCAAAGAATCATTATGTGTTTTTCGTCATCAATATTTTTCTTAAAGGTAAATGTGTTCTGTAGAATGATTTTCTTTGCAGTTGCGCAATTATTATTTAAATTTCACATATGAATCATACTTTGTATAACCTTTTAAGGTAAAATACGAGCAAACCAGACTATTCGACAAATCCATATTAGGAATAATAAAACAAAATTACACTTTCATTTTATCGTCCATATATAGATATACAGAAATCGAATCAATACGTTATATGTAGTATAATGTCGAGCGAAAATGAGAAACAGACTGAATCAGCACCAACCTGCGGTATATGTGAAGAAATTATTACAGATGATGATACTAAATTAATATGTACACATGAACCATGTGGTAAAATAACATGTTTATCATGTATTAAAAAAATGATTGAAGTTATGTTCAGTCAACCAACTCTGAATTATCCATTTAAATGTGGTGCATGTTTACAAATAGTTGATGAAAGAATCATTCATGAAATTATTGTAAAACAAGGTCAATATGAAAAATATATTGCGTGTATATTTCCACTATATTGGACAAAAGATTGTCTTGAACAAAATGAAATCTTAGCACAATGTAAGGATTTAAAATAAAATAAAATTTTTTCAAAAATTTGTTTCATCCTTTCTTAAAGGTCCATTTTGTCCTTATTTTGAAATTTATACAATTGATGCATGTTCTCTTCACTTTTTTACATGTCAACATCCATCATGCGGTAAAAAATCATGTGTTATATGTCTACATGCTGTTGATGATAATAATAAATCAATACATCAATCACATTGTGTTGAACTTCATTCGTATAAAAAAATTATTGAAAAAGCAATTGAATCTGGATCACAACAACATTGTCCTTATTGTCAATTGACTGGTGTTAAAGATGATGGATGTACACATATGGTATGTCAACGATGTCAACGTAATTGGTGTTATTTATGTGGAATGAAAGAAAATGAGTGTAAAGTTAGAGATGATATTGAACCAAGTTTATCAGCACATAATGAAGATTGGGAATCCAATGAAGATCGTTGTCCCATGAGTCTAATTAGTATACATGAAATTGATATTCGATGGCCAGAAAATGATCAAGATTGTTTAGAATATTTTCATCGTTATCGAACAGTATCCCATTTATTTGATGTTCTTAAAATTATTGGTGAAGAGAAATTCGATAAAGTCAATCAATATTTTGGAATAATCGATGCTTCGGGTTATACAATTGAAGAGATAAAAGATTATGAAAATCGAATATTCATTGATTATACATCAAAAGGAAACAAATAGTTTTCTTAATTAATTCTTTAGTAATCTGTGAAAATAAAAAATGTAGTTTGTCTAATAAATTAGTATTCAAATGAAGATATTTCTCAGTTGATCTATGATATACATTCGAATTGTTTCAAACTGAATCCAGTTTAGCTTCTATTAATGTCGATGTGACAGTTAAAAATTGAATAGGTCGAGGTTAACAACTCTTAACGATCTTTGGTTTTGATTAATAGAAAGAAAGAAAGAAAGAAACAGAAGTCTCAATGGATCGGACTGAAGAAAGTCGACCTATGGATTATCGATCTGTGATACAACTCAATCAATGATTCTTTTTTCTTACCAAATGACTCATGGATGAGTCATTCATCTAATTGCATGAGATAAGTTTTTAATACATAAATAAGCAAATATATTTCGAGTACGAGTAGTTGATGTATAACCAAATGCTGAGTAACATATTAGACAATTTTTAAAATCTTCAATTCTTTTGAAGTCACCAGTATTTTCTGATTATTTTTTAGTTGGGAAACCAAAAGCTTTCCAACATAAAAATATATTTCCTTTTTCATTATTAATAATAGTATGTGTCGATAGTTATTATTTCAATAGAAATCTGATTTGTTTGGATGTTTCCCATTTCGTATGTGATGATGAACCAGTGTGGGTAATTGTAGAATAAGTGTTAACAAAAAATTAATAATTGAGAAGATTCAGTAATAATAGAATAAGAATTATAAAAAGTAACTAATCATGATGTTGGAATTGTTGATAAACGACAAGAGCTAGGCAAGGACATTTTCTTGTATATAAAGAAAGTTCTTTTTATTACAGGTGACAACCATTTTATCTTTTTCTTTGGTTTACTTCCGATATTTGCTGTTCATTGCAGAAATGTTTTAGTCAATGAAAGAATTACATGGGATTTTCGAAAGAAAAAATTGTGTAGCAATACGCAACGTCTTTTGAAAATTTTATATTTTATTCAAAGTTCGGTCTATGGACACCCATTGTAATATAGAATCAACCCGGCTCATCCAATGGTTTTCTATTCCAAAAAATTTTAGTCCATGGATTGAACTGAGGCGGTTCGAGTTCGATCTAGCTCATTGAGAGCTTTGGAAAGCAAAAGAGTCGCAAAAAGGAATCATATTTGAAAAAAATCGTTAGAATTCATCTATTATAGAATCATCTTTTGGTATTTTTATAAATGAATTACCAAAAGAATTGACTGTCTGTCAACAATAAACAAACTTCGTATAGTAATGTTTTCATATTTAACAGTTTAAATGTTAGTTCGATAAAGTTGGATAATTGTTTCATGAAGTATTTACATAGTAATTTATATATAAAAGCTAAAAACTAATTCCATACACTACGAAAATTCAAGTTGTTAAATCGAAAAGGATCCTATCTTTGATCCTGAAGATCTACTAAATTCTATCCTATTTTATATCCATTAGTATTTTTTTTTTGCTTCTTCTTTCTCTTATTGAAAATTGCTGATAGTCATAAGATAGCATTCTCGATTTATGCAATTTTTGAATTCAATACTTTTAGACCTAAGCACCAATGTAAAGATATATCAAACAAAAGACAACATTATTTGATATTCTTGAAATCAATATGTAAATGTCAGATGGATAATTTTCATCAAATATGATACATATTCTTAATATCTGTAATAGTTAAAATCTTTATATTTCATTTCGATCAACTGAGTAAAGATAAGAGCTAAAAAATAAGCCGTCTATTAATTTTAAGAGACTCATGTCATTGATGACGTAAAATCGTGTAGTTATGTTTCTAAATGCAAGCTTACATAATTTATAGAGGTGTATATTCAAAGATAAGATATTAAATACACTTTGGATGAAATCATTTTTAGATGTACGGAAGTCGTTGAATGAAAATGTGTAGCAATCAATTTTCGAAAGAAGAATACTTGTTGATGATAAAAAAAAAGAACAATAGTGTAAAACAAAATTCTGAAACATTTACCACGCCACGAATAGATAATGATGAAATTTTCTCCACTATAAAAACAAAGTAATGTGAATACTAAAAGAAACTTCTTTCGAAAGCATGAATTCTATAATGTACATTGACTTATTCATAGCACAAAAAAAAAAGCAAAATCATTTATGCGTACGATGATATCGGATCATACGGCTTTGATTTTAAAGCAGTATTCATATCTGAATCGACAAATGTTGCATAGATATCCGTTTGTAAATGTTTCTTGACGTGATTTTTATAAAAATCCTCAAATATCGTTCGATTCAATGGACCATAAATATCTCGTTGTGTACGATGTAATGCATAAAGCTTTTTGCTACTAAGTTTACCTTCAACGAATGGTAAAAGATCTTTCTGTGCTGATCGATCAGTCCAATAAGCTGTATATTCAAAAATAAGATGTTGAATACGTTTTTCATGAAATAATTTTTCAGCTGAACGAAGAACATTTAATTCAAATCCTTCAACATCAATTTTTAATAGAAGTATAGTCGATTGTGGTGGCCATTCTATATCATCAAGGCGAATTGTTGATATATGTAATGATCCCTCAGTTTCTTTTGTATCACCTGCATCTTGAAGAAATGTTAGTTGAGAGTTGGATGGTAAATTACTGACAGCTTTATTTATGACATGAACACGAGAAGAAGAAAAATTATTAACTAGAATTGATGTTTGAATAAGATCGACCATGTTTGGTTGTACTTCAAATAAATATACTTGACAACCGCATGCAGCTGCATATAATCCAAAATCACCTATCAATAAAAAGAAGCTTATTATTGTTCTATTTTTCGTTTAATTATATATATATATATATTAATATATGAAGATTACCGACGTATGCACCAACATCAACAACAATAAGTGATGGATCTTCTTTACAGGTTTTTATTAGTTGAAGATGTTCGACCACTGCTGCTTGTGCTCGATCACCATCTGCATAAGGTTTTTTACCATCAAGAGTTACAAGTTTGTAATAAGGCTTACGATCATTCATTTTTACTACTTTGTATACCAATGTTGGTGATTTAACAATGGTGGAAATAATTTGTGTAGAAGTGCTTGAAATATAATAATAAACAAATAGTATTCCAATGATTGATATCAATAAGATAATTCGTGCGCTTGACATGAATCTAAGTAATGATAGCGAAATGCAATCATTATATTTATACGATATAGGTTTCATATCGTGTAATTAAATGTTATTCTCATCAATAGATTGAAACAAAATTATGAGGGTAAGAATAATAAATATTAACACGATTCACGTATCTGAAAGATTATTTATTTTATTGTTGATTTTTATGTAAAAATTATCACATCTAAGAATATACCTGTTTATGTTTTCGGTTGAAAATGATGAAAAAAAACTCCACTCTCCTGCTTCGTTTAGATTTACGTCGTTTCTACATATTCTTTTTTATGTGTTGCAATCTATACATTCCTTTTCTACGCTTTTTTCAATGTCTTTTTCGATGGGTTCTATTCTCGATGTTCTTTTCTATACGTCTTTTTTATATCTCTTAGGGATGTCATGCTAGCACTATTTTTAATGCTAATACATATACTCAATGTAGCTTGTAGAAAGTTACTTCGATATACTCTCTCTAAAATTGCAGGTACTACAGACATCAATCACAACGCTATGGTAGCACCTGAGATGCTAAAGATATCAGCTACAATTTTATGTCAATCCTTAAGATGGCATCTATAGTGTTAGAGACAATACCTGGAATACTAGAGCAAAACGACAGATACCACCTTATATACTACCGACACCACATTAAATATCAGAGGTAGCATCTGGGATGTTCCAGACACCACCCACAATGATCGAGATAGCATGTTCAGGTAGCACTTAAACTGCAACAGATAGCATCTCTAATTAACCCCTGAAAAGTTATCGATAGTATGCCCAGTTAGCCTCTAACAACTTATTGGGAGTACATGTATTAGAATTTAATATAATGCTAATTTAATGCTAACACCTCAGTATTTTTTATCTCTAATACCGATAATTTTAAAGAATTAGTCTTAATGACCAGTGCTAATGCTAATTCTAATGCAACCCTCCTAATAAATCCTTTTGAGTACTATCACAGCATTAAATAAAGATAGACGTAACTGAGTAAACAGAGATGAATATGAATATGGACTCTTCAAGAGGTGCTACGCGTCTCTATGCCGCGATGCAGATTGTCAGAGGTCAGTTACCGTTGGCATTTTTTTCGTAATTTTCGGTATATTGAATGCAACATTTAAATTATATAGGTGTGGCCGATTTCGACGTTTCGACTGGATGCTTGACAAAGAATGTAAAGAAAAAAACGTGCACAGAATAGAAATATCATAATTATAGTATGATTTTATTTAAGATTTAGCTGGATTTTAGATTTTTCTCAGAAAAGGCTTGCTGTCTTTTTATGAGCGTTTTCCGAAGAAACTATAAAGCGAATTATACGTCTCTAATTGAAGGATTAGGTGTACGAATCAAAAATAGAAAAGAAAATAGACTTTGTTATATCATTAAAAATCTAACAAATCATATTCCAAAATTCAATTTAAATATTGTTAGACCATAAACATAAAATAAAATTTATCTTGTGTGTTTGTCACTCTTATTCTTCCTGTAGATAAGTCATTTTTTTTGTCATCATGTTTTGAGCAATGGAAATTTACTTTTGCGATATCTTTCTAAGTTTTTTTCTTCAAACACTATAAGTTTGTACAGTTGACATTTTTAGTGTGTATGCATCAATTTAACTATAACACATGTTCATTTTTATTTTATTTTTTGAATTTCATCAAACGCTATTTTTTTTAAAGAACAAAAACTTACGCACGTGGAGCTTATTCTAATTACTACAAAAAAACAAACAAATAAGTTTCTCTTATGATGAAGTTGTACGTAATATTTTTAGGAAAGAAAATCTTTTCCTCGTTAAATTATTTTTCTAAAACCCTCCGCGAAAGATAAAAGTCTTTCTAAGATTAAGTGTTTGAATCTTTTTCTTGAAATATGAATATACCTTCACATTTATATTAACAGAATTTATTTTTCACATGTCTGATAGAACTTATCTTAATAAAGAAAACCCAAGTTTCGAGCTCGATAATATTTTAACATATTACTTTTTTCCCGATAATAGAAACAACAAAACAAGTTACAAGAACAGCAGAATTATCTATCGACGGACAAAATAAACCAATACATTATCATATGAGCATGCAAGAAAAAGAAGAGAAAAACCGCATTCGATTTTTATCTAAGTGAGTGGAGAAAATGACAGCACATAGTGCCATATAGGTTACATCTGAGACACCATCGAGTTCTAAGAAAATGAAAAGTAAAAGACAGAACAAAAAGAAAAAGAAAAATACTAATGCATTATAATCAGATACTTCGTGTTTGATTGGTATGATGACAAACATAGTAGTGCATGAGAGAAAGGTTACTGTGACAACAGCTCCCAGGTCAAAAAATCTGACAGTAATTCTTGTACGATCATAGAAAATCGTACAAAAAATCGTAGTCTCTGAAATCTTACATCAATTCTTACTGTAAGATTCCTGTAAGATCTGGCAAGACAACAAGATCTGGCAAGACAACAAGATCTGTCAAGAATCTTACAATAAGAATTGATGTAAGATTTCAGAGCCTACGATTTTTTTGTACAATTCATACCAAATCGTACAAGATCATATACGATCAGACGCAGAATCTTGTCCGATCTTACTACCATGGACAAAATTAACGCAACACGTATTTGCGATAGATATTTTCATTAATGGTCAATCACGAAAAATAAAAGTTTTTCAGAAATTTTTTTTGTCTATAGAACTTTGTAGAGCTCGTTTCGCTGATCATTTTAGTAAAAATAAATATTCAAATTTACTCAATAAATAATGGCACTAGAGTCAAAATACTCAAAACTTAGGACTGTTCCTGACCACTGCTGAGTAGTAGGTGATATTTTTGAGTATTCTGAGCCAAGGTTCAGTTCATTATTTATCGAATAAACTTGAATATTTTTTTTACCAAAATAATCAGCGAAACGAGCTCTACAAAGTTCTATAGGCGAAAAAAATTTCTGAAGAAATTATATTTTTCGTCGCCGACCGTCAATTAATATATCTATCAAAAAAACGTGTTGTGTTAATTTTGTCCATGTGTTAGGGTCCTTTATTCGTTTTCTTTATTATTCTCATTCCTTTCTTTTCTAAACCAAACAAGCGAATGAATAAAAAAAAGCAGCGAAGAATGTAATTGTCTCTATTTCTCTTGTTCCACTCTTTATCGTTCGTTATCCATGATGAAGCAGTCATTGAGAAAGAAGAGTAAGAATGTCATTGATGTACAATGATGATATCATAAGAACGTGGAGTCTCCTTATGTCAGGAGAGACATCGCATGACATAACACCGTGGTAGTTAGTGTCCGATTGCTCGCCCTGGGAGTGAACTTGTCCCAAGAAAGAGAACGAATTCTCTTTATTTACTTTTCGTAATGAAAAAAGACACAATGTGATACTCTCACACATTGCAGTAGTGTCAAGCTTGAAATTTGAATTCAATTCTTGAACTATTATTCAACCTGTCCACTAATAAATTCAACTATTCAAGTATTCACTTCTAGATATACTTTAGACGAAATTTTACTGTTTTCTAGGACCACAGAATAAGAACTTATGAAAATACTTTTATGCATATTCTTCATGAAGATGAAATAAAATTCGATTCCCTATGATTTGGTTCTAACTATCGTCTGATTGTACTTTAATTGCACCAACTAGGATTGGGCATGATCAAGTTTTTTGTTCACTGTTACAATCATTCTTTCTAGTCTATCATGGGTGGCGATCTTTTGTCTTGAGCAATATTTATTGTGAAGAAAGTTGAATAACGAAAAAAAAACAAAAAATAAAAACGACGAGATTATTAATCGAGAAGAAGAAAACTATGATCTTAAAGTAACTCGAATTGGTTGAATGAAATAGTAACCTGTGCGCATGTTTTCGTTTAACTGTATCGTAACAAAATATGTACTTTCATTATGTGTTGTGCTCCGTTGTAATGTTTTCGTCACAGAAGAAATTCGAATTCAAGAAAATTTGAAAACTTCACCTAATCACCACTCTCAGTTTTAATTTATTCTATGAAAATTGAAAATTTGTCTGAATTGTAATTTCTTCTGTAACATTTATGTCTAGTTGTTTTAATTGAGAAAAAACGAATAAATGATTATAATAAACTGAGAATATGACATTATTTGTATTGTGATAAAACTAATGCAATCGACACAGATACAGAATATGTGATTATTTAAATACTCATGGTTATTTGTGATTGTGATTACGATAACCGTCAATGACGACGATCATGTCTGGCGTTAATACTAACATTTCATGGCATTCTCAACTGTTGCAAAGTGTACTGAATATTTTCTCTCGTATGTGTGTATTTTAGGAAATATTTAAAATTCAACTTTTCATTTCACTGGTATTCAAAAACTGAACTTAATCTTCAGCGTTGACATATGTCATAGCTTTTTCAATAAATTTCAAGCAAAAAAATACCATTAGAGAAACATTCACATAAATATATAGCGCTGTCCAATTTTTCGATATTAAGTAGTTGTCGACTGAGAATTTTGCAAGTTGGCTTTTCAGAAGATGTTATGGTCGTGAATGGGATTGATAGAGTTGATTTTTTACTGTTATTATTGAGAAGGTATGTCAAAGTATTGAGATTTTTCTGTCAAGACAGTAATTGGTTGATTTTTTTTCAGCATTTCTACGTGTTCTTTTCTTAATGACGATATTCTTTTAAGATTGGAAACACACTCAGGATTGTTTCAGAGTCATAACCGCAGTGAGAGAAAGAATATTGAAAAATGGGATTTAGAATTCCAGTCACTAAAAATTTTTTTCAGTGATTTTTCGGAACCAGAAAGCTTGACTCAGGAATGTACCATTTAAAGCTATACGAAAAAAGAAGCTTTTGTATAAAAATCCAATGAAAAAAGAATGAAAACATGTTTGTGAGAAACTGACGGATTAACTCTAACGCTACCCCCTATAATGATATTTATTGAGCTAGCTCGTCACTCTGATCGAATCTATGTCAATACAAAAGCTCGCTCATACTATCGAAGCAAATAAAATTTTAGAAGAATCTATGTATACGCTTGAAAAATCTTATTGTCGTACGTTTAAAGAATGTACAGAGGATGGTGATCGTGTAAACACGATGAAGCTTAATTATTTCGGTGTAAGTATGGTTTGAATTTTTTCAACTACTACTAATAGGTGCATAAACGTTTGGAATATTCATTTTATTAACATTATAACGCTCATTTCTTTCCACACGCTTGTATCCATGTCGTTCGGACTGCTCAAAAGCCGCTGTTCTTCTGATTCTTTTTCTTATATGTTAGTGCACAAGTATTTTTAAACTTTAACAAAAGTGTTCGATGTCAGTCAAAATTGCATTGCCTTATGAGAATGGCGTCCCAAAAACAATCAGTAGCTGGAAGACTTAACCAAGCGGAAAGCCTATCATGTCATCTGACACAATATATTGTGAAATAATAAAATTGATTTTTTTTTTGAGTTGAAATCGATCTCTTCAATGCTGAAAAGATTAATTTAATAGTCCAATTATTAAAAACTTTATAAAAAAAAAAGCAGTACATCATGCGAAAGTTCGTTTCTTTCATGAATAGCTATCAACCATTGATTTTAATAAAAACGGACGATATGGGTAAGTTCTCGAAAAATCTATTATCATACATTGTTCATTCACATTTTCATCAACGAGAATGCCGTATTATATAATCAATGTATAAATGCTCATACATCGGGTTTTCTCATAATTTGTATTTTGCAAAATTTGTTCGCTTACTTTATTCAGAAAATATAGTACGGTAACGATGAGATAAGAAGGATTATCTATGTGTTATACATTAAAATTTTCATTTTCAATCCTTATGAATTTGCTATTTTTCGTCTTAGACTTTCGAAATAAGGTGTACTATGTAAAAATGTTTTGATATATATTCAGTTATTACGTTTTTTGCGTTTTAACATATAAACAGCAAAGTAGGTGGTTCACAATGTAAAATTACAAATTAGATTGCTTCAACGCGTTTACTTTCTATTACTTACCTTTTTCGAACAATCTGAATGCGTGAAATAGTTACGTTCTTGGACTTTCTATGCTGTGTTTTTGAAAATATGCATTTATAGCCAATAGCTTGTGCATATTTTAACAACATTTTTTACTATGATGAGAATCGATATTGATCTCTTGTATAAAATGAAGAAGACTAATTTTATCTAGAGTAAGAACGACAAATAAGTTTAACACAAAGACATATATTTTTGAAAGAAAGAAGGGTATTCTGAAGTTGCACTAACATCATTAAAACTCAAACTTTAACAAATCATACTGACTAACATCAACTTTACAGGAGTCATAAAAATAAGATACAGTCAGCTAAGACCGTACAATCAAACCCACTCCAAATTATCTTCAGTCATACCCAGAGATGCTATTATCCTATATTCTGACTCGAGTAAGTGTTATTTCCAAATAACTTTTCCTAAAAAACTTTTTTTCTGAAAACATGTGAAATCAACCCAAAAATGTCTATACTATCTACTAACAAGAAAAGGGTTTTCTTAACAAGTCAATAGCATTTAACTTGTCTTCTTGAACTGCTAAAGAAACATATAATTTACTCATTGATATATGATTTCAATAGCTTCTCCAGCATATCTACTTTGAAAATACGTTCAAAGACAAGATAAAATCTAAAAATAAACACAAAGACATTAAAACAAGAACAAGAAAACATTTAGTGATAGCCAGTTGAGTCATAGAAACAATTCAATAGATTTAAAGTAGAGTTTCTAACAGCACAAGGAAAGTCTAATTGAATGTTTGACACACCATCGAAATATCTATTTATGCATTTGATTCAAAAATCGCTTCAATATGTTGAAAAACCTCTTAAATAGCCACTGAAATCCGAAAAGAATTGTATTAACGGCTGACTAGTAGTGCATTTATATTCAATAATATCAATAAAAAATATAGATATTTACTAATATGCCGAAATATGAAATTGGAATTATGGTCAAGCATAATTGTTTCTTACATATAGCTGAAATAAAATGAAAACACACTAAAATATGACTACTATCGGTTTACTGAGTAAAATGACTTAAATGCTACGTTTCTAAAAATCAAGATTTTTGTTTGCATTTTTTTAATGATTCTTCACATTTATGGTACAAGAGTGTTTGTTTATGATTAAATAACTTTCAAATTATCCTTATCATTCTCTACATCTATAGTTTCTGTTATGATGTATAGAGTATTATGATAATATACTGCCTACAACACCATGTTCTTACTAGTAGGACCGTAAATATAGAGAAAACATCAGAAACGGTGAATCTTTTCTAGTTACACAGTGTTGTAAATATTTATGATTCATAGAATCAAGGATATGATCACTTAACACCAGGCATCAAAAAAATTTGTTAAAAATATCAAATAAAATGATCGAAGATAAGCATACATGTACAGAACGACGTACACTAGGAAGAATTTTTAAAACTGTCAACGATTTCGTAAATACATGAACTGAATTTCGCAATTAGAGTCCAACAAATAAAAGTGTATTATTAACAGAATTAAGCATCAAACTTATAAAATGAACAGATGCATATCATTTTGTAAGATCCTCCACAATAATATTGTAAACACTATTGTAAAATAAAGGGTTTAATCGATTACCATTTACTAAACGGTAAAACAAAAATTTGTAGAAGAGTGAATCTTTGAAAGGTTTATAAAAGTGCAATGTATAAAAAATTCTTTTGTTTACCGTTTATGAAATCTTCGTAAACCCTTTCATAAACTTTTTAGAAAGGGTATATGAAAAGAACTAGATCCTTAAATTAACAAAACGGTTGAAAACACCATAACACCCAATCATGGTCGAACGCAGTAGCACATAAGGCTGAGTATAAAAACATAACGAAACTGAATGGTTTCATCGTACTTGTCTCACAACATGTGGTAAAAAATGTAAAAACTTCTGAAAAACGAGATGAAATAGAATAAAGTAAACTATCTTCTTTTGTTTCAGACATAAAACTCTACCTGATTATCAGCAAAAATAAATCAATACAAAGAAAAGTAGAGTAAAATAAGTTAATCGGTTCTTCTCTAAAGACAGTACAAAATTGACGATAGCTGACTAACTATCTGAATAGTGCATAATGGAAATAGAATAAACGTGAAAGAACTTATTCCGTTTTTCTCATCAGATATTCATCAATTGTGAGCAAAACTAAATCTAGAATAAAGAACTAAACTGAACTGAGTTATTTGGTTTCTCTCCTAAGATCGTGAACTACTTTGACTATAATCAAAGAAAAATTGAACTTCACCGACTTACTCAATTTTTATCATAAGATGCGGGACAGTTATAGGAACAACTCAATCAAAACAAGAAAAGTAGGATTATTCTTTTTGATTATATTTGTCTCCTAAAGTGAGCGGCTACAATCATCAAGGCAAATAAATGAATAGGGAGAAGCTAAAAGTGTATAAACCTATACGGTTTTTCTCATAGGATAGGCAGCAGTAATCGGATTGAATTATTGTAGCCAAGAAAAATAAAGTTACTCTTCTCATTTCGATTCTCGCTTGAGATGAATGGCAACTATTGGAAAAAATTAAATCAAAAAAGAGAAAATAAAAGTAAAGTAACCTATCCAAGTTTTCTCGTAAAATGGTTGGCATTTTATCACAATCATTAAATGAAGAGAAGCGAGGTAAGGTTAATTTTCTGGTTCCATTTAACTTCTAAAGTGAGCGGCAGCAATTGGAAAAACTAAATGAAGAAAGAGAGAAGTAAAGTAAACTAATTTATTGGTGTTGTTGCATAAAATGTAGGACAACTTGCAAGATAATTGTATGAAGAAAAAGAAAAGTTAACTAAAATAACTTCTCTGATTTCTCACATAATATTATTAAAAATTGCAGGAATTCCTATATGAAGAAGAAAAAGATCAAATTAAATTAGTTTATTATGTTTCTGTGATCAGTTGCTGGAGAACCACGGATGGTTCATGAATCATGTGACGAAGGAGAGTATGTCGAAATCTCTAATATATTACATATGATCACTAGAGAAAACAAAGAGGTTAAGATGAGTGATCAAATTACTGACTCTACTCCATAATCACTATGAAAACCTATGTTATCATTTTAATAAATAGCCCTAATTTATCATCTAGATGAGCCTGCATTGTATTGGGACAAACGCTTTTTCCTCAAGGACTTCAGTGGTACGAGGTGATTACCCTAGATATGACCTAAGTCGACTTTAAACTCTTCTTTCTTTCTCATTCTAATACCAATCCTGGAGATAATCGATATTTCAGGAGTCTGTTCACTCCATACTGCAAAACAAAAAGTGCAAAATTATCAATATCGAGCGATATCTTGTTTATCTACATAATGTTATGCTATCCAAGAGAATGAAAAGTATATCAAACGACAAAAAACGCGAAATTGTAATAGTTGTGTTTTTGCTGCATAATTTGACGAATGCTCTTCTAATTTGCAATAAGATCTCTCAATAATCACTGATATGCCCCGTGAGACTTTCATGTGTTAACATGACTTGTTTTAGTAAACTCAAAACAATTGTACTGCTTGAACATTCTTCAGAAAATGTAATTCATTGATACAAAGAAATTCAGGAGCGGATATGTCCAAGATCGTCTGATTTTGAGCGGGGTACTGGAAATATTTCGTTAATTGGCAGGAAGAGGAGTCGAAAACTGACCACAAAATGATGACGTGATTTGCAGAGTCCTAATCGTGATAAATAAATGAAGAAAAAAATTAAACGAAATTAACTAGTTCTATTCCTCGCATAAGAGGCTGAATCACCATCAAGATGACTATATCGTAAAAAAAACCGTACAAATAATCTATCATTGTGCTGAGAACAAGAAAAGTCTTCTGAAGAAACCGTAAAGAAATCTACTTCGAAGCGTAGAATAATAGACACTTCTGGTGAAAACCTAGAATAATCTGTCGTTGTGAAGAAAATAATAAACCTTTTTTTGTCAAATCATAGAACAATCTGTGCTTTTCCCTAGAATAGTGAACTCAATGTCGTGCAGTAAACTACTCTTTTGTTCGAGTTGTAAAATAATTTATTCTTTTTCTTACAATTATAAACGCATGTGCTGAAATCATAGAATAATCTATCTGTATGAATAGAATAATAAATCCTTAAACATAGATCATATACTCTTCTTATTTTCATATACCTTTACTGTATTAAACCCTTGAAGGTTATATAAGATCAGCATAAACCTATCAAGAGTTTATGGACAATATTTTAGAATGCAAGAATTAATTATTTGCGACAGTTTTTAGTGTAGTTTGTGTGCTACAACATATTATAAGAGATGAACTACAAACATACAAAAAAAATTCACTTTACTTGATCAATTCAAAGATCTTTAACTGACAATATAGACAGCAACTTTGCCACACAATGCTTCAGAGTGTATGAATAGAACTAATAGTTATTCAAAGTGTTTCAAGGAATATATTTGCAAACACCTGATTGATATGGTAATAAGGTTGAAATTTTACAAGCCGCCTCCAAGAGCAAATAATTCATCATTTGATTCACAATAGTAGTTATTTTTCGATGCCTGTCATCACTTTCAAGCATTTTTTGAATCAAATGTATAAAAAAGATATTTTGACTGTGTGTCAAACATTCAATTAGACTTTCTTTAAGCTGTTCGAAAATTTAGTTTAAGTCTATTGTATTGTTCATATGACTCAACTGAATATTACTAAATGTTTTCTTGTTCTTGTTTTAATGTCTTTGTGCTTATTTTTAGATTTTATCTTGTCTTTGGACATATTTTCAAAGTAGATATGCTGGAAAAGCTATTGAAATCATATATCAATGAGTAGATTATATGTTTCTTTAGCTGTCCAAGAAGACAAGTTGGATGCTGTTGACTTGTTATTAAAAAAACGTTTCTGGTTTTATGGAGAAAAAACTGCGTGGCGAAACCGTCACTATGAACTAAAAACGAACAATTAACAACAACCTATTATGTATTGATAAGATTTTTTTGTTATTGAATTAAAATGTGGAAACTGAGAGAAATTCCAACTTCATGTTTCTAATATGTATGACATTAAAATAAACTTAATACTTGTGTATCGACAAATGGATCCATAAGCAACCATAGAAGTCAATGCACCATAAAACAATATCCATGTCAACAAAAGCAAGAGTTTTTCGTTCAACTGTATTTCATGCTAAACTAGAATCGTGTAAAACTGCAGGTCAATAAATTAAAATAGTATTAACTACTAAACCCCTCCCCCAGAATAAAAGGCCATGGCCTTCTATTATGGAAATTCACATCGCTCTTTTCAGGGTGGCCTTCTATTAGGGGTGGCCTTCTAATAGGACTTTTATGGTAAAAAATTACAATTTTTTTTTGTTAGTTGCTGATTCTGTTTTTCTAGCTCGACAACTGAAAATTGAAATTTGTTTAGACTTTTTGAGCTAATGCTACCCATGTAGCCGATTTTATGAAATAATGGGCATTGCAATGCATTATTTTACAATAGAAATGCAATGGATGCAATTACATGATAATGCAACCTATTTCATGCATTATAATGCATTATTTTTAATTAATCCATTGCAATACATTGATTTATCAACGCATCATAATGCATTTTTTTTTATAATAATGCATTACAATGCATTGAAAATTTAGGCATTATCCTTCATTTTCAGCATTATTAGAAATAATGCATTGAAATGCATTGAAAAGTCAAAAAATAATTAATTATAATGCATTAATTCATGTTTTTCTTCAAATAATGGAAAATAATGGATCATTTTCCATTATTCATCCATTATCGGCTACATGGGTATTATATTTAATCAACAAATATTAGTATACCTATCCGATGTCTGGCACCACAAATACTTCAAAGAACAAAAAAGTTTTTATATGTATTCAAAAGATATGTAATCGTACCAAAGCAAAAGAATTGAAGCGATCAAATAGGCATATTAAACTTTGTTTTGTTTTGACAGCTTTTGGAAATTGAACATACCTCTTTAAATTTATAGCAAAACCAAACAGGAGTGCGGTGGAGATCATACATGATCTCTCAAAATGCTAAGATATTTATAAAACTAGCACAGAATATTTATGTAATATCCAAACAATTCATTAGAAAGCCATGGCCTTCTAATGTGACTTTTGCAAATATGACTCAGGGGTGGCCTTCTAATGGGGGTGGCCTTCTATTCTGGGGTGGCCTTCTATTCTGGGGGGGAGTTTAGTACAAATTGTTCAATATAAAAGGTACTTCGTGAAACAAAAACTAATTTTTGAAATGAAAAAACTCTATTAGGTCAAACTTTAATTGTTGTCTATTTGATTGATTTACCGGTAAGTGAATTCCAATTTCTTCCAGACAAAACCAGGCTTTGACTAGATTCCAATTTTGATCGTGATATATACGTGTATATATATATATATATAATATATTTTACAATGTTGATTCATGATTAAATGGTGACAACTCATCAACCTTTATTGATGAATTTTTATATAGTTATTCGATACTATTTTTTTATCATCATATCACTTATCAATACTTTCGAAGAATAGCGAAAAATAAAAAGGAAATATTTCTTCATCACAAGAAAAGATACTTGTATGTATTTCTGAGTTATCTCGTAAAAAAATACATGAGTTTGATGGATTCGTTACTTTGATCTTAAATAGTAGAAAGATTTTGTGCTGATTCTTCTCCGTGAAAATGTTATGGCCAGAACACAATTGATCTAGTAGTTATCCAGTATAGATAACTAATGTCCGCGCACCAGAATCAAAGACGAACAGGTGTAAGCTTAATAACTCAACAATGACAACAGCTAGCGACCTGCAATTTTCAACAATCATAAGAAAGGAACTATGGAGATCTTTTTTTCTAACACTATATCAGACAACATCATTTTAGAACCCGTTATCTTCGCAAAATATTAAAAAATTCTTAAAAATGATGTTTCATTCCGATGTAATTTTGATACTGGCATGCAAACAAAATTACGTATCTATTTGGTCAAATTATATAGGGTTCTGTTCATGTTTAGCAAATTTTCTGATGTTTTTTAATCAAAATTTCCTTGAAACAAAAAGCTATTTCTTTTTTATCAAAAGTAAATGAAGAGAAAAAATCAACAGTTTGAACAATTGATAAACATGTTCAAACAAAATATGACATTATCAACAAATCCAGAGCTATTCGTAGCATTTGTGACTGTGTAGTTTTGACTTGGATCTCTCTTCTGCAAGTAGTAATATTTTATCAAAAGGCTGGCATCAAGTGTTCACAAACAATGGTTTTTTTTTTTTCTTCATATATTTTGCATAAAAAAAAACAATCTCACTCAATTTCGAGATCTATTCTCTGTTTACAGAGTGCCATATAACTTTTTCCAAATTAATACTTTTAGAAAACTACACAGTTCTCTAAAAAAATATCATATAGTTATCTATAAATGACAACTACATTAAAAGTTTTCTTACTGTAACATTTGCTCGAAGGACCCTCAGCACATAATTGTTCTATTAATTAAGATCAAAGTACCAAATTTGTCCGATCCATTTACTTTTCTATCAGAAAACTCAGTAATATACCCAGAGATCATTCCTTGTAAGATGCTGTTACCAATGGTAACCCGACTGACAGATGTAACACTCCCTCTTCTAATCATAGAAAGTTTTCCTTCAGTGGAACCAAAAATTTTTCTTTTTTTTTAGATAAAATCCCTTGTGTGATGGATATAATCAATAATGGCAATCATATTCACACATAGATTTTCATCAATTTTTTTATCTTATTATAAGAATTGGCATATATGTATTTTATTTTTGTTATCATTGTAGATATTAGATTATCTTCATTTATATAAAAATATCTATCACTGAAAACGAGATCAACTACTTAGTAAATAATATTCTATAATATTATTATTGAAAATTCGTTTGCAAATGAGTTTTATTTTATGGAATATATACAAATGTATTTGGTAGATTATTTCATGAAATTCTTTTGCTTCATACAACAAGGACAAGAAACAAATCAAGTGTGATATTTACGCGAGAGAGCAGTGTCAAACAAAAATAATATAAATTAATATTCAACAGATACCTTATTTTTTTAATTATACTTTCATAGGTATTTAGATTAAATCACTTTTATATTGTAACTAACTATACTTTAGCAATAATAAAATGAAAAAGAAAAACTCGTGTTGTACGATGTTAACACGTAATAAGTTTACGCCTGCTTCACTAATCGATCTAATGGAGATGACATTGAAAATAAATATATATTTGATGAATTGTTCACGTAAAACTAAATATAATTACGAACGATTCACATCAACATATAGACGATGTTCCTAATTGAATAATTGAGTCATATATATGTATATATATGTATATATGTGTATATAGGCAACTTCAAACATTCAAATGAAGTGCCATTGATTAGAATAACAATATACATTGATTGTCAAAGGGTTTTATGCCCTTTTCTTTCTTTCTAATGATTGATGACAAAGCCATAAATCTTATTGTGTCATTCAATAGGATGCTTGTAAAAAATTATTTTGTTCTTTAAGAAAAACAGGTTAATCGATTATTGATGAAAGTACATATCCAACGGGAAATCTATTGTCATGCTTTGTCAATGTATAAATATAAATGAGAAAAAGTTGAATTCTTCTCGTTTTTTTTTTATGACATTTGTTCTTAATGTCTACTCTGTTGTGCTCTTCGCGTTCTATTCTTTCATTTATTCACTTTTTCCCTTGCGTGTATATATATTTGACCCTACTGTATTACATTGTAAAAAGAAAAAAAAAAGGAGAGAAAGATAAGAAAAAATTCGGTCGATGCTTCTGTTAGTGAATGCTTTGATGTTGGATAGAAATCAGAATTTAAAGATGCTATAATAAATCTAGTCATTCGAAGCAAAAACATTATATAATCATTCAAAAAAAGATAGGTCGAACGAAAAAATTGAAGAATACTTGATTTATTATAATTCACTCTAATAAATCTGTTCGTCATAATGAATACTTATGAACTTAATGGACAAGTATTTTATATTCTTAATGCATATATGAACAATTGATGATAGTGATTGAACTAGTGAAGCCAATGTCATTCTTTTTTTTTTCTTTATCCTCTTTGTTCTAATATAGAATTAATAATAGGGTAACAGTTTTATACATGATCTGATCGAAATAGAACACTGTTTCTTTTTTCTTAACACACACACAGACAAGAACATAATAGACACACACACTTTTTCTTCCTGTATTTCGTTTGTAATGAATCACACTAAGTTGAACGATGTCTTCGAAGCTTCCGCATACTTCATTACAGATTAGCACACATTCTATGTACTTAGGACATGCATCTATGCATGTGTGTGTGAGGAAAGAAAACGTAGAAAAATAAAAAAAATACAATGTAAGGATAGAAAATGCAATCATTTTGACATGAAAAATGAGTATAGGCCTCATATTTCTTGTTGTATTAAACTAACGACCCAAAAAAAATGAATCATGTTCTCAATCTCTATATATATATGTATATTTTATTTAGATGCCATTTAAAGTTCGCATATCAAAATTTCGTCATGTATTTGGTTCACCATATCGTGAGCAAGAGTGTTATAAAAATATTTCTATAACACGTAATGCACATGATGGAAGTTTTTGTGCTGTTAATTCAAAATTTTTAGCTATTGTAACTGAAACATCAGGTGGTGGAAATTTTCTTGTTTTACTCTTATCCGAGGTTCGTTCATTTCTTTTATTGATTTTCTTCATTTAAATATTTAATCTAGGTTGGTCGTATTGATGTTAATCATCCTCGTATAACAGGACATCGTGGACCTGTTGTTGATCTTAAATTTAATCCATTTAATGATAATGAAATAGCTTCATGTTCAGATGATGGAACAGTTAAAATTTGGTCTATACCAAATGATGGTTTAAAAATTGATACATATCAATGGAAAATTGATTTACATGGACATCAAAGACGTGTAGATTATATTGAATGGCATCCAACAGCAGAAAATCTTATATTAAGTGCTGGTTTTGATTATCAAGTTATTTTATGGAATGTTGAAAAAGCTGAACCAATACAAATTTATCGTTGTCATACAAATGCAATACAATCGATAACATGGAATCGTAATGGTTCATTATTTGCAACAACTTGTAAAGATAAACATATACGTGTTATTGAAGCTCGATCAGGTCGAATAATTGCTGTAAACAGAACCATGATAATTGAATTTAGTTAAAAAAAAAAAATCTTATTTAATAAATTATAGAATGGTATTGGTCATCAAGGTCCAAAAACATCAAAAGTTGTTTTTTTAGGTGATACAAATCGCCTTTTATCAACTGGTTTTGGAAAGCAATTTGAACGACAAGTAGCAATTTGGAATGCTGTATGAATTTTGTAAAATGAATTCAATAATATGTTTTTTTTTTCTTTTTTGTTTTAAATTTATATAGAATGATTTATCAAATCCATTAACAATGGAAACAATCGATTTTAGTGCCGGAGTTCTCATTCCATTTTATGATTATGATACACGAATAATTTATTTAGCTGGAAAAGTAAGAAAAGAATTATTTATTTTTTTTTTTCGTTTTTGTACAATATTTCAACAAGATAATCCATGTAGGGTGATGGTAATATTCGTTATTATGAATTGACGGATCAAGATGAACCTTATTTATATTTTCTCTCGGAATATAAATCTTCATCACCACAAAGATGTCTTGGTAAATTAATCTTAATATAAATTCTTTTTTTTCTAATCTTTTATATTTCAAGGTGTAATGCCAAAAATTGGTCTTGATGTAACTCGTAATGAGATAATGCGATTTTATAAATTATTTGCTACTGGATTTATTTGTGAACCTTTATCTATGATTGGTTTGTATTGTGACAAATTTATTTTACATATAAGAGAATCATTCTTAATGAGAAGTCATTTGTAAGATAAGAATCAGATCATTTTTTTATGAGAGACAAGTAAATTCTAATTTGGAATTAGTCTTAACTTCGAAGTTGAAGATTTTTCTTACTAAAGTTGAAATAAAATTATATAGAGCTGAAGCAAAACATGATGAAGTTGCCTATATTTGAAGTTTATGTGAAAAACTTATGAAAGAATAAATTGATCTGCTAGTCATTGATATCAATAGAAGATTTAATTATATTCAAAATTTTTTTGTGTATTTAAAACTGCATTGGAATAAGTTCATTTTTTGCATAATCAAAGTTCTGATCAAGTTGAACAATTAATTAGAAGTTGAAGTGAGATTTAAGAAAATAAAAGTTAAGTTCTATGGCGTTGCGTATCTCTATTTTTTAGGGCCATATAGAAGAAGATCTTATTGTGCAAAAAATTTTCTATAGAGATTTCGATGTTTGATTTTGTTTTTTCGTCTACTTTTCTACAATATAATAAATCAATATTTAAGATCTATACGAATACATATTGTCTCAAGAGACTTCATTGTTTAAAGTGAATTTCATTTCGTCATTAGAAATAATTCATTCAAATTTTGAACAATCTTTTAAGATCAAGTCAATTATTTCTTTCGATTGTCTTTGATTTTTAGTGCCAAGAAAAGCTGAAGCATTTCAATATGATATATATCCAGATACACCCGGTCCATATCCGGCTTTATCAGCTGATGAATGGATATCTGGTATTGATCGTGATCCAATACTAGTATCAATGAAAGATCGTATAGACAATACAAATATGCCAAAAATTACCACATATCGAACATTTGATTGTACACCTGTTTTTTTTTCAAATCGTGGAATATCACAACGAATAACTCAATTACCTATAGCAGAAGTTACACCCACACTGAAATCTAATACTAATGATCAATCATCATCTTCTTTATCAGTATCAATTGAAAAATTACCAGTTGACATTAAACAACAAACAACTCAGACAGGTTTAAGAAAAATTGAATCATTAAGAATGCCAGCAACAAGTACAGAATTTCATTATATTAGGTATAAAATACTTTTTATAAACATTGAGACATTCACATGAATTTGATCACTCTTGCAAATAAACATACCTAAGAAGTGAATTTTGTTCAATTTCATATTATGACAATGAACAGGTTCGTGTGAGACTAAGAAAAGCTTAAAAGGATTTAAATCTAATCCCTACTAATAAAAAGTTGTAACCATTTTAATGAGATTTTTACTGAAAGTAATACATTGCCAATAAACGCAAACTAAAAAATTTTGATTTTCAATTTTGTCAATTTACTAGATTTTATTTTTTTGGTCATTAAATAGTATTGAAAGTTTCAATGAAAACAAACATGCCATTTTCGGAATCTGTAGTTTTCAAAAACCAAACAACAATTCACAATAGAAGAACACAGTAGTCATGTGCACTTAGAAATTGAAGATCTCGAGAAAGAAATATTTGTTTTCGTTGAAATTTCCAAGACTATCTCAAAATTCATAAATTTACTAAGAGATCCAATAGCAAATCGAAACTCTGCATTTTGCATTTGTTGACCAAAAATCTTCATCAGTAGATCTGAGTCCGAATTCTTTTAGCTTTTCTTAATTTCACAGTGACCTAGTCGTAATCATACTATGAAGTTGGACGGCATGTGACAACTGAATATGCTGAAAATTTTATTCATTCAATGATCGAATCTATTTCTTGTTCTTTATTATTATAATATACACTCATTGAAATTCACAAATTAGTAATAATGTCGAATCTATATCTAACTTTTAATCTATAAAATCAAATTCATTCACCCTATAAATTTATTTCATCATTAAATAACTGAATTCATACTTGATCCGCACATTAACTGTTGTCATTACTCTTAAATAATAATAAAAAATAATTATACATCATTATTGTCAGTTGCATAATCGTCAAATACTTTTTTTTTCGATTACACAATATTATCTCAACGGCAACTATTAAAAATTTTTGAAGAACTACTTTATATCTAACCAGATTTTATTCATTGAGAACAACCTAGTAATCGAGATTAATAAATCATATCAAAGAAGTAGTTGAATGATCAATTTAAACATGAAATCACGTTTTATTTTACTGTTTTCTATATCTTGTTTTTTTCATCAAATCCTAATCTTTTTTTCTGTTTTCCTTCAGAGATAAATTTCAAAATCAAGCACGACAAATACAACCATTAAATAAACATAATTTTGAAATAAAGAAAAAAGTTTGGAGTTTTGATACAAATCAAAATTATTCATCTATACAACACCAACAACAAATAAATGAAATTGATGTTAGTAAAAAGAAAGAATAGTCCTTTATTTTTAATTCAATTCATGCTTTTTTTTTCTTTTTTAGTATCGTCAAGAATATCTTAAACAACAAGAAGAAATTCAATCATTACGTGAACTTATAGCATTAAAAGATAATCAAATTCGTTCGCTTGAAGATGAATTGCATTTATTAAAAATTCAACCGGAAGGCCAAGATAACGAACTAACTACATAAATATTTCTTTCTTATTTATATTTTAGTCATTCTTTGTTTTACGGTAGTCTATGTATGTAAGAAAGAAAAATGTATCAATAAAAGAATATAATAATTAGCTATTTCAATCGTTTCAAATGTCGAGATGCTACAGAATTCAGATATTGAAAATTATGTTCATCGTGAAAAGTAGATGACAAAACATTAATTATTCAACATGTCGATGCAGAAATATATGAAAAATTCGAATAAATGAATTCAATCAATTAATCAATTTTAAGATAGCACTATCCATATCATTCAGGTCTTAATGACCTTTGGTTAATTTGAACAGAATTCGAATTCGTAGCTTATTGCTATGGATATGTAGCATTTTTATGATACTATTTAGGTCATACCGTGATCTTCCTCATGAATTCTTGAACTTTCGGCATCATGAGTACTGTTTGAGATACACAGAGTTCATTCCAACATATCGTTCGTTTGTAATTACTTTAGGAAACACTATTAAAGGGGTTTCTAGGAAACAGTTCATTAGAAAAATCTGAAAATTTGAGAACAGATAGATTTTGATGAGTGAATCAAAAGTTATCATAAACTTAAGATTGCTGAATACCCTCCATGTTGGAGACATTAAAGTCCCAATAGTTCAGAATGACTTCCGTTATCGTCTGCCTTCCTCACCCACAGTAAATCTCATAGAGCTAAACACTTTCTTTACACATATTAGACTCTGTTTTAAATGCCTATGTTATGAGACTTCCTTTTATCTTTTTCTATTCAAATAAAAATATCCGAATCCAAAGAGAATCATCATAACATGCATATTTTTCGAGTAGAGTGTTTTTGAAAATCCTAGTAGATATCAGTGATACATAATATTTCGAAAGAAAAACCTAGAAACTCATATATTCTAGACTGTTTCTATTATCAGTAGAAAAAAAAAGTTGCAACTTGCTCGGACATACTACACTTGAGCAATGGAGAAAGTATATGAAAATTTCGGAATCGAAAAGAGGAGGGACTCCTTAAAAGAATTAATGCTGATTGAGAACATGTTAAAAATTCACATGACAAAAACGATGATGATTTTTTCGATTTTTATGAATAAATATCCATAATGATCAGGAAAATTTTTTCACTATTTGATCAAGAAAAAACTCGTTTTATGCTTATCACCCGATAAAATATCAATGAAAAATTAATTTTATTCAACGAAATTTTCACATATAGATCTAAGAAGTTTATGAAAGATTTTTTTTTTAAAATAATGTTAATTTCAAAACAAGTTTTGTTATGTCTTTTTTAAATATCACCAATATGATTAAGAAAGTAATTTAACTATTTGTTCAGGTGTATGTGGCATTATTGAATATGGGTTTGCATAATTATTTTTTGGATCCATTATAGCAGAGTACAGACTGGCATAAGCTGCACATATTAATTCAACCGAACGTTTTTTTATTTTTTCTCTAAAATAAAATCATGATATAGAAATAAAAATCTCATTATTATTAACTAACCTAATAATAGCACTTGTTAAATACTTTAATTGTGGCATTATATAAAGATCCGGTGATGCCAAATACGAATCGAATTTAACCTAAACCCTCCTAGATGACTTTATCATAAAACTTTATGCTTAACTTACCATAGCTGCTTTTAATGTCACAGTATCCATACTTGGTTTAAGTGCTAGTGCAGTTACATTATTATCTACTTCTTGTTGTTGTTTTTCAACAATGCGATAAGCATCTAATAAATCCGTTCGTAAAAGTATATATGTAGCTTGTTCACCAATTAATGTATCTGTATTTGCGTCGATCTATAAATTTTATCAAACAAACGAGATAAAAAATCTACTAGCAACATTCATACAAGATTAAAATATAGAATACGATGTAGACGCTGTCGCTAATCACAGAAAGATAGAATGAATTTCTACATGTCAAAGCTCCACGAATCATTAGAATATTGCAGAGAGCTCATCCTCATAGAGACTACGAGTTGAATAAGATCGAATAATTTTAAGACTTGAAAAAAAGCAATATGATAAATAAAATGAATTACTTATTGAGCCGAAAGAGCAAAATGTGTTCGTAGATGCTTCAATTTTTTGAAGACTACCATTCATTAATATAAGGTTTCATGAGTGAAATACTCGCTGATCAATTTCAAAGAGTAAGATTGATTACTATTTTTCAGTGACATTCATGGCACTTAATGCAATTCATATTGTACTTTTTCTTATGTGTAGATGAAGGATGTCACTGAAGTGTATCAATTCTCTAATTTTATTTATTGGCTCAATGAAACATCCAAAACGTTCGTAAAATAACGGTTTCTGATTCTTAATAGTTTCAAGGTGCAAAAACCCATACACGAAACTATGATGAAAAATTAGAATAAAATTGATTATTTTTTGAGTAAAAATCTATTAAAATGAAGCTATTCTAATTCGGATTGTTTAGTTTTCAAATTAGATTTCAATTGGTTTTAGTCTCTTTTGATTAATTAATATATTTCTATCGATTGAAAATCAGATGAAATCTTTTTTCAATATTGAAAAATCAGATTTTTTCTGTTCTCTCAGGTAGAAGATTTTCCTTGAAATAAGAAAAGTTCGGACTGAGCAATGCACTCCAAACCTTGACAAGAAAGTAGTTTATGTAGTGTTAGTGGCGCATTTTTGATGTACGGTCTTTGATTGTATATCGATAATATCTGTCACGGTCTGTGAGTGATACGAATTTCTACTCGATATACTTCAATATTCCTGTTAGATCGTGTTTTACAAAACAATTTTTTTTATATTTAAGGAAATTTTTCATGGTACCTGTCCTTCAAGCATTTCAATTTTTTCATCTGTAAATGCAAAAACAGCTAATGTTGTTCGTATTGCACTAATACAATTAACTAAATAAACAGCCATTTCAATAACACCTAATTTTGCTGCTGATAATGAACACATTTGAAGTAATGGATCAACAATTGAATAAACAATTTGTTGAAAATCAATACGTTTTGATTCAAATGGTATCATTGATGTTGAATGTGTTTCAAGTATATCACGTAATAATGCTAATGTACGACGTAATTCATCGGATAAATTTAAATCATTTGTTGGCATATCAACTTTTTCAATTAAACGTGTTGCTGTTGCATTCAAACTAGAAACACAAAAAAAATATGAATTTGATTTTTTTTTAAATAAAAAAAAAAAAAGAAAGTTTTTGACATACGCATTTAAAAACATTTTGGATGATAAATTACTAACTTCATCAAGTACAAGTGCTAGTTGACATTCAATAGGTAATAATTGTTTTATAGTTGTTTCGTAAAATTTAAGTAAATTTGTTAATTTATATAATGTTACAGGTTCATGTTGAGAAACAAGAACTTGTTCAAGACGAACACGTAATGGTCTGTAATATAATTAATATAAAGAAAAATAAAAGAAATTAAATATCAAACTAACCGACAAAGTCCTTCAGTAATATATCCTAATAGTGTTTGAATAGTTTTTTGTAATTCACTCCAGTTTTTTAATTTTCGTAATAAAATTTCAGCATATTCTTTTTCCGATGCTGTCGATTGATGTGTCCATGCAAGCATATCACCAACATAACGTAATGGATCATGAGAAGATAATTCTATTGGACGTGGTGTACCACCTGGACCACCACGAGTTAATGCATCGATAAAACCACGAACAAGTGCGTTACGACGAGCAGTACCATATTCATCAAGAACGTATCTAACAAAAAATAATATACAATCTTGCTTTATCAAAATAAAAATTGATAGATTAAGAAGTTCAGTTAGGATTTAGATGAGAGTGAAATATACGTATGAGAATTAATCTTACAGAAATTTTTCTCAGTGTCAATTTTTCCTTTGATATTTACTACTAGATAATGCTTTTGTAACATTCAATTTATATATTATAAAAGTGTCAAAATTAAGAAAAACAAACCATTGGTCTTTGATACACACTGTCATGTTCAGTATGCAAAAATTTCTGAATTTCAATTTATTATTAAGTTCAGTGCTTACTTAAATAAAACTTGTCTTTCTTTTAATCCGTCAAGTGCTTCACTAATTAATGTTGAAATTTCTGGTGATTCTGTTGTTAGAAGTCGACATTCACCTTTTTAACATGAAGAAAAAAAAAACAAATATTCAATTAAAATATCGATAAAAAAGATCGAAAATGTATTTTACTTTGTAACCATCGATATAATCTTTCATAAGCTGATTCTTGATGAAGTGCCATTTGTTCCATGATTTCTAAACCAATTGTTTGTTGATTGGTACGCAATAATAATTTACAATCTTGATGAATTGATTTAACACGTTTGAGAACATTAAAAAATTCCTATAAAAATAAAAAGAACCACATCAGATTTGAATCAAATATTCGCAACGAGAGAACATTAGACAATTTATCTCTCCTTCATTGATCCTATAACTGATGAAGTTTGATCGATGAAAGGATTTAATGAGCAATGCAACGGTGACGATACGCTACCTATTACCATACTATGATGGCATGGCACCAGTCTTATGTACATCTTAGCATTAGTCTACACAGGCACGTAGAGACTAATGATAAAGACAGTAAATGCATGATAAAACTATGATAGTCTTAGAGTCATCACGACTTTTTTCGGTTAGCGGAAGTCTGCTTTAAGAAAATAGCTGAATTTTATATAAAAAAGAACAGACTAACAGTTTTAGAGGCTTAGGAATCCGAATCTAGGAGATGTCTGTCGAAATGCTCGAGTTCGATTTTCTTGTTCGAGATAGGCTTAGTTCCCATGGTTTAGTGATGCTTTTTAAAATTCAGTTATTTTCTCAAAATAGACTTTCCACGATCGAAAAAAGTCGATATGAGTCTAAGATCATCATAGATTTATCTTACCTTCATCTTTAGACTATACATGTACATCTAGACTAGTACAGCGCTCTACTTAAGACTGGTAATCATCGTCTCCGTTACTTCTTTAAACTTAATTCTGAGGATGACAATAGAAACATTTATTAAGTTTTGAGCTCAAAAAGAAAATCCAAATTTAAAAACATTCTTCTTACTGGATGTAAAAATCCATCACGTGTTGTTCTTAATGCATTTAATTCTTCAGGTGTTAATTGAAATCGTTCAATAAATCCTTCGGTTATACAAGATTTTATATTTAATTCTTGACTAATGAAAAAAATAAAATAAAATATCAATCTCAAAGTTATAATTTAACTTACTTTTCATTTTGTATTTGTGTTGTTTTATTTATTAATTCTTGTGTTTGTGCTTTAACATTCTAACACACACAAAAAAAAAAAACATTCCTAATTAAAAGAAAACAAATAATATTAAATTTTTATATATTGATACTTTTAATCGTTGTGTCATATCTTCACAACAAGTTGACATAGATGTGACTGTATCATTTAATTGATCAAGTTGTTGTTTAACAACACGAAAACATTCTTCAAATTGATCATTTAATGTTAAACTACGTTTTTCAATTGTACTTCTTAATGCACGTCTTGTTCTTACACTATTTTCATTAAAAAAAGTTGATAAATATTTCAAAGATTCAATTAAATCTTTATCTGATTCTAATTTTAAATCGAGAATTTTCTGTAATTTTCGTTGTACAGGTGTTATTTGTTGTTGTGATGTTGATGGAGAAGAATTAGGATTTATTTCTGTACTCATACTAAAAAACAAAAAGGAACAAAAACAATCATATGAATCGAAATAATATCTGTTTTTTTTTATATTTCGAAAAAGAAAAAAGAAAGAATTTTTATAATACAACATAAAGAAAATTATCAAGATGATCCACTTAGATATGATGATGATGGTCGTGGTTTTAATATTAATCGACCATCAGAATCACATGACATATTATAATCAGCAAGTATATAACGAAATCTTGCTATGATTATTGATGATGAAAACATTTTACGATGTATACCAAATAAAAAACCAAATATAAGTAAGGCCAATGAAACAGAAAAATAAATTTTTTTACGAAAAAGATTTGAATATAATGAAGATAGAAAAGAATTATCACTAGATGTGTTGACTGTTGGTAATTTCGTATATGAATCATCGGTAATTAATGCATAAAATGTTACAAGTGTGACTGCAATAAGTATAAGTAATATAACACGCCAACGCCATATTGATGGTTGAAGGGAAGAAACTATTTCGATCATACGACGTTCGAATGCTTTTAAATCATCGGCTTGATCCATGTTTTTGTTTTTTAATAAAGAAAGACTAAAATGAATATAAAGAATATTGAATTTAACATCTGCATAAAAAGAAATCATGCCTTAATTTGAGTGTATCGTCGAATAACTATGTTTTAGACTAAACAAATCTAAGAAATTGATACATCTACAAAAATTAAGAATGTATATAAATGAAAGCTCTATTGTCATTAACTCATCTACAAGCATTTCACAACAATAATCTGAATTTTTTACGCTAATTGTTGGCTGCTTTTTTTTTTTGTTTTTCTTTTAATCTTTTTAATCCATGAAAAGAAAATCAAAAGAAAATGTTAGCATAAGTTTGAAAAAGAAAAAAAAGAAGGATAAATATACATAATAAATCAAAAGAATGAAAGAGAAAAATGTCTTTTTCAATTCAAATCATTTATTTCTTCTTTGGTCCAGTAGTAAATGGTTGTCCAACATCTTTTCCTCGTAATTTAACACCTAAAGCACGTTCCATTTTACTTAAAATTTGTTGATTTGGAATAGCTCTTGATTGTTCATATTCATTAACAATTTGTTGTTTTTCATTAATATGTTTTGCTAAATCAGCTTGTGTCCATTCTTTAGCAACACGTGCTTGTTGAATAGCTCGTGCAACATCTTTATTAACTCTTTCATGATGTAATTCTTCAGTTTCACGATCTAAAACTGCCGTATTCTTTGCTGCTTCATGTTGTTTATTATGTCCAGCGGCATATTTTTTTGATGTATCAATAGCAACACCAGCACGTTCAGCTGCAGCTATTGCTGATTCACTTTTTAATTCTCCTGGTCGTGGTGCACGTTTACCAATAACTGTTTGTTCATCCCAACCAACTGTACCTCCAAAATTTGCACTTGTTTTACTCATTGTTGTTTATGTTGTAGCAATGAAAAGATCTAGAAATAAAATATAAGTAAATGTGAATTACATATTCTTGATTTTGACCCTGACAAATACATTACATTGTGTGTTGAGGAAGGAGAATTATGCTGCCAATACAATATGAACAACCGAAGGACATTGGACGAATATATGGCGGATATAGTAAATTAATTTTATAAAAAAAAAAGTTTTAAATGAAAAAAACAAAAATTTTGCTACTAGAGCATATCAAAAATGATTTTAATTTGATTTGAATGTGTTTACATAGATGTCGTTAGTGTACAATGATTGATTGGTTCTGCTTATTGAATGGTTGATTCAAGTGCAAAATGTAATTGCTAGTTGGGTGAATGAATAAATACAGAAATATATGAAAACGAATCTATTTTCTATCTCTTTTATAAATGTTAGTGAATAAAGTTCTGGAATAAGTATTAGCTATAGTTTCTTTTTTCATAAAATTTCTTTTTCTCATTCGTTCTTATTTTAGTTCATACTCATTATTATTATAGAGGAGTAGTTATTATTTGAAAGGTGAGCATAAGCTAAAGAAACATAAAAAATTAAATGACTGAACTATTTTCTTATTAGAATGATATTATATCAAAATCTGACTGCGTTTTTTTAGATTTATTTTGTGAGATTTATAAGTTTTATGTTAAAGAATTTGCATTAGTTATTCGTTTTTTTTAATATTTATGCATTATGAGTCATTAATATTGTTATAGTATGTTTTATTTTTGTACTAAGTATCTATATTTATATATTGTTTTACATAAGAACTTAACAATAACTAATGGAGCAATTATATATCTTATTCTTATTACAGGAAAGGTTCGAGACTATGACACATTGTTTTCGATTGATATTTATCAAATTTAAAGAATGTGAAATATTATTTCCCATATATGACTGTTACAGAACGAACATGAAAATCTACTGAACTATTTTATTGCTTTCTGATTGAGACTATTACTATGGGTTTTGTTGTGATAAATAATGTAAAAAATTATTTTGATTTGATTCCATAACCTTCTCTTTCTCAGCAACTCCATAATTAAATTTTTCTCAATTAAATTCTGTTTATAGAAAGATCTCATAGGCTAAACATCGAATCGAAATATAATTTTTCTTTACTGATAAAAACCTATCGAATGGCAATGTTTTCAATTGGAAAATGCTTAAACAATCAAGAAGGTTCCCTAGAAAGATACTTGATACATTCTGAAGAATTACAATGAGATTCCTATTAGTCTACTTAGATTGTGAATATATTAGAGTCGTCTATGACGTATATATATAGATATAATGTGTGTGACTTTCTATGTATAGTTTTGAGAGTACATTGATTGAATCTACAACAAACAAGTTTTAGAGGAATACAATTCAAAACAAAAAAATTCTGATGTTAAATTAAATTAAATTGATCTTTATTGTAATTACATAACTTTAAATTATTGATCTAGTGAATAAATATTTATTTCTTTGTATTAAAATAAATAAAATTGTTATGATATATTTTCTTTCATATAGATTTTCAGATAAACATGGGCAAAAAAGCTAAAACAGGAAAACTTCGTCGAGATAAATTCTATCATTTAGCTAAAGAATCTGGTATGTTATTATTTCATATTCTATTACAACTAATTTTATTACTTGAAAAAACAAATAGGTTTTCGATCTCGTGCTGCATTTAAATTACTGCAATTAAATCGTGAACATCGTTTTCTCGAAAATGCTCGTGTTCTTATTGATCTCTGTGCAGCACCTGGTGGTTGGCTCCAAGTTGCTGAAAAACATATGCCTGTAGCAAGTTTAATTATTGGTAAAATTCTTAATCAAAAATATAAATAATATTATTAAATTTTATGACTTTTCTTTTTTTGTTAGGTGTGGATTTAGCGCCAATAAAACCCATTCCACATACAATAACTTATCAAGAAGATATTACATCTGAAAAATGTCGACAAGTAAATAGAGAAGAAAAAAAACAACCAAAGATCTTTCCTTCTAAGAAGCTATGTGATTGTTGTTATTTTTGTTTAGCTATTAAAAAAAGATCTAGGAACATTTAAAGCTGATGTTATTCTTCATGATGGTGCACCTAATGTTGGTAAAAGTTGGATACATGATGCATATCAACAGAGTATGTATTTATTCATTTCTTTTTGAAATCTAAAAAAACAAAGTATCATTTTATTTGTAGACGTTTTAACATTAAATGCACTTAAATTAGCAACAGAATTTTTACGTAAAGGTGGTATATTTGTTACTAAATTATTTCGTTCGAAAGATTATTATTCATTATTATGGGTTTTTCAACAAATGTTCAAACGTGTTGATTCAACTAAACCTCAGGTTTAAATTGTTTTTTTCTTTTACAACACAATATTAAAAAAAAAAAGGAATGTTTAAGTATAAGAGTAGTAGTTTGGACCTTACTGCAGAGTGTGCCAAGAAAACCTTAGTAACATTCGTCTTCTACACAGCGAATTAGATGAAAGAACAAAGGTAAACTTTTCATCCGTGGAAAGCATAGTAAATATACTTCAAGACAGGCTCTATTTATTGATATAACAGTTTTTGTTACGAATGTCAAATAATGCTGAAAGCCTTTGCTCTTTCTCTTTCTGTGTCACAAGCATTAATACACGATCAGACACCGTATATCGATAACATCGTGTTTTAAGAACGAGTGATCTATAAAGAATGAGGATCTCCATATTTTTACCAGTTAAAACACCCTTGTTTTTTTTATTTAGCTGTTATTTTATGTAATAAAGTTTTGTTAGAAAAGTTCTTGAATGTAGTACAACATAAGACTTTCGAAACTACGAAATCATAATTGTTCTGATCCGTCCGCTGGAAGTACTATTGAACATTGTTGGTATTGTATGTTCGTAATATTACTACAATAATGTGTTTACTTTTATTTCTATGAGATACATTTATGTACAATTTTGTAGAGAATTAAATGCTGAATCTATTGAAAAACTTCAGTTCTAATGTATAAAAACCAGAGACTACATTATTCGATACGTATCCGCATGATGCTTTGTGCAAACTTTAGTATCATCAGATAGGGAATATTCCTAAGCAAGTCGCTAGCAGCTATTTATCTCAGATCACTCGTTCGATAGTATACTGACTTCATTGTAACATAAATTTGCTCTTGTAGTTAATATGTAGTCATTTACTGTGTATGGAGAGTTCAAGAAAATAACCACAAAAACTCTTTGTCAGACCAGTTTTTTATTCACAGCTGAAAATAATCATAGTTGTAGGGAAGATATCGGAATACTGAATCTACACCTAGGCAACATCTTGTACTGCAAGGTAGCTAAAGGGTACGGGTATTCTTTTGCCTTCCTTCCAAAAGAGATAGAATAAAACAAATAGCTGCTGGTTAGCAATAGCAACTACATCATGTTTCATATTTTAATCTTACAGAAATTGTGCTTACCACTTTATTATTATATATTCATTTATAATGTTTTTACTAGGCTTCACGTAATGAATCAGCTGAAATTTTCGTTGTATGTCAAGGCTATTTAGCACCTGATAAAATCGATCCAAAGTTTCTTGATTATAAACATGTATTTACTGAAGTTGATAATGATGTAACTGAAGCACAAAATAAAGCAAAACTACGATTAAAACATCCTGAAAAATTTATTCGGTTTGTTTCATTATATTTATCTTTTAGATTTAAATAAAAAAGCAAATTTCATTTTGTTTTTCTATTTCAGAAGTCGAGAAGGTTATCCAGAAGGAGATTATACTTTATATCACAAATTAGATGCAACAAAATTTATTCAAAGTGAAAATTTTCTTGATCATTTAGCTACTGCTAATGAAGTAAGAAAAATCAATATTGATATTAGATCAATTGTTATTATTGTTTTTTTTTTCTTAGATTATTCTTGATGATGAACGAATACTTCAACATCCACAAACAACATCTGAAATAAAAGAATGTATTAAAGATATTAAAGTTCTTGGTCGAAGAGAAATAACGTTAGTTAATTTATTAACAAATAGATATAAAAATAAAATTTATTATTTAGTTTAATTCTTGCTTGGCGTCGTCATTTAGCTGCATCACTTTTTAAAAAAACTCTTCCTTCTATTGAACAACAATTGGATGAAACAAAAAAAGAAGAAAAAACAGAAAAAGATCAAGATGATGAAAATGATGAAGATGATGATATTGATAAAGATATTGAAGAACAATTACTTAAACTTAATGAACAACAAAGAAAAGAAGCTAAAAGGTTTTTAAATTTCGAATGTTTATTTAAATAATAACAATCAAAGAACTTTAATTTGTTTTTTGTTTTTCTAGAAAACGTAAACATATAATGAAAGAAAAACGAAAAATACGTGATCGTCTTGCACTTAAAATGATATTACCTGGAGATATTCATGATCATGAAACAGCTGAAGGTGGAAAAAATGATCAAGGATTATTTGATCTTGAAAAAATAAAAACAAAAAAAGTTTGTTTTATCTTTTTTTTCCTACAATTGCGAAAAAAGACGTCATCAAAAAAAAAATATAATTTCATTTTAGCAATTACTTGAAATTTCATCTGCTTTACCTGATATTGATTTGCGTATTGATCATAATATTAACAATGATGATGATGTTTATCTTGGTCAAGAAAAACATCGAATACCTCGTGTATCTTATGATAAAGATAAAAATAATCATGATTTATCATCAATTGAAATCTATAAACAATATCTTGATGAAGATGAAGATGATAAAAATCAATCAATTCCTTATGATTCTGAACAACGGCCAGTAAAACTCGATAGGTAAATAAACTAGAAAGTCTAATAAATTTTCGGACCCGACCGAACTTAATGTCATTAATCCTTATAAAAAAGCATTTCATTTATCAATAGTTGCTGCACTGCATAGTGTTCAGTACTATCTACTGACTAGAAAATCAGTTCAAATGTCTCCTTTCGATTTCAATAATCTTTTGCCTATTGATACTATATAGTGTTCTAATAAAAATCCTAAAAGGATTTTAGTTCCTATTGACTCAGTTATCAAATTGTTATCTGAAACTTTGCGCGCATATAGTGAACTCCGCTAAATTAGCTTCCATAGAAAAACTCAAAAGTTTTGAACCAGGTCTCTTTAACATATAGACTTTTTTCCGTGGTTAGTGTATAGAACATGCATTTTTATATGAGAGCTAATCTAGTTGAGTTCTTTATATGTGCAAAGTTGCAAATCAAAATTTGAAAATAAGAGTTTTCCGAAAACCTTAAATCTCTAAAAAATACATATTAAAAATTTGGTAGCTTAATCAAATCTCAATAGGAAACCTAATTGTTTCAGAGTTTTTATTAGAAGACTATGGCGTATACAAACTATTCATAGAAGTCGATACTGTATGAATGTGTCAATGCTTCAGTGAACACTGATCCAGTGCAGTCAGTGTGTCTGTAGTTTTGACTAAAACTGCACATTCTTAATTTTAGATATTAAGCTATAGTTCGTGTTGTTGTTGCTAATTAATGATACAGAATGTGCGTGTTTGATAAGAGGAAGACTATCTTTAGACCCTTGCATTGGACGCCGAAATCCGACTTCATGGATGTTACATCAGTAAAAGAGTCAAATAGTTTTACTCTTGCATAGTGATCAGTTTCTCCTTCATATGCTAGATAATGAACAAAAATAAACGACTTTATGAATTCATAAATAAGTTTCAAGTAAAAACAAAAAAACATCATAGAGATGTTCTCATAAAAAAAGTAGCAAGAGAAAAAAGTGTATATCTGAGACAAAATAAACTTTTTTTGAAGTCAAACAGTTTGACTCCCTGGGGCTTTAACTTTCGTCCTAATCACTCACACATGAAAGTTTTTTTGATGTGATTTCAAAATAACTCAATGTACTTGAAGTATGCTGTTTTTTCCGTAGGTGAAACTTCTGTAATCATATAAACTAAAAAGAAAAATTTTGAAAAAAAATGAATAATTTTTGTTTTAGTGATATCGATGATGATGAATCTGAAAATGAAGATAATGATAATAATGAATGGGAAGATGAAGAAGAAAATCCACTTGATATGGATATTATTGATGCTTCAACAAAATCAGCTAAAGCAAAAACAGTAGCTGATATTTGGTTTGAACAAGATATATTTAAACAAACATTACAAGATGATAATGATGATGAAGAATTTGAACTTGAAAGAAAATTAAACGCACTTAAATCAGATGGAATATCTATTCTAGGTAAAAACGAGCGATAAATAGATTTTTTAAAATTTATTCCAATCGTTGAGCTCGTCTTTCGCTTGCTAGACCAATTGATTTTCCTATTAGGAATAAGTATACATTGGATTTAGAAACTTATCTTTATTCGTATTACATGTGTATATCAAATTTTCTAGTTAAGATGATCGGATAGATGAATAATAAAATCCGATTTTAATAATCAAGCTTTACTAACATTGATAGATAAACAGATCACAATAGTTACTAAACAATTCTTTGAAAATGATGATTATATGTTTATCTCAAAAGAAAGAAAACTCACGTGTAGATTGTGTCATGGAAATGTAATCATTGACGAGAGAATTTATTCATCGTATGATGAAAAAGTATAAAACTCAAATTCTCTTCACAAGAAGAAAATCTATAGGATTAGAGAAAACTTGTGCGAATATGGGCACGAACTAATATTTGATTGTATTATCGATTTTTTACTATCATTTTTTTTTGCAGCAACTTATTTTACATGTAAAGTCAAATTTTTGAATTTTAACCTAAAAAAATTTACCTACATCAAGACTTCAATTGAATTACGTATCTGCAAATTACATGAGAAATGAATAACACAGTAACTTTTAAAATAATTCAGTTTCTATTAATTTTTATACATAGTTTCGACAGAATCTAGGATAAGGCTAACAGCGGAAACACAAGTATAATGTGAGAGCCTAGTAGATCTTATCGGTACTGACAATTTCTTATAGATCCAGCTTGACATATAATGGAGCTTGATCGAATCACTGTACTCATAGATCCTACAATACAAAGGAGTCTTTTCTATAATATAGATATAGATATTTTGCAATATTTTGCTATGACCTCGATATTTTGGGGAAATTCATATCTCAGGGATAATCTATCCGAAACGGGTGAAACTTCGTTGACAATTTCGTCCAATTTAAGTTTTGATGAGGAACAAATTTTCATGGCAAATTTCAAAAATTTGACTCTATCAGGAAAGTAAGAAGATATTGAAAAAATTGAAGTAAATAGTTGATACTTCAGTCTTAGTCTGTTTCTACAAAGTACCATTAAGCAGAATTTACTAAGAATTCCTTTTCTCGAAGGACAATCACATAACGTGTCACGTGGTGACCACAAGCTAGATAAAATATTGCAGTTTGAGACTTGAAACATGGTTTTCAAGACATATTATTCATTCTTAACTAAATTTTCAGTTAACTTTTTTTATTATATGTAGCATTTGTTTTCGTGAAAAAGTTTACAATAATTATTATTAATTTATAACTTAGAAAGTGACCGTTCATCTCTAATTGAATTTGTTCTTAACTCTTTTTTTTTATATTTAGGTAAACCATCTAAAAGTACCCTCAAAACAAAAAAAAGTAAAAAAAATTTTTTTTTGTTTTGGTTGATCAAATAATTTAATCTTAACTAAAATCTATTTAGATGATGATTTGAGTGAATCAGAAGATGATGACAAACCTAAAAAATCTAAACGTGCATTAAATGATGATGGATTTGAAGAAGTACCTATTGATCAACGTATGTTTTACATTTACTATTGTTATTATTATTATTTTTTGTGAAACTCACATTATGTTTTTTCGAAAAGTGTTGTCAGTGTAAGTTTTAAGTTGAGATTTAGTGGCTGTCTCCTCATAGAAATGCTAGAGGGCAGTGGCCAACAGTCTTCAAATATATTCCTATAGTAACTATTGACTGCTAAAGAACATTCCAAAGTCTTTCTCGAAATTTGAATTGCTTGAATATGTTTGAGATGTTCTAAGTAGTTCATTTTTTGATTTTTGCACAGATAAAATTTTATATGATGGGTAGTGATGTACATTGATTTGTCACAGTCGTCATATGATCAACATTATACGCATGAAATTAATCAGGTAACAACTTTCGAAAATAATCAACACCAATGTTTCTGAGATTACCAAAGCATAGAAAAAGCGACTATTAGCCGTGCTGTAGAATTAGTCGCATGTTTGATAGAAGAGTGATTTCTAATTTACTTTCCATAAAAGTCAATTTCAATCAGACACAGCACTTCGCGAAGATGAGGATGACATGTGAACAATGAAGATTTACCTGATGTAATATATTCGTAGATTATCTCGCTATAAAACGATAATTGAATGTTGACATTCACCTGTTGAATTTATCAAAAAAATTACGAGAAGCCGAAAAAGTATATTCATTGTCAAATAGCGAAAACTTCGTTTCTCTACAATGCTAAGAAAAGTTTTTTTTTGCCGATTTTATTTTTCAACATTGCAACTAATTGTCCTAGACTCTGCGAAGTATAATAATGTATTGAGGTCTTCTGCAGATGGAATGGATATGTATAATAGACTTATTTGTCAGTTAATCAATGGTTAGAATAACAATAATGTTAAATTAAGAAAAACAGAATACGAAAATGAAAAGTCATCAGACAAACAAAAAAAATTCTCTTCGAAATGCAGAAATAAGTAGGATAAATTGTTTTCATAGCGATTGATTATCCTTGAAAAACAACTATAGTTTTCTAGAGACTTTTCACTTAATGTATTTTGTATTAGAATAATAAAACTTAAGAACACATGTGAGTTTCACATTTTAGACTCATAAGAAATCTGCTGATAAGTTTTTCCGACTTTTTTTTTTTGTTTTGTATTTTCTAGCTATGAAGCGTATTCATCTTGATGCTGAAGATTTAGCATTAGGTCATGTTATGGCTCAATCAAAAAGGAATCGTGAACAGCTTATTGATCATTCTTACAATCGGTATTCATTTTCAAATATCAAAATTATTAAAATAAAATTTTTTTATATTTAGTTTTATGGGTTATGGTGATATTGAAGGTTTACCTACATGGTTTATTGAAGAAGAAAAACAACATTGTCGAGCAAGTTTACCTGTAACAAAAGAACTTGTTGAACGATATAAAGCTAAAATGAAAGAAATTGATCAAAGACCAACGAAAAAAGTCGCTGAAGCTAAAGCACGAAAGAAACGACGTGTAAGTTTATTTATTACTTATTGTATTATTTGATTTCTTGTTGTTTTTTAAGGAATTACGTAAACTTGAAAAAGTTAAAAAGAAAGCTGAACCATTACTTGAAAATGCTGATTTAGATGATAAAGAACGGAATAAACAAATTAAAGAGTAATTTGAAAATTTTATTTCATTTGTGTTTTTTTTTCATAGAAATTAAATTTATTTGTTTTAGTCTATATCGAAAATATGGCGTTATTGGACAGAAAAAACCTAATGTTAAATATGTTGTTGCTAAAAAATCTCAACGTGGAGCTGCTCGACCATCCGGTGCAAAAGGACCTTATAAAGTCGTTGACAAACGTTTGAAGAAAGATAAACGTGCAGCTAAACAACGCAATAAATTTAATAAAAACAAACAATCAAATAGAAAAGGACATAAACAACAAAAATCATCAAAAAATAATAATAGAAAAAATCGAACATAGAATAAAAAAGAACCGTATTCGTTAATATTGTTTTTGGATTGTTTGTTAAAAGAAATAAACTAAAATCATTGTGATTTTAAAACTTAAGTTAGCAATTAATATTAAGATAATATGCAAAAACAAAGAAAATTTGTTGTATGACAAAAGTTAAATAGTTTAATATTGAATTTCTTTTTACTAATTCTACATGAGCATCTCCCTTGTCATCTACAATTCAAATATTGGACAAACTTTTATCTGTTTGTGCGTGTATTTCATGCAATATTAAAAAAATATGTTTAATTATTTACGATGAGGTTAATCCGAACAAGGTAATATTTATTTCCAATTAACCAAGTAGAGCTTTATTGAATGTCTTCCAAATATTATATACAATTACTTTATAGTGCATTAAAGTAAAGATACATTGAATAAGGAAATTATTAAGGCCGCCCCCTTCCCTCTCCAAAATCGATTTTCGATACGGTGCATGGGATTTTCACGAAACTTTCTATAGATGCTCGGTCCATGGAGGTGCATATATAAAAAAATTTCATGACCTCAAACCTTACTGTTTGGGAGATTTTCAGGGACCAAGGAGCAAAATAGGACTTTCACGCGTACAAACTTTTTTTCAGTATACTTCAAGTTAAAGCGCTCGGGCTGGTCTCATTTGAAAGAGGACTCCTTGCTGCTCCGGATGAGGGAAAGTGATTTTTTAATTTTTATTTTGTTTCATTTTTGAGATTGTCAAAACTTTCAAATTCTAAAAATTCTAAGCAAGGTTTTTCAGAAAACTCATGATTGTTCTTCTATTGAGGGTCAAATGTGAAATCCCTTTCCCTCATCCGAAGCACTATGCACGTATCTATCGATTAAAAAAGCCGCAGCTCTCTAGGATGAAGTATATTGAAAAAAAATTTCTTCGAAGATCGACCACTCCCATAAAAATCAAATGTGAGAAAATCGATAAACAAGTTGAAAACCGTTGTTACACACCATATGGAGAGAAAAAAGAGTCCTAGAGGTTTTCTTGAAAACTGCCGTTGCCATCATACCAAGCGTGAAGAGAAACCTTCATACTCAAAATTTTAGAATTTTCGGTCGTTGGATAAGCAGGAGAGAAGATTTTTAATAATGGAGGTATTTGTCACTATAGGTGTTACTATGGGCCGAAAAACTTTTATAACTCATCACAGGGACCACATTTCGTTATGAAAATTTGAAAACGAAGGTAATTTGACATGCTGAACATGATAGTATAATCAGTTTTCTAGGAAATTTCCAAATATCTGGAAGCGTCTCCAGAAAAGTTCTGAAAATCTCGAAAAAAGACTGGGTAGTTACAAAAAAGATGATTTAGAGCAACCAAAACCTGCTTATTTCCTGAAACTCAAGACATAAACTGAAAGAGGAAACTTCAGCGTATCTTCCTACAACAAACACTCAATTTTGATATTTTTTCGAAAAATATGATTTTTGGAGTGGGGGAGGCGAGCGGCCTTAAGAAGATAAGTCAATAAAAAAAGTGGCAGAAAACTTTTTAACAAGTTCTACACTGAGTTCGAGAAATGTTCTCTTTTCTAGAATTATATCGAAATTTCTAGTGACCTACAGCAAATAATGTGAATGTAGTAATCCTATAAAATATGCATAAATCGACTTGCAATTTAATATAAAAATAATGACAACGAGAGAAACGAATTACATATCTCATACTACGAAAATCCAGAAAAACTCATCTATTATTTTTTTTGTTTTAAACAAAACAGTGAAAATATTTTAATAAGATCAATGAGATTTATATTATTTCGATCAAATAGCCCTTCTTCGAATTGATATCGAACGGCAGAATCTGCTTGATTCCGTACGATACTCAAACAGCTCTTTTCTGCGAATAAAGATAAGGTAAAATATCTATTTCTCTCTAGTGCAAGGTCGCCAAATACTAGCAAAATATGTCTTCGCACATTTGTGAGGTGTTTACTACTCTTTTTTTTTTATTTCACGAAAACAAATACATATACGTATATATATATCAATGACGACAACAAAAACATTAGTGATTATTCAGGGCAAAATCTTTATAATAAATGAAAAAATAACAGCGGCTTTGTATAGCATTATCAAATTTTATTTTAGAATAAAAAGACAATAATTCGACGTTTCGATGATCTATGTCATCATTTTCAAGATTTATTAAGATGTTAAGGAAATTGTACAAACAAAATAGAAGAAAAATAGAGAGGTGAAAAGGAGACAACAACGACATTACTAAACAATTTAAAGTTTCATTAATGATCAAGATTCGGTAAGTGAACTTTTGGTATACCATCAGGAAAGACATGTAATGGTACCGAGTGTGTTGTTTTGTTAAGTTTAGGTTCATAAGCCTTGATCAACAGTGATTCTTTAATCAACAGACGATAATAATGATTGTCTTGCCATATACTACTTGAAAATTACTCCAGTCCATTCGATGACCTGTTTCTTTTTCATGTTGAAAAATTAATGATTTGTCAATCTTCTCATCGTTGTTGGTATCATTTGTTGATGCCGCTGTTATTGTTGTTGCTGCTATTTTGTTTTTAATTCGTGATGATCTTCTTAATTCTGGAGAGTCGTTAGGATCATCACTTTCATGGTTGCACGGTTGTAGTTGTTGAGAAGGTGTTGTAGGTGCACCATGTTCATAAAGTCTTCATATACATTGACGTTCAGTTTTGCCAATATACGAATGTTCACAATCATTACATTTAATATAATATACCACATCTGACTGTATATGTTTTGCAATTGTATCTTTGGTTTGAAAAAGTGTTTGTATTGATGGTGGTGGTTTAAAGAAGAATTGGATGTCGAGATCAGGTCTTAGTTTATTAGTCAGGTGTTTAATTTTGTTCTTTAAACCTAAAGTTGATGATCTAATAAATGGTATCTCAACATACATTTTCTTTTTTTCACTTTCAATTATTGGTTTATCTAATTTTGTAATCATTTTATTATGATGTTGACTTAATTTAATGCCAATAATTGTATTAATAAAGAATAAAGAATAATCATTATCTAAACCAAATCTTCTTATTTCATTAAATTCATCTCCTAAAAGTTTATATGTTGAACATATATTGAGTGCACGATTAACCATACTAATAATACTGGCTTTCTTATATTGAATGGGAACATAAGAATTCCAATTTGTTAGTAATCCAGTGAATGTTGGTTTACGATAAATTGTTGTCTCGAAGCATTGTTTTTCAGATGATTAATAACTTGTACATCGAGAAATTCCAATTTATCATTATTTTCAATCTTTCTTGTAAATTTAATTGATGAATGAAAATCATTAAGAATGGATAATATGTTATCTACATTTGCATCTTTATTAATGAGAACAAACGTATCATCCACATAACGATACCGTTCACATATACCTCAGTGATGAAGTTATATTATGAATTTGTTAAGGTGCATTAAAATTTGTACAAACTTCGTAATGATTTATTTTTTATAAGAACATGTATAAATGAACGACTAATACCAACATTTGCACACGTTCGTCTAGCGAATCCATATCTTCTAAAAACACAAGTCGTTCAATAATGTGCACAGAGTATACTACAAGGCGAACTGAAATATAAAAAACGATTGTTAACAAATGGCTATCGATATTCATCAAGATTATCAATTATGTTAAAAGATAGTGTACCAAAAAATATTTTCAACCGTTTAATATCCATACGTGATGAAATTATTACAAAACAAATGAAAAAGATTGAAAAAAGACATAATCGTAAATTAGCTCGATTACGTTCTTATAATGTTTTGAAAGCTGAAAAACTATCAAATCATAATTCAATCAGTATTTCATTACAAAATTCATCACAACAACAATTAACAACAAAGAATAATGATAACATACAAAAAAGTGATCTGAAACCTATTACTAATTTATCTCTACGGAAATTAGCAATAGATGAAGAGAATGCTCTTAAACGTGGTCTTCATCATGTTTTTCCAATAGGTAAATTTGATAATTCTAGATTTGTTTGTGACATGGAACATTTTTATGCAAAACTAATTAATTTACATAGTGATTATCGTCATTACGAAGGTAAAGATCTCAAGCAACAAATTAAACCTAAATTAACATCACCTCAATTAAGTGCTGCAGTTGAATTACGTTCAAAAGCTAATTCATTTCGAAAGAAAGCGGGATTAGAAATGACTATGAATAATCAACAATACAAACAGATTAAACAGATACTAAGATCATTAGCAAAGGATACCAATATTGCTATCACAAAACCAGACAAAGGACATGGTATAGTTATAATGGACAAAGATGACTACATTAGAAAAATGGAAACTCTTCTCGAAGATCAGTCAAAGTTCAAATGGATTTATCAGGATCCAACCGTTACTAATGAAGATCGTGTAACACTTTTGTTAACAAGATTACTTAAAGAAGGTTTTATTACTAACGCAGAATATAATATGGCTAAACCAACAGGTTCAAGACCAGCTCGTCTCTATGGTTTACCAAAATTACATAAACCAAATGAAAATTATCCATTATGTCCGGTTATGTCTGCAATTAAAACAGTTGAATATAGTTTAGGTAAAATGCTTAGAAATCGATTAAAACATCTTCAAACAAGTCCTTATGTTATTAAAGATTCATTTGATTTTTTAAACAAAATTAAATCATCAAAAAATGTGGATAGGATATTTATTTCATTTGATGTAGTAAGTCTCTTTACCAATGATCCACTTGCCTATACAATTGATCTTGTTCTTGATCAAATGTATCCGACATGTAAAAAATCATGTCTGAAACTAACAAGAGCAGAACAATATCGTAAACGTAAGCAGAATGTTGACTTTAGAACTCTACTAGAAGAAGCTACATCTAAAACACATTTTACCTTTAATAACTTAATGTATGTTCAACATAATGGTGTTGCAGTGGGTGCTCCATTAGCTTCAGTGATTGCTGATATCTTTATCACTCGCTTGAAAACAACATTGACGGATAAATGAACACAATTAGGTATATGTGAATGGTATCGCTATGTGGATGATACGTTTGTTCTCATTAATAAAGATGCAAATGTAGATAACATATTATCCATTCTTAATGATTTTCATTCATCAATTTAATTTACAAGAAAGATTGAAAATAATGATAAATTGGAATTTCTCGATGTACAGTTATTCGATCATCTAAAAAACAATGCTTCGAGACAACAATTTATCGTAAACCAACATTCACTGGATTACTAACAAATTGGAATTCCTATGTTTCCATTCAATATAAGAAAGCCATTATTATTAGTATGGTTAATCGTGCACTCAATATATGTTCAACATATAAACTTTTAG
>CAJNOP010000050.1:0-110268 GCA_905250075.1 Rotaria sp. Silwood1 | reverse complement strand
TTTAGCACTTTGCTGTCCTAGCTCTCAAAATGAGTGATATGCAGCATGCATTGTATGAACAAGATGACATGATTCAACTGTAGTAAAATCTGTTTCCAACGATGAAATGATAAACCAACAAGAGAATGGTAAGGAGGTGTCACATGTCGACTACTATTAGGATTGATTTCTTTCAGTCTCTTTGAATTTTGATTAGAGTTGTCACTTTTTTTTTGAAAGAATACAAAGTACTCTCACAATTCTATTTATACATTTTCAAGGACTCATGTAAGGATTGTATGGATTCATTCCGAACTAAGATTATCTAACAAGTTATAATAATAAAAACTATTATGCATATAAAAATAAATCTATAGTTGTTCTGAATAATGTTGTCTCCATACTTTCTAGTACGCAACATCATCTTCATCTATCTCTATATGTCTCGAGAGTACAAGTAAAAAAGCAATTCTTTTGACATTAGAAAAAGATGTCGTAAATACTAGAAAACAGATATCTATAATGCTTTAATCAAGTTCTGGTTTCGAAGATGAACAGCAATCATTCAGTATATTTGAAAAAAATGCTTTCAGCTCACTATCAGTTATTGTTTTTTTATTGGATATATCCATCACAAAAGTAAAATCAAACTTGCATCAGTTTAATCATTTTGATTAATTCAGTCATGCTCATCTTGTTAATTATACATGTTGAATCGATTTTTCATCAAAAAAAGAAAATATATCATTTCATCGAAATAATTAATCTATTAATATTGATACATTTTTTGAAACATGATCTAAAAGGATTGTTGAAGTATAATAGTGAGAGTTTGAGCCTACTGCTCTCATAGATTGTAACAGAATCCTTGGGAATCCATCACAGACCGTGACAGACATCTTAGAAATTTATCATAGACCGTGACAGATGTTATTGATATTCGATCAAATAGTGTATATCAATAAAATCTCATTATAATATACAAACAATTTCCTTATTGCATTTCTGGAGGATTAAGGAAAAAGATATTGAAGAAATGTATCCCAAAATAGATATAATGAAGCAATTTTCCTTTAATTAGCAAGAGCAGCGACATCGTGTATCACATTTTAATCTCGCTTGGATTGCGCTGAAAGCTTTTCCGTCGAGTGTTCATAGACTTCTTACTAAAATTCGAAACAAATTAAAATCCATTTAATCTTTACCATTTCCAATGATATGACAGAATAAACGAGAAATTTTCTTTTGATTATTGAATAAGCACAGTACTAACAAACTATTATTAAATTCAACATCAATATTACAAAGAAAATAATATATTTGATTTTCAATCAAGAATAATTCTACTACGTAGTCTACGATTATTTAGGTAAACAGATGGTATTTTAAAAAAAAATTTTCTTCTTATCGATATTGAAATTACCATATGCTACATTCTGATTAGAAAAACATAATCTCATAATATAATTTTATTTTCTCTTGAATTGATTCATAGAATAACAATGACAACCAATAGATAATGTTTTGCAGATTTTTCTTGAACAAAAACACTGTTACTTATGTCTATGTACATTTCATCATCATTGGATATGTTCGAAAGTTTTTTGTTTCTGCTTTCAAACATTTGATCTATCTTAGTTTGATTTATCGATATAATCGTACTTGTTCGTTTTATGTCCTAAAATATCATTTAATTATTCATTAGAAAACAAAATGAACGTAGACAAACTATTTGTATGTATAAACAAGATACAAAGCTCATGTCAAGAATCAATTGTCATCATTTGTGTCTTTATCCGTCATCGGCTATAAAACGATTGCATGTTGTCTCTCATCTCTTCCATCTGTTCTTTGTCTCTCATACATATATGTATGAGATTAGACTATATAAAATACTAGTCGATTGAGTAATCAACTACCTCATTAATGCATCTATATATTTATTGATAATAACAGTAAACCATAGACATACATTTTTTGATCATTCATTTTTCTGTGACACTCGAACTTTATACCACCGCTGTTCCTGTTCTCTTATTTCAATTAATACTTTTATCTCTATCATTAGTCTACTGTACATATAGAGAGCATTTAGAAACAGTAGGCTATTGTTACTTGTTGCACGGTTGTCATTTTCCGCTTAGGTCCAGGGTAAATTCATTTTTTTTCTTTTCTCTATCTATTCCTGGCTGTGCAACTTCCTTTTATTGCCTTTTGTAGACAAAGAAAAAGGAAAGAGACATCTTCAAATAAGTATCTATATATATATATAAATGTTCTTGAATGTAATCATATTGACATAAGAAAGAAATCATTCGCCAAAATATCGTTACATTTAGGTGTGTATTTTCCATACTCTTGACCTTTCTTTTTTATTAAGCATAATAATAATTATTCATCCATTATCGAATAGACGACCTTGTCAAAAAATGGCTCTCATTTGTTGTTTTTTTCAATTAGTTTTTGAGCGTATAATGAAAAAACAAAAGGCTTCTTTCGACCTTGAGCGATCTCATTGACTATAAAAGTAGGAGAGAAAAAAAGAAGATTATAATAAAATAAATATGTTGAAAGCCGAAGGATTTAGTGTTTATGCGCATGCGCGTGAATGCACACTGTTTAGTGTTCCAGTAAGATGATTTCTTTTTCAATTTGTTCAAGGTCTATAATTTCCTACTCAATCTTTCTCTCGTTCATTTCTTTGCAAGTACGGATTGATAATCAGTCATGCTTTCTCTATTAACCTATGCACGCACGCACGTATTGAATCAAAAATGAACACACACACATATATATAATTATGTGTATGGACAGAAAAAGAGAATGAGTGAGTGAGTGAGAGGGAGAGAGAAAAGAGAAAAAGAAGAACACAAAAGAAAAATGAACGAGTGATGCTGCTGGAGGCATTCATAGAAGATCATTCTTTTTCTTCTAGATATGACAAGGTATTGATGTTTAAAAAGAAAATATTCATATGGTTTTAAGTATAATCATATTTATTCTTCTACTATTTTCATCATCAATTATATCATTTGATGATTATTTGGAAAATTTATCTGTAAATACGGGTGAAACAGCAACATTTATATGTGATCTACCCGAACGATATTCTCACAAACCAGTAAGTTTTTTTGATTTCATATCATCAATCATTCGTTTTTGTTTTCTTCAATCTATGAAAATAAAAACGAAGCATAATAAAATATGATTATGTCATTTTCACTTGGGAAATATATATGTACATGATAATATATGCTTTAGGTTGATTTTTATGGGCCCACAGGACGTTTATTGGTAACAAAGACCGGTGAAAATATTGGTAGTGATGATCGCGCACGATTTATGCTTGAACATACGTACGTGACATTTTTTGTTTGACTAAGAAAAAAAGAAAAAAACTCGTTAGTCAACATAAATGCGGGATGATGTTAAAAGATGTTATTTTTTTTTTGTTTTGTTTAGATATGCTTGGACATGGAGTCTTATTCTATCAGATGTATCAGACGATGATGCAGGAGAATACACATGTCGCATCTCATCCGATGATCGAACATTAACAATCATAAAACGATTTAATTTAACCGTTTTGAGTAAGCATAGATTTTTATCATTTCACACTCATCTGTGACCATATTTTATTTTTATTAATATCGTGAAAGGTGTTTCCGATTGTTATTTGATGGGACTAAACAGGAAATTTTCACACAATAAAATTTATTTGATCGATAAAAATCATACAAATAATCATAAAAGTCACTTTTTAAAATTTCACATGGTGACGAGAATATTTTTATGTAATACAACGACTCCCTACAGTGTTCTCATTCGACTTCTTTTTTTTTTTGTTAAGTTTCATTAATTGATCCATTAACATGCATTTTTTTCTCTTGTCTTTAAATTTCTATTGATGAGAATAGTAACGCGTTTGAAATCAAGTGTTCATAGTATTTTGTTAGTAGACAAATTCGATTAGTCATTCATTCGTTTTTTTTGTATATATTCTAGCACCGCCAAAAATTGTCGATATAACAATTGAATCAAATAATAATGGAATACTTATTGAGAATGAACAAATTGTTTTAAAATGTTTAGCTCGTGGAATTCCACAACCGAAAATTCTTTGGGATATACCAGAAAAGAAATATTTAACAAATAAAAAAAATGATCGTAGTAAGAATTTCAAATAGAAACAAAGAAAAAATATTCTTGATTTCTATTAGATATTATAACTTATGATAATAAATTAATTATAAGAAATTTTTCACGTACAACACCAATGACCTATCAATGTATTGCTGATAATGGTATACCACCACGCGATACACGCATAAAACATTTAGTGCCAGCGAGTAAGTGTCTTCTTTTTTCTTTTTTTCTTTTTTTGGTTTCTAATTTAATACAAAGAAAAAGAAGATGTCATCTTATCAAAAATGAATAAAAGCTATTGTACTTAAAAAAAAAGAATACTCTCGAGTATTACGTACTTCTAGTGACTCAATTATTTATATAAATATAAAAGCTCTTATATGACATTCAAATAAAATAAAAAATAAGTACAAATTTTATATGAACTTTTCTTTTCTTATTCTTTATTAAACAGTAGGAGGTCGAAATAGTATGAAATTAGAGATCATACTATAATGATTAGTTTTAATATACACATATATCTATTGACTGTTTGTATGCACATGTGATGAGAGAAATGAATGATGATCTCAAAAGTGGACACATGCTTGTGCACTTCCCTTCTGTCATTCATTGAACCATTATGTTCATCAATAAAAAAACAAAAAAAAAAAAAAAGGAATGTCTATACTATATAAATGCAGTCCATTCACACATGTACTCGAACAAATATATCTTAGCAGGGTGCAAAGTATTTTGTTTTTGTTGGATTTAAACACATATGGGTTAAGCAGTTTTCACACATGCGAAAAACCAATTTTTTTTCTTTGAGTTTATTCATTGATAATCTTTAAAATTTTCTCATTAAAAATTTTCGTCACTAGTTTCAAATATTTTACACAGCGAAAAGTTGATGTCTCTTGGAAGATCGATTCGACCTTCCCGAGAGCTTGTCACTATTGTACCACGTATTCAATGTGTATACTCTCAAAAAAATGATGTGTTCACTCTTCCGGAATTTAAATTGCCCTTCCAGACGAGAAAATTTGAAAAAAATACTGATGTATTCAATTTTTTCTACAAACAAAAAAGAGTTAATCTCACATATAGTGCACCGAGTTCTCGCCTATTTTCCGCTTGCTAACTATCGAATTTTTCAATTTTTAAAATATTTATATATAACTATACAAGAATAATAAAAAGTCACCTGATTGCTTAATCTTGTAAGAATTTGATAAATAGATATGTTTGATTGTTTTAGTCCCACCTGAAATGCTAGTTCAATCTTCATTATCTCGTTTTTCTTCTCAAATTTTACTCAATTGTACCATAATAGCACGTCCATTGACTTCAGCAAAATGGAAACGAAATCGTATTGAAATAAATAATATAAAACGTATAGAAATTAATGATTATACAATACAATTAATACTTCTATTACAAGTAAATATAAATTAAATAGAAACGAAAACTAAATTTTCATTTTCTAAAGATTGATCCATTAAATTATACAAATATATTTGGTATGTATGAATGTCAAGCTGAAAATCAATTTAAAGTAGCTAAAGCATTTATTATTATTGATGGTAAAATAATATTTCTGTTTTTCGAAAACTAAAGAGAATAATAAAAAAAAAATTTTTAACCTTAATTTAGAATCCATTCTATCAAATATAACAATAGCAAAACAAGAGAAAATATCATCATCACCAACTTATGGTAGGTTTAATTGTATCCGGTTAATGGAAAGTAGATTAACTTTGTAAAACAATTGAACAATAACATTCGTATTTGTTAACGGCGGCATTCTTATAAGTCTATAGAAATAATCTCATTCGTTTGAGTGAATAAAACATAGAATAATATCTTTTATGTTAAGTCAATAGTCATTTGAATGTTATTTGTTTTTTCTTTTTTAGCACAAATTGAACTTTTACTAAATTGTTCATTATGTTTAACATATAATTTCTATGTTATATTATTTATAAATATACTTTTTGTTAATTATTCAACTGGTTTTTATAACAAACGATAAACAAAAGAACAAACAAATAAAAATTATATTTTCTAGTCTTTTACATCTTTATATCTGTGATATCCATCTTATTGTCAGATGAATTTGTCTCTCTTGTTTTGTTTTTCTTTCTTTTTTTTTTCTATCTTTATAAAACAGTGTGAAATAAATATAGGAAAGAATATCGCTTGTGGCTATGACATCATTTCCAGACGGAATGATAATTAGTCAATCTTATAATGATCTTCGTGATAGTATTCCTCAGCTTCAGGGCATAAGTAAATAAAGAGAAAAAAAAAGAAGAGATTCAATATGAAAAAAAAAGAAGCTTTTCCTTTGATTACTTTAACACATTTGATTCTCACTTTTTCATACTCATACGATGTATGTGTAACGACAGCATCAAAAGTGGCCACAATTTATTCGAAACTCAAATGAACCTGTCGTGAAAAGATTTTAATATTAAATTTGTTTTAAAAATAACTTTCTAATTAGATAAGAAAAATTACAAAATGCAATGATAAGTCTAAAGACATTTTTCATGTCACAAGTTACACATAGAAGAAATATTTCTGACATAAAATATTATTTTTGCAAGCTAATAAATGATACTCATCTTACTTTCTTGACGTTTCTATTAACCAAATATGCGGTTAAAATAAATATTCAAGAAATTCTATGGTTAAGATTGTTCACCGTAACCACAGATAACATCTTTCGAGGCAATTCATTCAATAAATACTCCCTGGTTTAGCTCATATTTTTCTTATATGTAAGTCTCGTAATATAGATAAAAATCCGTAAAAGAATTTCGTACAATGACTGCTTTGTTTTGGAGAAACAAACGTTACAAGTTTCTCTAGAAATGTGTTTAAGGTGTTTTTAATAGTTTTCATTCTTGTCATATTGGAATAAAAGAAAAGTTTACATGAGCTGCAGTTTTGTTTCCAAAAGCATCTGATATACGATTACTTGTTGTAAAAATATCAGTCATATTTAAGTTGATGTTCTACGAATAGAGAAGAAAATTCTCTTGATCGCTTCTTTCATTAATAGCCGATAGTATTTTGCATAAATCTAAACGAGAATAGCAGTGTAGCAAGATTTTTTTTTTTCTGGTTCCTATTATTATTAGACTTCGATAGCTAACAATGTTCACTATTGCTTATCATTCGTTCCATAGGAACACAATCAAGTAGACAAGAGATCCTGTTTCTTACGTTTGGCAATTCAGATATGACTGATATTTCTATAGCAAGTAATCATGTCTTAGATGGGTTTGTAAATAAAATTTCAGCTCATAAAAATGTTTCTTTACTTAGATATGGAAAGAATAAAGCTTTTGGAAACATCGTAAAATAATATTTCTCTAAAAATTTACTGCACTTAGTTCTCCGAAACAAAACAGTAATGATACAAGTCCTTTTAGGATTTTTATTTACGGTGTGAGTTCTACCGATGAGCAAAATCTGAGCTGAAACGGGAGGTATCTGTTGGATGGGTTCCCTCATAAGAAAAACTAGGTATTATTGGATATGTTTCGAATAAAAGCAAGATTGAAGAACATCGATGTTTTCTTCTAATGAAGCTAAACCATGATTGTTTTGCTGCGGTCTAGTATTTGAAAATTCTATGTTAGATAAGAGATTAAGTGTAAAATTATTGGAAGTTTGAACACTTCGCTAATTGAGATTAAATTTTTAGAATATTTCATGCAATGTAAGAGTTTTACCTACTTCAAGAATACGTTCTACTTTAAAGAGCTGTTGAGTGGGATTTAGCAATATTCTTCAGTAATTTTGTTGACAAAGGTGACCAATTATTATCTTAAGTGAATAGAAGTTCAATGAACGATAGATTTTTTTTTACGAAAGACTCTTGATTTCAGAATTGAAAAAGGAAGTAGCTAACCCATTAAATAATCATATCAATTCATATTTCCATCAACGTCTCACAAAAAATTTGGCTTACTTTCTTCAATCGAGGGAGTAGGAGAAAATGGTTTTTCATTTTCTGTCAGTTATAAAGCCTCCAGGGGAAATCTAGACCAGCCTAAAAGAAATGTCTCACAACTAGTCTATGTATGCATTTTAAACTTTTTCAATTATTATAAGTTTGTTTTAAAAAAAAAATGGTAAGATTTTATCTAATTTGCTTTTGATTTTTAACACATACTCATTATAATCAATAGATTATAATAGTTTAAATTGAAAAGGAATATGAATAGAAAACTCTCAGAGGAAATAATTCTTAGTGTTTTCGTCACAAATGGCTAACGTCAGCGCTAGAATTAAAGCTCGAGAACTCGTGAGGAATACCAACTAGTGTCTTTTAGTTTTCAGCAATCTAAAGAAGAGAAGTCCGAACTTCTTTTGATTTGATACTATATAAGATAATATTATTTTCAAACTCATGCATGAAAACGCTGTTCTGTTTCGGTTTGATCTTGATTTTGACATATGCTACAAGTAGATAGACTTCAGATCTATAGTTAAAGGCATAATTCAGTCAATTATCTTATTACATCTAAATAGTGAAAAAATAAAATTTCGTAAGTATTCAATCAAACTCTATCAGATTTTGTTAACTTTTAGCCAATGTTTTGACTTTGTTTTATTGAAATTTCCTTAAAACAGAACACCATTTTCATGCACTTTTTGGGAATCTTTGTAAAAACGATATATCTTCAAATGATTCCGTCTTAAATAATATCAGATAGAAAGATATTCGGAATTCTTTTCTTTTGATTGCTGAAAATTGCATATCGCTTGCTGTTAACTTTGTTGAGTTATTGAACATACACTTACAACTCTTAAATACTGGCGCAGATTTTAGATGATTATAAACAACTGTATTAGAAACATTAGATTTGATGTATGGTTTGAAACATAGACTACAACTGAACAACACAACGGATATATGAAAATTTTATAGTTAAGTATTTCTAGCCTATTATAGTCCATTAGATAGACTATAAAATAAAGTAACAATTTAATATCGATTTGTCATTTATTGTTTCGAAAGAGAATAGATAGGTTGATGAAGAAGAACATCATGCTTGATTTGAACTTAGTACAAACAAATTTTGTAAGGAAGTACTCCCTACATTTCCTGTTAATTATTATTTTTTTTTTCGGATGATGTAGCAATCTTAAAATTAATGAAGCAAAACTTGATTATTATTAAATAGTATTAATAGAAAAATCAATAACTTTAGTAGTAAGTCACTTTAGCATGAAATGACAAAAAAAAACATTGCTTACATGTGAAACTTTTTATTTTTCATGATTGATTTCTATAGAATATAATTATTATATTAAAAATCAGTATGGATGAGTACCCAAAAAATATATACTTCATTGCAAAATAGTTCTCATTAAAATATGACCCGTACTTCCTTCCGTTTGTTTTGTCTCATATTGGCCCTCCTACTCTTCTATGGACCAGTTTTTAATGGGAAATAGTTTCTCATGAAATACTTATTTTTATGAGCTGATTTTGAATGTCTTATTGATTTTCTGTTGAGAACAACTATTAACAATCGAAATCGGAAAATATAACTTGTCTTGTTTTTAAATATTTTCTGTGCAAGTGATATTATTCTAACAATATCAGTCTGTTTACTAACAGGTAAGTACGTTCAAAGTATACTACGATAATTTTATATCGCTAGATTAAATCTCATTAAAAAAATACTTAGTAGAAACAGTATAGCCGATGGGAAAAAACGTGAGTTTCTTTATCGATGCCCAATAATAATATGTGAATACTTATACTAACTGACCTTATTATCTCATGCAAATGCAAATGATGTTCTTTCTTAATTGAATCTGTATGAATAGTTATTTTGGAAAGCTAATTATCAAATTTCATCGTTGATTTTTCTTACGTAAAAACTGGGATTACTAAAAAAAGAAAAATATTTTGTCCTTATTTTTGAAGAAACTATGATATATTGCTTTCTTGCTTCAGAATGTAGTCATTTTAAGAGAAAGTAAAAACTGAGCTATCAATATGATATCAGTTCAATGATGCTAAGCTTAGTGCCTCGTTCGTAGTCATTTCCTGTTAACAAGTATTCTCAAACGTAGATAGATAAGTTAGTTTGCTCTCATATCTGAACAATATTGATAGATCCATTATTAACGCTCATCATCATCATTTATGATCGAACTGAATCGGGTGCGTACTATTTTGTGAACAATAACAAACAATAAAAGTTAGTATTGTTATTTGTTAACTCTTCTCCGAAAAAAAAAATAAAGATATATGATGTTTCTTCGTCAAGTATTGACTTCGAGAAGATATTGTTTTTCTTAAGGGAAGAAAACAGAAAAAAAATGTCATTGAAAAAGACTAATTAACATCATTTATATGTAAGCATATTTTATAATCGACGTGTTTTTTGTAATTACTATTCAAATATAATTGACAATAAATGTAGGTATCAGCAACAGAAACTAACATTGTTTTTATAAGAAAAGATACTTTCTTAAATTAATTACTATTAAAAAACTATGAATATGACAATTTTATTTACTTAATATAAGTCTTGTATTTGTTAAATCGCTCTCTTTTTGATGATTAAGTAACACAATCATCTAGTGTTAGTGTATGAAAAAGACAAGTGTTATGACTATATTATCATAGACAAATGAACTATATGAAGATATGTTATACATTATAAATGAGAAAAGATGGAATATTTTAAATGTAATACAATTCTATTTGTTCATTCAATTCTTCTTTTATTTGAAATATTCTCTCATATAAGTGAGCATTTCTATTATTACTATAAACTTTTTGTTAAAATGATAATATGCTGTTATAGAATATTTTGTTCTTAAAAGCTTTTTCTAGGTTTAGGCTATAAAGGAGAATTAATGATACCGTTGAAAATTATATTTTTATTCTCAACCTTATCTGGATCAAACATTTTCTTTTTTTCTTATTTTCTTCATATTACTTTTTGACAACTTTTTTTTCAGAGATGCCAGGCAAAGCATGGACTAAAAGAGAATTTGTTATTGATAGAAGACTTGATTGTGTATTTAAGAAAGTGCGTAATTAATAATTAAAAAGTGATTCAGATTTTCTTCGTATAGCTAGTTCTCTACTAGACGAACATGTTTATATTCAGTCAATTCAGTAAGTAAAATAAATAGAAAGTATAAATGATAAGTTCATATGCAGAATATATTTTGATATGACATGCATAAACATCTGCCGTTTCAGCTTCGCTTTGATATTTGATATGGCTTGTCATGAAAAAAGTGTTCTAATTTGAATGTTTTCATAGAGTATTCGAATAGAACATTAATATGTCTATCATAATAAGTAATGTGTTTATTGACTACTCTCTCGAACTTTGACCATGAACGGAAATAAATGCATTGATAGTGTTATTTATATGCATCAATAAAGTACTATAGACTTTTTTCTTTTCATTTAACAATTACGATAAGCAAACACGATTTAATTTTTGTTAAAAACGTTATTCTTTTCTATTGTCAAATATTTTCATTTTGCAGTTCAACGAACAGTAATTATTAGAAAAGAGAAAGGACCTTTTGCTTGTATTAAACTAACAAACAATAAGAACGCAACTATAAAAAAAAACAGATAGGAAGTAAAATACGCTACAGAAAATGAAAAGAAATATAATTCTAACATGTAAAAATATAATAAGATATTTTCCACACGTTTACATATCTTTTTAATAAAGAATTAATAAAAAATGAAACTTTCTTATCTCATTCATCTTATTTCAATACCTGATTTCACAAAAGCATGTACTATCTTATTAAAGTAAAGTATCAGGCTAAATGAATGATGAGATATAAGAATGCCCGAGGTCATCAACATTGTTAAGTAAAATTACCAAATCGATATTGACATTCAATCTTTAATTAGATCATCTTTTGTTCATTAGAACCATCGACTACTCTCTCATGTTTCATTTTAAATGTCCTTTGTAAGTAAAGAAAATCTTCAATATGCTCTTGATATATTCTATATGTAAGTTCGGCGAAAAAAGCACTTGCTTTCTTAAACATATAATGTATATATAAGAAATAAAGTGTTTCACCTAAAGCATAAATAAACTAAGTTTAATATACATTCTTTTCTTTTTTCATATAAATTAGAGAAATTAAAAAAGTAAAATAACTTCTATGAATAAAGACTATTAAAAAAAATTTCTCAATAGTTTCATTTTAGATATGGCATTTATTTTATTAACTGGCAATGGTTCATCATTTGTCAAACGCTTCTATACAATAGCGTTGATCTATTTTATTCTTGTCTGCTTATGTTCTTATTGTTCATCATCGTCATTTGCTTCACCTTTTATTGATGCTGATCCATTATCTAATGATTTGGATGAATTTGACAACAGTCAGGAAACAAAATATTATATACCATTACAACTACCATCAAATCATTATATAAATGTTCCTGAGCAAGAAGTATTAGCATCAAAAGCTCGTCTTTTTCGTATTCTACTTAAATCATTATTAATTCAACCTGATTATCAACGTAAACAATACAACGGCAAGCGTTATGCATCACAATCATTTCATGCTATGCGTGGTTGAAAAGAACAAAGTCTTTTTTTCTTTTATTCAATCTACATAGAGTACAAGAAAAAGTCTTTTTTTTTGTCCTAGTATCAAATCGAAAATACAAAAAAAAAAAGTGACACAAGTTTATTTTTTCATTTATCTATTAAATGCATAAACGAATAACAGTGGAAAAAAATAAATATTATTAAACTATCATATTTCAATGTGCTCCATCTGTTTAAGACTTAACCTGTTTGTAGATGAATACAAGCAATAAGAATGAAATAAAGAAAATGTATAATATAGGTCAAAACTAAAATCTGAAATAGATACATATTTATTTCATATAATGGCAGCTTTACAACAAAATTGGAAAAATTTAACTGTTTCATTAGCTGATGCTATATTAACTATATCTATGAATAGACCTAAAGTTAATGCAATGTCTATTGGATTACTTAATGATCTTGAACAAGTTTTTAATCATGCTTCAAAAAATAATCATATCAAAGGTGTTCATTTGCGTTCTAATTTTAGGTATTCATCAACAAGATAAAATATTCTGTCAAAAAAAAAAATCGATTTTCTATTTAGCTCGACATTTTGTGCTGGCCTTGATCTTTCTGATATGCATGAACGATGTGCTCAACGTCATCGACCAACAATTGATAAATTTGTCTTTGATACACTTAGTCGTGGTGTAACAGCACCTCTTCATTGTTCAAAACCAGTTGCTTGTTCACTTGATGGTCATGCGATTGCTGGTGGTATTATACTTGCTCTTGCATGTGATTATATTGCAATAGATACACGAAAACCATTTCGTATTGGTGTTACAGAATTAGCTGTTGGTGTACCATTTCCTACAGTACCACTTGAAATTATACGACATCAACTTGAACCACAACTTGCTCATCGATTAATATTTGATGCAAATCTTGTATCATCAAATGATTTTTCAATTCGATGTGAAAGAAGTGAAACACCAGATGATTTATCACGAAAATGGTTAAAAATGATATGTGAACGACCATTACAAGGTTTTCAAATAACGAAAAAAAAATGGTGGTCAAATATAATTAAATTAGTTTCTATGGAAAGTGAACAAGAAAAAAAAGAATATTTGGATATAGTTACTGGCGAAGATTGTCTACAAGCTATGAAACAGACACTTAAAAAATAAATTGATTTTTTTTTCTTTCTATCTAAAACTATTTAGAACAAAAAAAGAATTTCTTAGAGACAAATTTGCTGATTTCATTTATTGTTTGACATTAATTTTAAGCATTAATTTTTTAGTTTAAAATATAATAATATTCTAGGTATTTATCTTTATGATGTTTATATAAGCTCCCTCTGTCAATGAATATTTTCGTTAGTTATTTGATAGGAGCAATCAAAACAACGACAAGAAATAGACCAAATCGCCGTTGCCAGAAAAGACCTCAAGTATCAATAAATAAATATATTTAGAAAAGATTCATATTCGCTCTTCTTTTCATTTATAGATTTTATCTAGGATCTAATAATTTTTTTGCAAGTACAGACATTCAATGATTAAATACAGGTCATTTTAACTATAACATTTTAAGAGAATACAATATGAAAACAAACATATTTATTGAGCCTATTTTATTTTAAATAATAGATACATATCAATGTTTCAACGTGAAAATCTTCAAGATGTTATCATATTACTTGCAGCTCATTTTTAAAAAACAGTAAAGATTATTTTTAATAGATAATTCGATATATTCTATGAACTTAGTAAATCCAAATTTAGCAAAATATTTGTTAGTGTGGACAACAGCTTGTCTAAAAAAGTAGCGTATGAATACCTAAGAATATCTCTCATGATTATATTTAAAGTTAGCATCGTCAATAATCTAGAATCCTGTAGTTTTTGATGAGAAAGTGTTTAATCCGCTGAAATCGCCCGCTCATTGAAATAGAATATATGATTAAGTTTCAACAAGTGCTAGTTTGGAATTAAGAGCGAATAATAACTTGACTCAGATGAGATCATTGGCACGATTTCTTGAAGAATGTGTAGAGAATAATTGGACAAAATTTTCATTCATTTTTTAGCCCTTTTAAAGAGCCTGCAGATATTTGGAAACTTTGGGTTAGAATAAAAATGTTGCATTCTTTCCTAATATGAGCTAACAACTTTCATAGGATTTCGAGTTGAAGAGTTACCAGTCGACCTTTTTTAAAGGTGTGAAAATTAATTTTAGGTGAACAAAATTATTGTTTCTTTTGTTGCTATAATCTCCTCTATTGCGTACGCTGTGATACCGATTTTAAATCGAATTAAAGGCAGCATTGTTCTATGAAAAGTGATACAAACATCCAAAATTTCGACATTATCATTCAGGAATGTCCGAGTTCACTTTGCAAATCTGTTTTTTAGAGAAATTGAGAAGGCTGCCTAAGTTTCATTCACTCTATTTGAAATAAATTATAGTTCTCTTTTGGGTACTTTTTGGTGCATTAAAGTTCATCCAATCTTAGCTTATAGATCTCTCAAATGTCGGCTTATAACTTCTAAACTAAAAGTTCTATAAAAATTTTGAATTCACCTATGGAAAGAACATCAAATTCTGATTCTAACCTGATGTTTTGAAATTTCTGTAGGCAACTTAAAGAAGAAACAACCTAAATGAGCATTGTGTCTAATTATTGTTCAATCAAGCATTAGTTATCGTATATGAATGATCCAAAAAAGAAGTACTACACATCTTCGAAGTGATGATTGGTCTAAATTGAATAATTCTATCGAGAGTAATTAAAGTACGGTTAGGATCTGGATTCAAAAATTTTGGATCCGACGAGCTCTCATGGCAAGATGTGATACGAAGTTATAAATTCAATCTAATTTGAATTTACAGCATCAATAAAAATTTCCATATTGGACAGTTTTTTGAGATACGGTATTGGTGAGAGGATTAAATATAATGAGTCAATAAGACATTTTGAAAAATATCTAGTTAACGAGTATTTCGCAAATAGCAAGTTAATTACAAAGCATAAACAAAAACAATGAGATTCAGAAATAAAAAAATCAATACACTCTCTAATAATAGTACATTCTTGAAGAGGAGGACTAATTTTTATCAAGATTCCTTCAAATTATATTTTATATAGTAGTAGAATAAGACTCCAGGGGAATCTTTCAAGTGTATATATTTTACTTGGATTAGCATGAACATTCGTTGAGAAATATTTTAGATTTAGAGATTATTGATAATTAAACTGTTTCAGATTCTAATAATAAATTAATTGATAATATTTTATTATTGGAAATCAAAAATGTCAGTTTTACAACAAACTTGGAAGACATTAAGTATCTCATTAACTGATGCCATTCTTACCATATCAATGAACCGTCCAAAAGCCAATGCTATGTCACCAGAATTACTCAATGAACTTATTCAAACTTTCAATCAAGCTTCAAATGATAAGAAAATCAAAGGTGTTCTTCTACGTTCTAATTTAAAGTATTTATCTTTTTCAATAAGCTATCAATTTTTTCAAATAATAAATATTTTTTTTTCCATAGTTCAACATTCAGTGCCGGTGCTGATCTTTCAACAGTATATAATTTGTCTGTTGCTGGCGAACGATCAGCCATTGATGAATTCGTCTTTGATACACTTAGTCGTGGTATTTCTGCTCCTCTACATTGTTCAAAACCAGTTGCATGTTCACTTGATGGTCATACTATTGCTGGTGGTCTTATACTTGCTCTTGCATGTGATTATATTGCAATAGGTACACGAAAACCATTTCGTATTGGTATTACTGGACCACTTGTTGGTATTCCATATCCTTTAAAAGCACTTAAACTTGCTCAGCACCAACTTGAACCTCAATTAGCTTATCGACTTCTTGTTGATGCGAATCTTTTTTCATCAAATGATTTTTCGATTCGATGTGAAAGAAGTGAAACACCAGATGATTTAGCACGAAAATGGTTAAAAATGATATGTGAACGACCATTACAAGGTTTTCAAATAACGAAAAGAAAATGGTGGTCGGATATAATCAAATTAGATTCTATTGATAATGAACAAGAAAAAAAAGAATATTTTGAAGCAGTTACAAGTGACGAATGTATGCAAGCGATGAAAAAAGCGTTAACTAAAGATAATAAATAACTATAAAGTATATAATCTCTAAAAAATTTTTTCTTTTACAAATAACATTAGTCGACAAAAAATAAATATTAGATTTACTAATTATTCTTTTTTTTTTAATAGAAGCCAAGAAGAACACACGATTTTTGAAAATATATATTGTTCGGTGGTTGAATGATGAATTGTATAAAAACAAATGACAAAAAGTATCCTCAAGCATAATTAATACATGATGATGTATTAAATAATATATATTTTTATTTATTCGAAATGACATTCAAGAAAAGAAAGAGTATCACTGTATATGATAAGCCACGATGACGAGATTCTGACGAAAGACATGGGCCTATAATCAACATATCTATCGTCTGTTTTGTCTTAATTATTGCAAATTTTGATGATGACATGTGTAAGATCATTGGATTGGAATTCTGTTTTATCCTTATATTTCCCAGATAAAACTTTTCATCATCGTTACTATGAAATTCTTCTATATATATAATAATAAACATGTTATTGTTTGTTTTAATCTAAAACCTCGAATTTGCTTTTAACACTATAATTTTTATTATGGTAGGTGTGTGATTGAAATTTGATTGATTTGTGCCTATTTTATTTCTAAAGAAAACGATAAATACATATTTTGACAAGTAATCATAACGAATCGGAAGTCTTTTTTCTTTTTTTCCGAGCCGATGTTGTTGTTGACGTTTTATTTATCTCTTCATATTTCTCATATATTTAAACTGTTTTTTACGAGAGAAATTTGACGACATTAGATATTTTTATTATCATTTGTTGTATTCATGTTCTATAGGAATAAGAGGATAATCATGTCCCAATTATATTCTGTTGCTGTCTTACTATCATCTAATCTAGATGGATTGATCTCATTATTATTTTTTTTTTGCTTTCAATCTCGTGACATGCGCATTAGACATGTAAGAAAATCTGGTTTTTTGATCAAATGAATCGTCGACGTTCTTTGAAATGCAGAATGTCATTTGCAGAACATACGAAGCATATAAGTCATAAATAAAACGTGCTATAAGAAGCGAAATATTTACACAGATAAAAGATAATATGATGAGAAAAACATAAATAATTTCTTTTTATGTTGATTAATACTACATTAATGCATTTCTTAAAGAAACTGTATGATCATTTCATTAAAATGATGTCTTCTGCTCCTAATTGGGTTTTTTTTTCTTTCATGATAATATTGTTCTAGTTTTTCGTTTTTAATCGTATTGAATTTCAACGATAGTTGTCATCGAGTCTTTCTGCATAAGGAAAAAGTGTACAAGTAATTGATATAAATAACTTATTTTTCTTTCTTATTCGTCTAATAAAATAGCAAAAGAAAAAAAATAATAATAAGGAAAATCATGACTTTCTTACTTCATGAAGCATATGCCATGTTGAAAAGCCGATCAGAAAGTTAGGTTTTTCTTTGTGGATTTGTGAACACCAAAAGATTCTTGAAATATTGTTGTCCACTCCATTTCTTCTACTCACTCTCAATATAATATCAGAAATTATTAGTTTCTATTAATGAGAAAATGATTTGCTTAGTCATAAAAGATTTCTCTTTAAAGTATGAGAATTTATTATTTTTTTGTTTTCCATGATAAGAAAAGTTACAATAATCATTTCTTTTCTTTTGACATGTACCTCTTGAATCTTTTTTTTTCTTTTTGTTCTATTTAGTACTTTTTGGTCTTACAAAATATATCTAAAATGCAAAAAAAGAAAGAATTCGTCTATTTTTGTTTTCATATAATATCAAAAAAGTTTTGGAAACGTTTACTTACGATCAATATATGATAATGATTGATTGTACTTAAATGGATCACTTTTGAAAAATAACAACTTTACTGTAGATAGATTTCACTTCAAATATAAATTTATATTTTATAAATAAACACTTAGGTACACTCATTAGTATGAATGTTCCGAGATTATCAAGATCGGGCAAGGGTTCTCGATCTATGTTACAAAGACTGATGAGAAAACCGTTCAGTTCCATTGAAAAAGAACAAAAACTTTGCAAGATAAGTAGGGAATTACTCTCCCTCTTTCGGGACACTCCTGCGTGTCTTTGTTAACTTGGTTAATAATTATCATAGTCTCTTGATTCTACCGATATAAAAAGTTTACAAAGAAATATTATTAGAAAAATACTACTTATTATTATTTATCAACAAAAACAAATTATTTCCTTTGATGGCTAGCCTATTATTATGGTAAACTATATTATCTTCACTATAAAATATGTTCATTTCTGCCTTATGTCAATAATTATAGTTCTGTTCTTCTCTTTAATCACTTTAATTGATCATATAGAACAATCTTCTTTTTGTATACATTTTTCTTTTTGTGTGTTTCATCATTATTTTTGCAATAAATTACACGAACAAAAGTTAATTGTGTTGATAACACATATGTAGAGTAGTACTTATAAATTCCGGTTATTTCTTTTGTTTTTTTTTGTTCTAACATGTTTACTGTGTAATTTCCACAACACATTGAGGTGTTAGGCGCATATGTAGATTTTCTCGCAGCTTTGATGTCTGTCAATAAGTAGTCGACAATTACGAAAGTCAAAGTATGACAAGTCCGTAGTCGATATATCTATTCATAGAAGAAAAAAAAGAAAAAAAAAAGAATGAAAAAAAGAAAAAAAAAAAGAAAGCAAGCCCGGTTTTGTAAGATGTATCGACTATTGTATCGATATATAATAGAAAAAAAGAAAGAAAGAATTGAATAGTTAATAATTTTTACTTAATATATACGAACGATCTTTTGGGTTGAGAGCGAGAGAGGAAAACTTAAATGATCAGTTTTTTTTAAAACGTCTTACTCATATTACTTTGGTTTGTTTTTTGTTAGTCAATATTTGGTAAGTCTGTTTTTTACTTTCGTATTTCAATTATATTACAAACAATTTTAGCCAAATATTAATGTTGATGAAAAATATTTGTTCAAGTTTTCATCTATTCAAGATAAAAATTGAATTAAGAACAATTCAAGAAAACAACAGAATAATTACATACTTTAGAAACTTGTAGTGAATAATGCTTGCAAGAATGTACCGAGCAAAGTTTACTGTTCCCGCCCCAATCTTGAGGCAATGTCGTTTTCTACTAGCATTTTATTCGCTTTTATACTCATCATTTCTCAAAAACAAAAAGAAGAAAACGTTCGACTGTCCTCGCCCAAAATCCGATCGATTTTAGCAAAAATCTTCTAATCAGTCTCTTATCTACCTCTCAATTTTAGCGATCTTGTAGCACCCCTGCATGCTTGAAAACATTTTTGACACAGAAAAAAAACAGAAATTTTGATGTTGCAGTCGATGAAGAAATTCTGAAATGTTGAAATCGATTGTTTTCTCCTTGAGTCGTGATAACCAACCAGCTATGCCAGACATTTTTTATACTGTCTGTTATGTTAAATATTTTTCATGGACTTTAATCAAGATATTGTCAAACCTCAAGAATGCCTAAACACTTATACAATAAAAGAAAAATTCTTATTAATAACGAATGATTATAATATTATTTTATTATAGAATATTCGAATCGATTCCTTTTTATTTTTCTTTATCTCTAGAGTATATAAATATAATGGCAACAATTGTTCAGTATGGATATTTTGTTTTTGGTCTCTATTCTCTTATTCTTATACTTATTGGTACACCATTAAATCTTCTTTGCTTCTATATATTTAAACGACATATACCTAATCGTTCAAATCCAACCATAGTTGTTTTTTCATATCTAGCTCTTATTGAACTTCTGATACCGTTTACATGGAATCTAAATTATGTTGTACGAGAACTTATATGGAAATGGCAAAAGAATATTGTACTTAAAAATCTTGAACAACATTCATTATTTGTTTGTAAACTTATATCTTACGGGGCTTATTTTTTACTTCAATGTGCTGCATGGCTTAAAACATTAGCATCATTTGCACGTTGTGTTTCATTACATCATCATTGGAGTATAAGAAAATATATATCAAAATCAAATATTATTCATCGTCTTAGTTGGATAACTATTTTTCTTATAGGTCTTATTAATTCGCCCATTTTGATTATCAATGGAAAATATGTTATTTCTATAGATAAATATAATCAGACACAAATGAAAGTTGCTTGTTATCAATCCGTATTTTTTCAATTTTGGGAAATAGTTCATTTATTATTATATAATTTTATTCCATTTACATTAATGATTTTATGTAATATATATATCATTCGTCATGTTCATGCATCTCGACGTCGTACAAAAAACTCGAGAAAAAGTTCGAATGCTTTGATACCACAATCATCAAAAATATTTTCTACAAATCGAAGTTCAATACCAAATCATGGTAATCGTTTAACAAAAACATTAATATTCATATCAATATTTTTCATTGTATTTACTTCACCTGCCGCTATATTTTATATTTTTTTTGGCAAAAAAGTAAAAATTCATCGAAATTTAATTACAATGGGATTAAGTAATTTAGCAACAACAAGTCACGTTTCATCATTTATTATTTATTGGTTAGCATCAAGTGATTTTCGAGATGTTATTCTCAGTCTTTTTTCTTATCGACCATTTATTTCTCAAAGACAAAAAATTGAAGATAAACAAAACAAAAAAAATACTCCTATGCGATCATCAGCATTACTAACGCCTTTATCAAATTCAAACATTCAACGGAAACTTCCATTGCTTCGATCAACACAGTCTTTACACTAATATTGTATAAAAATATTGATTTCCTTTTCATTGTATAAACCAAAGTAAAATAAAATGATTAATATGTTTATATTTATTTCAAAGATATATGTACTTATATATACGTATATTTGTACGAACAGACAACATTTAAACACGTGAAATAGGTGATAATCATTATACAATACATGTATGTCTCTTTTCAAGTTGCCGTTTTAATCTTTGCTTTGTTATAGTTGGTACAAACAAGGAATAAATTTGTTCTTTCAAGGATTTTTCAGAATCAAAATAACGTATAAATACATAAATAATAACGATTGGTATTGGCAATATTAATGCCATATTAAAACACCAACCAAATATAATTGACCATGAAGGATATAAATAATTTCCATATGTTAATTTATCTGAAGAAATTAATGAAAATATCATTAATAATGTGACAATAAGTGGACATAAAATTTTCCAAGTAAAACGAAAGAAATAATTTGGTTCAAAACCAAGATGCAATTGAATATCATAGACAATATTATTAATCCCATATACCTTAATAAAAGAATTTGTTCATCGAAGAGATCTTTCATAAAAAAAAAAAAAAGAAATATTTCTTACCCAACTCACGGCAATTGCTTCCATCATAACAACAAGCATTAATGCTGGACCTGTTGAAAATTTATCCAAATATTGTACAACGTAATTTCCACCTAATGAAAGAAAAATAATTAAATGTAAATAGATTTTTATTTGTATATATATATATATATGTTTATATTATTTACCATGTGTAACTGTTGGTAAACAAGCAATAATAAGTATACAACACATTATAAACATTCCAAATTTTCTATGACGTTTTAATAAGAAATACTCATCACTTAATGCTGTATACATAGCTTCTAAACCACCGAAATCACTATCAAGTCCTAAATTAATAACCATTAAGAAAAATAATATTGAAAAAAATGCTGGATATTTAAATGTTGCTAAGATTTCTGGATAAGCTATAAATGATAAACTTGATCCTGATTCAACAACAGTTTTAACATCTTTATTCAGTCGCCATGACATATGTCCTAAAGCAGAAAATACAACAAAACCAGCTAGAAAACTTGCTGCAAAATTTGCTATAACAGCAATTAATGCATCATAATAACAATTATTTGTTGATATATTATAGGAACCATATGTTGTTAAAACAGATAAACCAGAACCAAGTGTAAAAAATATTTGATTAGCTGCTGAATACCAAACTTTTGGATTTTTTAATTTTTCAAATGTTGGTTTTACAAAATATGCTATACCATTTTGTGAACCTTTTAAAGTAAAACCTTGAATAAGCAATATTATTAAAACAATATAAGGTAATATAGCAGTTATATAAACAGCTTTGCCTAAGAATTATTACAAAAAAAAAATATTTCAAATAAGTTTTCTTTCCTTTTTTAATCTTTATTACCTGTACTTTTAACTCCACGATAAATACATAAATACATAAGAATAAATATTGATACAAGACAAAAAAGTAAATCAATTTTAATATAACCTAAATCAGTTAAACCTCTTGAACGATTTATACCTAACATATATATATTATAATATTCTTCAGCTGATGAAATTTTTGATTGATTGATATATGATAATGTTTGATTAAAACCAATTTCTTGAATAGTTTGATTATTTAAAGGTTCCTTACGTAGACGTTCTGAACAAAGTGGTGTATTCCATGAATGTGTACATAAACTCCATGGCATTATTTCACGAAAGGATGCAAATAAATAAAAAACAGCATGTGCTAAAACAAAAAGAAAATTAATTATTTAAATAATAAATATATATATATGTATAAATGTAAATTCATACCGATGATAGTTGTATAGAATAATGTAACAGCAGTAACAATTAAGAATGATGCTATACCAATACCTTTCATTGATGGAGCTATTCGACCCCATAATGTTATATTACCACAATGATAAAATTGACCAAGAAATAATTCGAGATAACTATAGAAATAATAAAAGAAAAAATATATTTATATATTATGATAATTGAATTAAAAGAGATATTGAAGTTGAGTAGCAATATTAATATTAAGAATTTTTCATTTTCTATTGAATAGTTCGAAAAATATTTAAACTTACAGCATTGGAATTCCAAGGACACATAAAAAGATCATATATGGAATAAGAAATGCACCACCACCATTTTCATAACATGTGTATGGAAATCGCCAAACATTACCTATCAATCAAATAATAAATGATTATGTTCAATTTTTTTTCCATTATTCTATTTGCTCTTACCAAGATCAACTACATAACCAATAACCGATAAAAGAAATTCAACTTTATTTGTCCATAGATCTCGTGGAATTGTAGACGATGGTGGAAGTATTGGTGATACTGCCAGGTTTTTGGCAACAATCAATCGTTCTGTAGTACTTGCGTTTTGAGTATTATTATTTTTAGTATCTATCATAATTGTCGACTTTCTTGTTTCTATATCTTCAGACATATATTCATTGTCTTGTATAAATATAGATACAAATATATTCAAGGGTTTTTTTTTTATTGAATTAGATTGTCAAAAGAAAAAAAGAGCTTCTTAAGTGATACATACCTTCTTGAATTTTAAGTTCAATCCGTGCTTGTTGATTTCCATTACTTAATGTTGTCATTGTATTTAAGAATGTTTCAATTAATTCCTAATATGATCGTCTAATACTCTGCACGCTAATTTCTAAATGAACCTATTTAGCGTGTCTGTTAATCACTATCTCTTTTCTTTCTTTGTTGATCGATTTTAAAGTCTCACGAGAATATGCGATTATAAGGAGTATCGTATGTGTCTTGATTATGATGAAAATGACAACAACAATGACAATAATACAAGACGAGATGAAAAACTCTTCTCAATCTTCTATTTATAGTAAAGATAAAACTTCTATTATTCGTGATTTAAGTGCAAAGTGACATTAATCATATCTAATGAACACACAACTTGCTTTCCAGGTTCTTTTCATTAGAATAAATTTCAATTTATATAATTAGTATAATTTATTTGAATAAATCTATTTTCAATATATAGTTCATTTAGATTTTAATATTTAACAAATAGTCTTTTATTTATCATCTATATATGACAGACAATGATTTAAAATAATATCAGGACGCCGTTGGGGATTAAGATAAAAAGCAAGATTAGATGCTGTTGCTTGACATGGATCATAAAAGAATGGTATGGACATAGATTGAGAAGTTATGTTTGTCGAAGAAGAATCAAGGCCTTGGTAACTTGATTTTTCATGAACATATTTAGTTACAAATGATTCCCATGACATAATTTGAATTCGATCAAAAGCAATAATGTCTGATGATATTAACTTCATATTTTTGAAAATACTTGAAAAAAAACAGAAATAAACAATAAAATGCGCGTTAAAATTTTTACGATAGACAAAGATGAAAACATTTAAAGATTCATAGCTGAATTGAAGAAACTCTTTTTGTACTGGAATGAAACTAGTAATTATAATGAACTCTTTTGTTCACAATTTTAATCGTAAATAGATACTTTTGAATGAACATTTTACCCCAAATTATATATCTAGTGTTGATATTGAGAAAACAGCCATTGCCTAATTCTTAAGATATTTATTATTCAGTGTCAATCGATTATCTGATATTTTATTTCTACATACTGATATTGATATAGTGTCCAATAAAACTAACGTCCGTCCAGCGAAAGAATTTATGTAAATGTTTATACATCTACTTCAAAACAACATTATTGATACTAAGAAGTGTTTCAGGAAAAGTTTCATTAAATCTCAGTGCATTTTTCTCTCGTTTCTTAAAGGTTGAAAATTTCATATTATTTTCAAACATGGAGAATCTCAAGCTCTACAAAAGTGTTAATATTGTTTTCAAACAACTTTTCTTGTCGTTGCAATATGTGGAAGAAAAATGCCTGCCTAACCATCCAACTGCGATGATCAGGAAAACAAATAAAATTGGTGAAAACTAGTGAAACTCACCTATATTTTTCTCGAAAATATAGTGAGTCAATGTTTAAATTGAAAGTTTTGTGGTTGTGTCCTCGGCTCTCCCCGGATTCTCCTCGATCCTAGCAACTGGGGAGGCGATCTAAGATAATTGGATTCGGTTTCCTGGCGACAGGCAAATGCATGTCAATAATTCCAGTGCTTGGATCATTCTAGAAGTTTTTAGAGTCTTCCAAAGTTTTCTATAGGTCTAAGGTTTCAAATGTAGATTCTAGAGAGTCTAAGTATGACGAGATTTGATGTTTAATCTCACAAAAGGGTTTTATTGTAGCTGGTCAAAGTTTAGACGAAATTCAACAGTATATGTCAAAGTTCGTTGAGAGAGATGATGATGCACTCATAAGTTTACTGAATGATTAAATTAATGTGTATATTAGGCTAATATGTTGATTGAACCGACGAAACGAAGAATAAAATGATATTGGTTGCCTTCTGTGGCATGTATCGTATATTTTATCATTAGGAGAAAACAAGTTAAGTATTGAAGATATATCTAACAATGTAAACAAATGGTTAGAGTATAACGATGACACATGAATCTAATAAACTAGTAGAATAGAAATTTCAAATAAATTCAAATATTGTCGACATAATAAAATTTCAGAGCATACTCATCAACTATAAAACTTGTTATTATTCTGATTTATTCATTCATCTGACATCTTTGTGAATAAACTATTTAAACTTTTCTGACAATATACCATAAATTTATAACAGCCCAAATTTGTGAGTTCGACACTTTGACCCTTGAAGGAGCAGTACTGAAAATTCTTTTTTAATAAAAATTCCAGAGAAATTTCTACTGTCTCACAGAATGCTCCTCAGAATTCTGCATGTATAAATAAATGTTTCAGAATGTTAAAATAAATATTTGGCTGCAACAGTGTCGAAGTAAAAGGGTGAAAGCATCAGAAAAATCCTTCTTCTAGTAGAACTCTACTGTCATTGTTTGCTCATTTAAAAAAGACAACCTAAATATTTTCACGGTGCAATTCAATATTTACACAGTTTTGTGAAGAACTGAGTTCTACATTCAATAACAAGATAACAAAATCGTTCATAAAGCAAGTTTGACTTTTGAAAATATGATTTTCCAACGTGTACTGAAAAATACTGACCGTTGTCAGCTTCAAGACTTTTTCTCGTAGATGCCAGTCTCGAGAGTTTTGAAACCGTGCTAGTGGCATAGAGGGCAAAACTGTCTATCTGTTACTATTAATTAATTTACTTTTGACATCGACGTCGACGAGCGAACTTTTGCAGAGAATAGGAAGCCGCAGGTGCATGGCTGAATAGATGAGAATCTTTTCAATTTAGTGCTGCCAGGCTTTAACTTGGTGAAAGAAGAAAGCTCACAATTTTGTACATTTTGAAATTTTCTATTTTTTACCGTATAAAGTTTTTATGCTTAAGAAATGAGAGGAGAAAACATCAAGATTTAGTGAAATTTATTCTGAAACATACATTATTTGATAATCAATGTCAAAAGTTCATTTATGTTTTGCATTTTATAAGGGTGCAACACGTGATGTGATTCTTTCAATCTAAATAGAGAATGACAGTGTCCTTATTAATGAGTAGATTAAATGCTTGAATAATGGCTTTGTTTAAAGTTTTGTTTGTTCAATAACGTAAATACTATAGAGTTGTAGAAGTCACAAGAGTAATACTCATATGAAATGGGAAAAAAGATTATTTTCAGACGATTAAAAATGATTCAATGATACAGACATACAATTTTATTTTCTCTATCTCTTCCTGCAATCAAGGTGACGACTTATGATAATCTTCTTCGTAACTTGTCGATTATCACTTTTTATTTTATACAAGGATCAATATAATTTTCTTTTTACTTTAGCGATAAAAAACAAACGAAATACTAAAAGCTTCTTTTTGCCGAAGGTTAGACTCGATATTTATTATTTTCATTTACGTTTCGTTAACAAGAGAAGACATAAAAAAAGAGAAGCAATGAAGCAAACGAATAATATTTTTTTTGTTGTTTTCGCTTTTACTCCTACTAACTCGTTTCATCGTCAAAATAATTTCATTCTTAACATTTTCTTCCCTATATTTTTAGTTCTTTTTGAATCAAAGAATAACGAACTCCATTGATGTTATTTGCCAAACTGATTTTTCTTTATTCTCTACCAACCATTTTATTGCGTAGAAAATATTTTGAAAAAGAATAAGTGAACACCGTCAAAGTATTCTACGACCACCATCTTTGTGTTTTTCTCCCCTCTTTTCTGTCTGTTCTTTTTCAAACAATGGTCGCAGCCACTATTGGCGTCTTTCAAATGCATACATAAAAATTTTATTCTTGGCACACATACGCATACACCGACATACACATTTTTTTCCTTCTCGATACACACTTGTTTGTGGTAAGCGCGTGATGACGATGAAAAACAACCCTATTTATACTTGTGTATATACATATTTTCACCTGGTTTTTTTTTCTTGTACGAGCTGATGAGAAAGAAATTTTTGTGTCATGTTTTTTTCAGATTTTTTTTCTGATTAAACAATGGATGGTACATATAAAACCAGTTTCATTGATCATGAAGTATCAAATATAATACAAAATTCAATTATAGCAATTCTCGGATCTCAATCGTATCAAAATACAAAAGTTAATACATGGTCATCACATATAGTTGAAAATACACTTAATTCATTAGCAAGATTGAATAAACCATTTAAATATATTGTATTTTGTGTAATTGTGGAAAAAAAGGGTGCTGGTTTACATACAGCAAGTTCATGTCTTTGGGATGATACAACTGATAGATCATGCACTTTTCGGTAAGAATTTGAAAAAAAAAATACAAAATAAAGAATGAATTTTTATTTATCTATATTTTTATTTAGTTGGGAAAATCCAACAATGTTTGCTTCTGTATCGGTTTTTGCTTTAGCAAACTAATTTCTTTGTCTTCTTTTATTTCTTTTTGAATGAACAATCAAATCGAAAATAACTTCTTGTAATTTGAATTTTATTTGTTTTATTTTATAAAAGACAAAAAAAAAAAAACAACATTAATACATACAGAATAAGAGAACGTATTTTGCATACGATTCATAGATTTTATTAAAAGATTATTTGTACAAAAGAAAGAATTTCGTATTTTTGTTTTTGGAATTGAATAAATGAAACTATATAACTATATGTATATTAATATCGTATAATACTCATGTATGAATTAATTATTGGAATATTAGTTTTTATACATGCAAGAATAGATGATCTGACTTAAAGCGAATGATTATGATGATGAATACTTCATTCCAGTAAACATTTAATGAACCCGTTTTATTTGATCTCAAAACGAAGTAGAAAAAATCCTTATACAATACGTAGAAGCACGATCGTATACGATGGTTTCTCCATGTATATCAATCACGTATACTTCGTTGTGAATGAAAATAATTTGAAAGCTTGTAATAGAATTGTTATTAAATTAAAATAAAACTATTGAGAGCATGTTGATTTGCTTTCTGTCAAAAATATACATCGAGTATTCTGTCAAAACATTATGAATATGTATTATTGCGAGATAAAAGTGTATTGACGTTTGTGATTAAACTAAATTTTGTGCTTTTTATTCGGTAAAAAACATATCTAAGGCTTTCTGATCCTTAGATAAGCTACTGAAAAGTGAAATGAAATAGATGAATTGGAATCTTCTATTCCGTGAAGGATCTACCTTTCTATATTTCACTCATTCTCATTAGGAAAGTGTGACTCTATATTTTTATTGATTCAGATTAAACAATTTCAGATTTGGATACAGTGGAATCTAAATCTGAGTTTTCTTGTCACCGATATTTGTCACTTTCTTTGTACATGACCAAATCAAGAATTCAAATATAGTCGAAATGTTTTTGGTAAGTTGACGACATTTCTTCTTTATTAAGACTCGAAACCAAAAATTAATCAATTATGAAATTCAGTTCTCTCTTTTAAAACAAAAGCAATTACGTTTCAAAATCGAAATGCATGAGAACATAGTCAGAGATCTGATCTTAGATAAATGACGTGACTTCTTATTTTCCACTTAAGTTTTTCTCAATATTTTTTATGACTTTCGTTACTTTCTGCTTGGAATTATGCTTTTTTTCAGAAAAAAAACGGAAAAGCTTTTTAGTTTTTTGTCTGTTTATACTTTTCTGATGAGGCGTTCTAGAATTATCGAAGGAGCTTCATTGTAGCCGATTAGTTATGTTTTTTAAAAAACCATGCGAAGCTGAAGTACTTGGCAGGGTGCATTTTTTAAAATCATCGTGTGACAGCTCCATTTCCACTCAATGAACTGGTTGCCATCATTTTAGGTATTTGAAATCAACTGAATCTAATCATCACCTGTTTTATTTATAAAATAAGTACGCATTTGAAAGTTGAAAAAAACAAATCATGGATATTGCATTTAAAATAACTAAGTCATATGTAAAATATGAAGGAGAGGAAAACTACTGTTACACTACCAAGTAACTACTAATACGACTGTTACTAATTAGCGAGTAACCCAGAATTTGTGACTTTACAGAAACCTACTTTTCAAAAATAACAATACGTCGTAACAGTTCATCTAAGATTTTCAAAGTTAAGGATCGAAGCTACAGTAACATAATTTAACACATTAACTTTATTCAAATCAAAGTTCAAGCAAATTCTTGAACTAAAGTAGTCGCCTCTTATGAAGTGTTAATATTCTTTATGATATTGAGCTTGTATTTTAGATACATCTGTGCGACAATAAACTTTGATCCTGAGCATCAGTTCACATGTACTGAAATTATGATGCACATGTCATCTTTCTCTTGTGATCACCTTTTCTCAACAATGTTGCTACAAATATATTCGTTCAATCTCTCATTCGTAAGTTCAATGTCGTAGCTATGTCTAGTCCAAATGTTTTTAGAAATCACATAAACCTAATTGAGATATTGTCATCTCATAAAAAATGTCGGTTAAAGAGAAAATACTGGTTTTTAATAAGATGAATCGTTTTCACGATGACTTTTGGAAATCTCAGCAGAAGTTTGTCGTGAGACCATGGGTCTGTTCTCAAAGTTTTAGTTCACCCTTGTCGATGACCGTACCACAATCACAACTGAACATCATCAATCTAGTTTATGGTCTTTGCAGACCCATAGATTAATATCATTGCAAAAAAGAACAGTGATAAGTAGGGTTTTTACGTATGGCTGGGTTACGTTGAAAATTGATCTCGTGTAAAAGCTGCTGAAAGACACAACACTCAGTGTATTTCGTACGCTGATTTCGAATATTTGATCATTTGTATCTCCAAGTACTTCTGAGCAAAAAAAGAAACAGAAAATAACTGGAAAACCGACTGTTTTTATAAAGCCGTTTACTTATGCTAGAAGCATTTGCACATCTTTATACTAACTGAGCACACGTGTCAACTGAAAAAAATATTTTGAGATAGTTTCATGAAGTTTAGAGCTGTGATAAAGTTTGCGTATTCGCTATACTGAACGCATCTTTTCGAAAAATCGATTGATTGAGAAAAACTTCATTCTTTTTTCGATTCAAACATTGTTAGAACAAAACTTTTGTTATAGAACGACAGAACTGAGAGCTTTATTTTCCGAATCTGCACAATTTATTCCTTAGGTCCTTCAACTTTCTATAGGAAAAAAATACGTTTCCCGAAAATGACAAAAATCTGACCATTTTTTGAGGCCTAACATTTATCTCCTGTTTTAAAAAGCTAGATTAAAAACAATCGATTAAAAACATCGGTCAGAACAATATCAATAGCATTTGATGTTGAAATTTATTAATCAACATTATTTAATTGTGAAAAAACTTTATTCTAACTTTTCATGTGAATAAATCGAAACGCGTTAAAAGACATGTTTATGAACTTCAAGTAAGGATTTATTATCTGTTCTACGGTCTTTATCAAGTATAAATACATTGGGTAACTATGTCATAGGTTCTGTGACAGATTTCTTCCATAAGGAATATACATGGCTAGGAAAGTGATATGATCAGTTTTCTCAAAGGTAATAAAACTCATGAGATTGGAAAATAATGATCAAAAGGAACTTTTGGAAGATCAATTCTATTGTGACTACAACGATTCATAATTTTAAAATAGCCTTCAACTTCTTGTATGACGATGTCAACAATATCAACCTAAGTCAATGCATAGATCGACAGCAATAGTAACGTTTGTTCAGCAGATTGACATTCACCTCTATTCAGAAATGTAACGATGATAAATTTGCTCGCACTATTACATTAATTGCATTATATCTATGAAAAATCGCAGGGACGACTCAAAAACTAAAGACCAAAAGTGTCAATCAACATGTCTATTGATTTAGGAATAAATAGGAAACACATGTACTCTTTCTTTCTTATGAATAATAATATCCCATCTTTTAAGGAAAACAAAACAGATTCTGATGAGTCAATATTCTACAACTTTTTATTACAAACTTTTATATTATTAGATAGATTTTGTCAATATGATTAATCACAAATAAGGATATACAAAGCCAGTTTGTTCTTTTGTGAATCTTCATGTTTGTTGTCGCAACTCAGAATTTTTTAAAGCTCAATCATTCTTTGATTCAATACACAATTCATATAAATGGTTTTCACTGAATAACAATGTAAGTATTCGTTTCATAGTAAATATAAGTACAGAATTACACAAATACATCAGACATAATGTAAACAGAGCTTTTCAACGATTTAAAAATTAAAACAGTGGAAAAAGACGACAATAAAGAACTGATCTTTTATATCTATCTTAAGTTCTGTTTACCTTTAATTCAAGTCGAGTTGAATATAAACAGTTATAGAATTTTCCAGTGTCCTCAATTGACATTTAGTTAGTCTTAGCAAGCTCTGACTACAAACAAAAAGAAAGCATCTTGAAGTGTATCCTTTCTGATCAGTACTTTTTAATGTTTATTCGTCTCGAAATTTTATATGAGTCACAAACGATGCATAAAATATAAATACATGATGCTATTAAGTTTTGTTCAGTTATTTGCCAACCCAAAAAAACTGAAGAATGTTTTACGTTAAGCATTCCTTATCCTAATCGCTGCCATTTCTTGAAACATAATACTTTCAAACTTTTAATAACTTGGATATTTTCGAAAACCATGTTACTGTCTCAGTGTAGAATAAGTCATTAGAACATGCTTAACAGTGTGAATAAATGTATATGAATGTTGTGTCGACTGAAAAACCATAAGTACGCTCGATCTTTTCTTAATACAAAAGAAAATTGTTTCGTTGCTTTGCACTTCATCATAGACGAATTTTATCTAAGTTTTAATTTGTCTGTGACATGTATTCAGAAAGAGGGACCTCATAGTCGAATCTCGTCTGATGCCATAAGAACAACTCTCGGATTCGATGATATTCATAAAGCTTCAAGATTTAATAAAAAGAATTCTAACAATATCGGAAAAGAATCTATTGGAATTTAATATAAAAGAATCAATATAATAGAACAAAGAGCTTCTTTCCAAAAAAACAATTTCCAAATTGAATGTCTATCGGAGCGGCGAAGTTAGTCAAAACTGGACATGTTCGAACAAAGTAAGGAGTCAAAAAACGCAACCTTTTATACTACCTTTTACAAATGAGTCTATTGTCTAAAACTCTGCATGCCTATGTCAGACTAAACCTATCTAGCATATCTATTAATGTGTGTTCATCGATTTTAAAATCTCATGAGAATATGCTATTATAATAAGTATCGTATATGTCTTGATTATGATGAAAATGACAATAATACAAGACGAGATGAAAAACTCTTCGGCCTGTCCACAGGTAACGCACTCACCCATTTTTGACCTTCCGATTGTTATAACTCACTAAACTCTGCTTGACAAAGAGCTGAAATTTATACTGTAGCCAGATATATGAAAATTCTCGTTGCACTAAAATTATTATTTCATTAAGTCAAATGGTAACGATTCTAGAAGGATCGAAAGGTGCGGTAACGCACTCATTCAAAAGGACCCTCCCATGACAGTGACTCAGAAAAATTTATATTTTCAGAAATTTTCTCGCTTCGAAAGAAAATATTTTTATTTATGTATAAAGCTAAGACAACAGACTTTATAATAATGAAACTTATTTTTTGGAAGTTTGTGCCTACAAACATTAATCAGGAAAACATCACGGTAACGCACTCAGCACTTGGTAACGCACTCATCGATTTTTTTTTGGCTACATATTAAAGCACATTTTTTTAGAGGTTTAATAGCAATAGAAGGTGATCTATCGATGTCAAACAGTAAATCAGTCTTCGATAATACTACTATGATTTCCACTTTTTCAAATGATACAGTAGTGCTTGAAATATGATTGTGGGAATAAGACCCCGTTTTTACCGTTTTTGGCACAAAAAATGCTTGATTTTGGCTGGCCACTGCCATTTATTCTCATTTTTTTTCAAAACAGATGACATCTATTGATAGGGCATATACGAAAACCTATAAAAAATTTTTGAATGAATGAGCTCGGTTGTCATTATGTTCAAGAATTTCTCTGTTCAACTTTGGCCAAGCTGGGTCCATTTTAGCTGGACAAGCCGTCTTCTCAACCTTCTATTTATAGTAAAGATGAAACTTCTATCATTCGTGATTTAAGTGCAAAGTGACATTAATGATATCTAATGAACACACAACTTGCTTTCCAGGTTCTTTTCATTAGAATAAATTTCAATTAACATAATTAGTATAATTTATTTGAATAAATCTATTTTCAATATATAGTTCATTTAGATTTTAATATTTAAGAAAGTCTTTTATTTATCATCTATATATGACAAACAATAATTTAAACTAATATCATGACGCCGTTGGGGATTGAAATAAAAAGCAAGATTAGATGCTGTTGCTTGACATGAATCATAAAAGAATGGTATGGACATAGATTGAGAAGTTATGTTTGTTGAAGAAGAATCAAGGCCTTGGTAACTTGATTTTTCATGAACATATTTAGTTACAAATGATTCCCATGACATAATTTGAATTCGATCAAAAGCAATAATGTCTGATGATATTAACTTCATATTTTTGAAAATGCTTGAAAAAAACAGAAATGAACAATACAATGCGCGTCAAAATTATGGTGATAAACAGAAGAGAAAACATTCAATGATTTATTATTAAATTGAACAAATTTATTTGTACTTTAATATAAGTAAAAAATTTAATCAACTTTTCTGTTCACATTGTTAATCAGCAATAGAAGCTCTTGAATATTCATTCTACCTTAAATTATATGTCTAGTGTTATTATTGAAAAGAACGTAATCATGTAATTTTAAAAAATTCGTTATTCAATCTCAATTGATTATTGTACATTTTATTTTCACATATTGATATTGATATAGTGCCCAATAAAACTAACATCCGTCCAGCGAAAGAATTTATGTAAATGTTTCTACATCTACGTCAAACAAAATTATTGATACTATTTGATAATAAATGTCAAAAGTTCATTTAAGTCTTACATGTTATATGGGGAGAAATGTCCGACGTCATTGTTTCAATGTAAATATAAACGGCATTGTCCTCGCTTAAATGTTTGAATAATGGCTTTGTTTGTTCAATAACGTAATTCTATAGAGTTGTACAAGTCACAAGAATAATACTCATGTGAATGGAGGAAAAAAAATCATTTTCAGACGATTAAAAATGATCCACTTATAAAGACTTATAATGTTCAGATTTTTTGTGTCTACCTGTTACGAACTGACTGGACGACTTACGATAATCTTCTTCGTAATCTGTCGATTATCACTTTTTCCTTCATGTAAGATTAAAAATGATTTTTCTTTTTATTTTAATGAGCGAAAAAAAGAAGAAATATTAAAAGTTTCTTTTCGTAAAAGGCCAAGCTCGACATCTGTTACTATCCTTTACATATTATTAACAACAGAACACATAAAAAAGAGAAGCAAAGAAACAAACGAATAATATTTTTTTGTTGTTTTTTGCGTTTACTCCTACTGGCTCTTTTCATCGTCAGAATAATTTAATTCTTAACTTTTTCTTTTCTATTCTTTTAGTCACTTCTAAAGTAAACAATGATCAATTAGATCGATGTTACACGTCAAATCGATTTTTCTTTGTTCGTAACCAACCATTGATCGACATGAATATACTAACGAGTAGAAAATATTTTGAAAAAAAATGAGTGAACCTCGTTAGAGTTACAGCGACAATCATGTTCGTGTTGTTCTTCTCTCTTTTTCTGTCTGTTCTTCTTCAAACAACAGCCGCAGTCATTAACGGCGTCTTACAAATGCACACATTCAAATTTTGTTCTAGACACACATACACATACACCCGCGTACGCGCATTTTTCTCCTTCTCGACACATACTTATTTGTGGTAAGCGCGTGATGACGATGAAAAAAAAAAAGCTTATTTATACTTGTGTATACACGTATTTTTTACGTATTTTTCTTGATAGAGACTCCTGAAAAGAAACGCTCGATTTACATTTTTCTTCAGATTTTTCTCTAATTAAGCAATGGATGATACAAATGAAACAAGTTTTGTTGTTGATGAAGTATCAAATATAATAAAAGAATCAATTGAAGCCACAATTGGATCTCAATCATATCAACAGACAAAAATTAACACATGGACATCAAATATAGTCGAAAGTATACTTAATTCATTAACAAAATTAAATAAACCCTTTAAATATATTGTATCATGTGTAATTATGCAAAAAAATGGTGCTGGTTTACATACAGCAAGTTCATGCTTTTGGGATAATACAACAGATGGATCGTGTACTGTTCGGTAAGAATTTGAAAAATTTAATAAAAAAAAAAAAAACAACGGAAATATTCATTTATTTTTTATTTAGTTGGGAAAACAAAACAATGTATGCTATTGTCTCCGTTTTTGGTTTATCGATCTGATTTATTTTTCTTTTTTAATGAACAAATAAGTAGAATATAACTTCTTGTAATTTGAATTTTATTTGTTTTATTTTATAAAAGACAAAAAAAAAAAAGATTCATACATACAGAATAAGAGAACGTATGTTTGCATACGATTCATAGATTTTATTAAAAGATTATTTGTATAGAAAAAAAAGACTTTAAGATTTCTGTTTTTGGCATTGAATGAATGGAAGAATAGAAGTATATATATTTATATCATATAATATTCATGTATGAATTAATTATTGGAATATTAGTTTTTATACATGCGAGAATAAATGATCTGACTTAAAGCAAATGATGATAATGGTTGATAATTAATTGCAGTAAACATTGAATGGATTCATTTTGTTTGATTGATTGATTTTATAGTATCAACGCAATTGTTATCGTAGATATCGCTTTGAAAAAGAGATGAATGATTTATTAGAAGATTTGTATCTGAACGAGCATGTGAAAGATTATATAGTGCCGTTGTTTGATTCAATATATTTGACGTACTATTTACATGACGAATTTCATCAATAAAATGTTCTTTTTCTTGTTCATGTTCATCTTCTTTTGTCTAAACAGAGAAATAAAAACAAATCATGAATATGCAGAAATTAAAAATTGAAAAAAATTCAAAATTATTTCAAAATAAACTCAAGAACAAATTACTTGAAGTCATGAATCACTTTTGAGCTTGCATTTTAAGAATTTAGAGAGCGTATCGAAACAAAGAATATTTATGACGCAGAGATCTTTTGCTCAGGGTTAGAACAACTTTGTTACATATTTACTATACGATGAGCTATTGATAGAAACATTGAACAAAATATTTATATGTGAAATTTCGTCTGTAAATAGGTTGCATGATTCTAGGATTATTCTAAAAGCTTGCATTTTAAAAGATCTTTAGTATTCAAAAACCGATTCGATTTTAGACAACAGACAGATAATAGTGAAAGTTTTTTGAACATTGAACATTTCAAAATGGAAGAATTTAGAATGTTTCTAGGATCATGTCATTTACCTATGGACGAAATTTCAAATAAAAAATAAACCTTTGGACTTGATTTCTTTTGGGATTAGTTTAGTCTTTTGATTGTTTCTAAATGTCCAAAATATAAGTTCAATTGTGATAAGTTGTTTCAGGTGTTTTCCTTCTCAGTAAAATTGTCACATTTGCTTTCTTACAGATTCAAATTTTGACGAAACTATGTCAAATTGAAAAGGATTTGTGTATATAGACCTTTGTTTCTTCAAATCTAGAGCAAGATATGAACGAAAAAAGGGATTTTATGGGATGTTTAACCTAAAGTGTTGTGAAATATAGATCCTATTAATCTTAGAACATTTCGTAAGTTTTTAGTCGATATATTGAATGTGAAAGAAAAGTTGATATTTCGATTACTTTTGTAAAGTATCGTATGTTGTGTTGAATATTGAAGACTATTCTTTTCAAAGTTATTTATAGTAATCCAATTGAGTACTTTTAATCAACAAAACATTCCTCTACATCTACAGAAAATATCTGTCGATGAAGAGATCAATTTCTTCAACAATTATACATATAAATGTAACAATTAATCTATCAGCTAACATACTTAACATAATTTTCAGTGCGAGCATCCACTGTTCACCAATCTCCTATACCTTGAATGAGTACAAACTATTATAGTCTCATCGCAACGGGAAGTTCTGGGACCATGTTCTTGTTCTTTCGGATCTGACAGATCCTAACTCAGACTCAGCTGGGTATTTCGCGGCACTATCTATATGAATGACCAGAGAAAGGATCAACATTTTAGCTAGTAGTTGCTTACTCTCAAAAAACAGTCAATCTAAAGTTAAACTTAGATCTGACCAATAACGAGTTTTCTCAAATACGAATAGAACAAAAATCATAACTGTACTTGTTCAGCTCTGATTAAACCATATTCGAAACGCTGGATTTGGATAGTCTGCTGTCATGTTTTCTCAATTCAGACTTAAAACTGAATACAAACAAGATTCGAAATATAATCTAAATATGGGCCTGGAAGAACTCGTAAATCTCTAACCAATTGCTTCATTTTTTGATTTTCTATAAATTAATTTTAATAAATTTTAATAAATATATTTACTTGATCTTGTGCATCGTCAAACATTCTATCAATATGCATGCTTGAATTAAATCCAGCATCCTTCAAATTAGTTAAATTATGATAATTTCCATTACAAGTTCCATTTCCCATTGTTTCATCACAACTCGGTATACTTAATAAAAGTGGATTATAAATAATTGTTTTTGATGAAGGTGTGTGTTGTTCAGATGAAATATATCCATTACCATTGACAGTTTGTTGTTGATTTATTTCAATTGTATTTATTGTATCACCTGTTCCTAATGAATGAATAACTTCAAAAACAGATGATGATGTTTGAGTATTTCTATGTCCAATTCCATTCGCTGTTAGTCTTAAATCTTTTTCATTACGAAAAATACGTTGAAAATTTGTTAAATTTGTTTTATCGATTGGTATATTAGTTATTGACGACTATAAAAACATTGATAAGGTTTATATTTAACCAAGTATATAGATATATATATATATATGAAAAGAAAAAATCTCGTACAATTTCATCGAGTGAATTCGATAATAATTGTTCAGGTTGCATACGTCTATAATATGGATCATTTCCACGTTGTCGTTGTGTTGCGCGAACAGCAGCTAACCAAACAAGACGATGGATTTGTAGAACATGTAATTCACTATTAACAATTAAATTATAATCCGAAATAAATATGGATGAAATTTCATCAAGTAAATCTGTTTTATTATTAGTTTTGGAATTTATTGTAAATAAATTATCAAGAAATTGATGAACATCTTTAACAGTTTTATTTTCTGCAAGTAATGCTGATGCAGCAAAACAACAAAATGGTCCAACTGTTGACATAATGTGTTCAACACCAGATTCTAATATTGCATTTCCTTGCATAACTAATGTAAATAATTCGTAACGAAAACCTTTTTTATATAAATAAATTGAATTTGTTGTTTGATTAGCTTGACTTTTTATTGTAGCATATATATTATAATTAAGAAGAACTTTTAAAATTTCTTGAGAAATAAAACCTGATGTAAATTGTTGAACATCTAAATTAAAGACAATAGAGTTCATCAGCTTGGTTTTTATCTTCTGTTAGAAAAGAAACATTAAATGAGAGAAGAAACATTTACCTATTAGAAGATATTTACAGAATGCGATACACAGTGGGCAACAAACGTGAATATCAAGTAAAAAAAAAATGGTAGTGAGCTTTTCCGAGATTTCAATAGTAACTAATACACTTTAATTAACTACCAGTTTTTTGCTAAAAATAGTTTTTTTCTAAGCTGTGAAATTCATTGGAAAAATTTAGTGTCCAAAAAGATCAAGTTTCAGCAGTTTGAAAGAAAAGCATTATGTTTTTTTGTGAAAAATAAAAAAAGTTGGACAATAAATCATATATAGTCTGAAACTAAAACTTCTGCTATATCGATTTATAAGAATAATTTTCGCTCTGAAAACATAACTATTCGTTTTACGAAAAGACATCTTCAGTAAAGTTAGCTGTCTCTTTTCTCCACTCATGTGATATCGACGAAACGTTCAGAGAATGTTATTCTCTATGTCTTGGACATAAATTTAGTTAACGCCAATGCTTCTGAATCGAAATACTCATTTTGTAAATTCCTTGGCTTTTACAGCTGTTTTACGTTTTCTGTCACAGAAGCATTGTGACAAAAAATAAAAGACGTATATTGAATCAACGTCAAAAACTGCATCAATTGTTCTATCATTTGTCAATTTTTTTATAAGAGGATAGTATAATGGATTCTCCTCAAGGATTTCCTATTATACATGGTCGTTTTCTTCATCAGTCTTATTTTTTGAGTACAGGAAGCTATATTTTTATGAATAAAAATCGTTTTGGACGTAAACTAAGTCATGTTTATGTGCTTGATGGAAATTGCCTACTATGTAGCATACATTGAAATAACTATGGTTGGTAAAGTGACACAACATGAAACAAATTAAAGATGAGTAACACTTACTTGTACTTAAGTATTGGAAGACAGCAACTTTTAATTGAGGACTTATTGACGGACCTGAAAAGAAAATGAAATCTTTTAGTAGCATTATGATAAGATTAAAACGTAAAACTGTTTAGAAACATTTGGCTTGCTTATTGTTAAATGAATACATCGGGTATTATGTAAAAAGGATATGAATATGTATTATTTCGAGGAAAAATGCATCAAAGCTTGTGATTCAATTAAGTTTTGTACTTTTTTATTCAGGAAAAATCATGGCACAATCTTTATGGTTTCCAGGAAGCCTCCAGAAAAATCAAATGTAATGAGCAAACTGGAATCTTGTATTTCGAGAAGAAATTATCTTTCCGCATTTTACTCATGATCATTATAGAGTTTCGGGTCCATATTTTTATTAATCTAGAGCTAGCAGTTTCAGATTTGGACATAGTCGGATCTGTACCTGAGTTTTTTTTCATCAATATTTGTCATCTACTGTGTACATAACCAAATGAAGGATTCAGATTTCAGTTATTTTTTACCTGCTCTCAGAAAACAATCAATCTAAAGTTGAATCATAGTTAAGATATTTTGATAAGCTGATGACAATTCTTCTCTTTAAGGCTCCAAGTTCAATATAAACTGGATCTGAAATTAAGCCCTTTCTCTTAAAGAAAAGTCAATTTTCGTCAGAAAAGATCGAAATTGAGATAAATGCACGGAGAAATATACCGGGATGCGATCTTTCATTCATAGACGATATAAGTTTTTAATTTGACACTGCGCTACCATTTGTTGAGTTTTTTCAAGTATTTAATTCTTTTTTTTTGTCTCCGCACAAAAACCGAAGAATATAAAAAAGAAGGCTCTAACAAACATTCCAGATTGACATGCTCTTTCGAATAAAAAGAAATAAAATCTCTAGAATGAAGGTTCACAGAATATTTTCTGGCTGGCCAATGAGCCGTTTTTAAATCTTGCTTGTTGAGTGTTTTCGAAAACGTCATAGTATAGGGCTGAAAATGTTAGTACAGCATCTCTACTACAGTTTCAATATATCGTGAAATTCTAATGTGATTTAAATGCAACTAGCGCGGCATCGGTTTCTGAGAGTGGAAGACCTTAAATTTCCATATGTACCCATACCTAACAAAAACACAAACTGTAGACTTGAAATCAACTCAAACTATTTGGAAGGACTCACAACTCTCTAATTGTGATACATTGAAATCCTATTCAATGATATTATTCATTCGTTTTTGCGTGAATCATCAGTATGTAACAATCATAAGGATTCTGAGAAGATTCATTAGTACTCGTCTGAATGAATTTCAATCTAAGTAAATGACATATCTATGAAATCCTAGAAGATACTTCATCTCGAGACAAAATATCTAGTATAATCGCTTTATTGATAGTTTGAATAAATCGAACATATAACTTATTCCTCTAGAATATATTAAAACAATGGAAAATAATATCAATAGAATAAAACTGTTAAAAGAAAGTAATAGTTGAAAATAAAAAATCGAAGAATCTCGATAGTAAAATTTGTCATGAGAACAAAAATATTGCTAATTCTCTTTTTTTTTGCTTATTCTATAGAAAAATCTAAAAGCTGAATTTTTTTCAGCTTTTAAGTAAATATTTCAAGCTGAAAAGGTAGAACATAAAACGCTTTTATGTTTTCCAAAAATCTAAAAAAAACATTGACATAAACCTTTAACAGGCCGTTTGACTAATGCAGTATAATCCATTGTTTTTGCTCTTTTACGTTGGATTTTACGACGATTATCAGCTAAAAATATAAAAGTATTTATTTTTTTTAAAACTTCCATTTAACTATTATCTAATACTTACTAAAGAAGTCAGCTTCTTCAATAATTTCTCGTTGAAGCATTTCTTCAATAACATCTTCTAGTGTAATAACACCAACAGTTGCATACACAGGATCAACATTATCTTCTTCATTACGCAATTCTTGTACCAGAGCAATATGCCATCGAGCTAAAATTAAACTAATTGAAACTAAATTTTTTTGTATTTAGTTATTTTACATTTAAGAAATTCTTGCATTAAATGATATAATGAATCTGTTGTTTTCGTATAACCAAATGGATCTATTTACTTATTTATATTTAAGATAAATATTAAAAGACAAATTACATACGAGTATGAAATTCCATCAGATGTTTAACTGTTAAATGATATTGTTCGGGAGTAATCAAAGCAAAATCTCGTAATTTAACTATGCCAATAACATTTGATCTTAAATAATATTACTAAAAATTATTTCATTGTGAAAAAATTTTATACTAACTTCTCATGTGAATAAACTGGAATACGTGAAAAGCCATGTTTATGAACTTCAAGTAATAGTTCAGCATCTGTTTTACGATCTTTATCAAGCATAAATACATCGGGTAACCATGTCATAGCTTCTTTGACAGTTTTCTTCCGTAATGAAAGTACACCTTTAAAAAAGTAATACAATTAATAACCGAAAATAATCATCGTTATCAATATTCTTAAGATAATAGAACTCATGAAATATGAAAATGATTATAAACGAAAACTTTCAAAAAAATTAATTTCATTATGACTACCATGATTGCTAAGCTTAAAAAAGTTCTCAAGCTTTTTGTATAACAATAAATAAAAAGTCGCACTATATATTCAGCAATTGAAATCTAAATCCATGCAGAGATTGCTGTGGCAGTGACGTCTGTTCAGTTGATCGACTTATACTTTTATTCAGCAATACAACGATGAAAGATTTGCTCACACTAGTAGATTAATAATACGAAATTCACATGAATAGTTTTCACTTAATCATAACAAAAGTATTGTGTTCATAGCATATATCAGTACAGAAACTTATTTAAAATATAAAAAAACATAAATATCAGTCTGGAAGATCATTATTCATAGGGTATTTTATCGCGAATATCACGAACGCCTTGTATCAACGTTTATTTTCTTGACAAAAAACTTTTCAACAGAACCAGAGCCGTCACTCAGCGTTTGAAATAGGAAAAGAACACAGAATCATTGAGTTCCAGAAAAAAAGAAGCTGCGTGAACAGTTTTTAAAGCCAGCGGGCACTGTACGGACGAATTTCAGATGCGCATGTTTTGTCATGCCTACAGTCCGTTCAGTCCAAAACTTTCAAACCCGGGACAAAACTGAAAGGCTCCATTCAGGCCTCATAGTTCTTCAAGTTATGCTCTTGGATATAATCTTCTAATCTTCATACTAAATTGATTCATATCAATTATTCTTTTTCAATTTAACCATCTTTTTTTTTTTTTGAATTTCATCAAAAGAAAATAATTTCAAGTCAATCTTTATCTCTTATACCTGTAATAACATCAAGTTCTGGTTTTTCAATATCTGCATTAATTCGTGTCAACATTACAGCTATTTGATCACGTGTATAAGAAGCAGTAACTTCTTGTCCAAGAATTTTATCAAGAATAAAACCTAATGGATATGATATAATACCAGTTATAATCATCGATATCCATGTTATAACATGTGTATGTGCACCAATAACTAATCCATAACGAGAACAAATAGCTTGAGGAATAATTTCACCCATTAAAACAATCATTATTGTTGAAACAATAACAGCAAATAAACCATGTACAAGTGAATCAAGTAAAACAGTACCTAATGAATTAACCAAAACATTTGCTAAGACAATTGAACATAATAAATAATTGCCACGTTTTCTTAATGGTAATACACGTCGAGCATAATAACGAAGTGCAGTATCTTCTGATTCAGCTATTAAACATAAATCATTTACACTCATTGACATTAAACCTAGATTCATACCACTAAAACAAAAAACAAAGGATAACATCAGTATTTAATCAAACAAACAAAAAAAAGTTGTACCTGAAAAAACCCGAAACAATAAATAACATAAGAATTAAACATATTTTAGCTGAAAATGGTAATCGACTTTTTTCTCTTACAAAAGTGAAATAAGCACTTTCTAATTGTTTTGCACTATGTGATTCAGTATTATTATTATTTAATATAGATAATGATGTATTCCATGATGTTAATAGACAAACATATACTAATGAATGAGATTTTGATATACTTTGAAGTTCAACATTTATCTCAATAATTGATGTTGATGATAAAGAATAAATAGGTGATATATAATCATTTGATGTACATTTATTCACTGAAGCTGAAAATACAAGTGAACTTTTTTGAAGATTAATACCACTTAAATAAAGACGAAATTTTTTTTCTTCATTTAATATCCAACCCTGTTTTGGTTCAAATCTTATAACTGTTTCCAAATTTGATGAAAAAACAAGAAAATGAGTTATTAAAGGTGTCTGATTTGATGAAACTAAAGAAGATAATGTTGTTTTTATTGTTCTTGGTGCTGTTATTGTTGTAGAAGATACATTAACAAAATTTAAAATAACATACAAACATATAAAAATAGAATACATCATCTGAAATAATAAAGTGTAGTTGTCCGTTTAGGATCATCAGGTCAAAAGATGAAGCATAGCAAATATATATGTATATAAATAATAAAACTCTTTCTTTTGTGTCTCTTTCTCTTTTCTGTTTGTAATATACTTAAGTTTAAGTGTCAATCAAGACGTATGTAAAGTGGAATAATATGTGGATCGAATGATTGTTATTCAATTTAGCCGTAAGAGGGCGCTTGTTTTTTAAAACGGAATGAAAAATATTAGAATTGTGCATCTATTAGAAGAGATCTTATGAAAAGTTTTTCTATCGGAGAAGAAAACTTCAACGACTAAAAGAAAAACTTTTTGAATCGACTTATTTGAAAGTGAAATATTATGCAATGAAGTGGACTTAAGTTCGCTTGATTATTTTAAAATTTTAGCATGATTCTTTATTTCTTCTCTGCAAAGTTGTTGAGCAAATTATACTCTATTTGACTAAAATAAGAGTTTTTTATTTTCTAATACTTGGTGCATTAATTTAAACAGTTTATGAAATAGATTGTCTATATGATTTCAGTTTATTTTCATATACACTGTGAACTTGATCAAGATTTTCTTTAATGATCATTATGGAAGATTTCTTCAGTTTTCGTGTCTTTGATACGTAACTGATGCAATGCTCATTTATTTTATTTTCAAACGTCAGACGATTTGAATTTAGTTATTGAAATATGTTGAATAAAACGTCAAAGAACATCTATTCAAATGATTAAACGATCTCTTTAATGTATTGAAGAGCTATAACAACCTGTGCAATTAAAAAGAAAACATTTTATTTATCGAAATAGATTAAAAATATTTGTTTATTGAATGAATTTCTTTGAGAACTGTGCAGTTGCTTACTATTCTCGATAAACTTCTTCCATCCAAAGTCAGTAGTTTATCTTGTGTACGATCCTAGGAGACGGCGTTCCTCTGATGACTGGATTGATCCTCTAAGAGTTTGCGTGACTTATTATATGTGCGTAGTTCTCAGAATAGATGTTGACTCTCTCGAAGAGAAAATCGCATTGAAGTACTCGATATAATCAAATTGTCTATCGATGAAGATACGAGGATTCAGGTATTTTCAGAGAATACCTCTAGCTAGAGGATCATTCTCCGATCTTGATGGATTTTGTTCTTGTCGATCTTTTTTAAGGGTTGTCTTTCGCAAAAGTCATAGACTTCTCCTGCAATTATGATCACTTGAAAACATCTCCGCTCATTTTAATTAAAAGTAAAAGCAGAAAATAATAACAGATATATGACCACATTTTATTTGTAAATATAAAACGCCTTTATATACTTAAATTGTTGAATATGTCTATTTCTTGTTTCTTATCAGTAAAAGGAGAAAAAATATACTGATAGAGAGAGAACAGTAAATCATGATTTTTATTAAAAATCTAATTTACTATATCAACTACTAATTATTATAAAGAATAGACCAGAATCTGTTATCAGCATCAACACAAACTTTTTTATTATTACTAGTTTGAAAACGACTGATGTTTTTCATATCATGTTATGTGATGATTCTTTATGACGAACAAATTTACAAAGTAGGTCACAAATAACAGTATGATTCAGAATTAAAGTATTTCAACTTTGATTCATTCAAATAGGCTGATGTTTTGGTTAGTGATGAAAGCTTATTCAAAATATTTTTTCAGACGAATAATGTCAACAAATAAATACTACTATTAAGTAATATTATTGAATTTACGAAAGGAAATTCTCCTTTTGTTAAGTGAGAATAGTAAATGTATAGCGATCTCCAAGATAATTTTCGGTGGTCAACTAAACGGTCTTACTCCTTTTTCGAGTTTTCTGAAGAACAGCTCGTGAGAAATATTTCCAACTTTCAAGATAGATAGATCTCAATGAGTAAAGCACAAGTTATCATAGACTTCAAACTTCCAAATATTTTTCTTCTAGAAAATACTTGAGTTCCAAAGACTAGAATTTGCTGATTTAATCGCCCCGCTCTCTTGGTCGCAATAAGTTTGATAGTGCCGGAATATTTCCTACAAATATCAGACACTGTTGGCAATGTCTAGGTTTTTTTTTGCTTTTCTTTTTGTATCTCATTCTATTTGAACAGAAAAATCAAAATATTGAGCGCACTTCCAAAAAATATGTGTCATTTGATGATTTACTAGAGTTTTTTTTTTCTGTAAAATCTTCCAAAAATCAACGGTGAAATATTTTTTATAACAAAAACACTAGACATATCATAGGATATCCAATAAATGTAAAAAAAAAAATTCCAGTTCGATTAAATGTACTATGTAGAAGAAACGAGGGCGATTCTACGTCTTTTTTTATGCAAAAAATGGCTTTCGAGAGAGACGAAAAACAAATCTAAGAAGAATGACAGAGCAAGTTTTTCTGCTAAGGACATCGAGAGTTCGTTTTAATAAAAGTACTATGTATGAACGAAAAATCCTCATTTATTTGGCATTTGACAGCGTCACATTTCAAAAGGTATATCAGCGTTGGAATACGAAAAGTTGAAAAACTTTTCGGTTCTAACATCTGACAAGGGTAGATTTCCTTTAAGAAAATAAAAATAATAAATCAAAGAAACTTTATGAATGATATTATATTGATATACATCAATTTTTCAGCACTAGTTTGTGGAAATATTGAATTTTGCTTCCGATAATGGAAAAACACAACTGAAGCCCTTTGGGGAGGAATGACTTGTCAATTTTTTTTCAAAATCAATGATCCATGATTGAAAACTCAAAATGTTGAAACCGTTGACTATTAAACTTGCTAATTCTGAAAATTTATTCTATGTGCATCAATACAATATCATTCATATACTTTATTTTCCTGGTTTATTTTTATTCTCTTAGATGACAAGTGAAAAATTATCTTGGAAAGCACCAAGTGTCTATTTTTCTTACTTGACAAAACGAAAAATCTCTTTAATAAGCTCAATCACGATACTAAATAATAATATTGGTTTACGGTATCAATATGAAAAAGAAACTTTGAAGGATCCTTTATCATCAGTTAAGAAAACCGATCTATTTGAATGAATCGAAGTATAAATGTTTCAAGTTTTTTTTGTAGTATTATTCATGACTCACCGTGTACTTTTGATCATAGTAATAAATAAAGTGTTTTTTTTTTCAATTCTTTTCAGATAAATAATGATGCATTTCCGTCATATAATAAAAGTTGTGATTAAAAAATGACGAATCTATGCTGTATGGAAAATGAAAATTAGAATGATTGTCCTTGCACTTAGATTATTCAAATAGCCAGCATAATTTCTCAAAACATTATTTATTTGCTCATTCATATCATGCCCGATATCAATTTTTCGAATGAAGTAAAATACCAATTGCAAAAAGGTTATATTTATTTATTATATGCAATATTTAAAGTTATGAAAATAAAAAACAACCAGATTTCTATGACCTCTAGTGACTTGAACAAATGTACTGTTAATTGCTTAATTCAGAAATAAAATTTGGAAAAAATGATCAAATGAGATAGCTCTCGAAATGTTAGGATTTTAGAACTTTTTACAGACAAACTTATTCGATCAGAATTAAGAAGAAAAAGGAGAAAAATTTTAGATAAAAATAACAGCTATTTTTCATGATAGAACTTATTTATACTAGCACGTGATATATTGTAACAAGATTAATTTCAAATGTTTATCATATTTTCAAAAATCATAACTCTATGAAAATAGTTCATCTTGCAGTGTAAATAATGTGATCAATTTCTTTTGATGCATACAGGTATCAAAGCACATGGTGGTCGTCCTGGATAATAGGCACATGGTGGTGGAAGTAATTGGCATTCTTCATCTGCAGCACATTTTATTTTATGGCAAGGATCACGAGCACATCGACACAGGCGACAACCACCATCAATCACGAACCCATATCGACATTGACGAGTACACTTTGATATGTCTTTACATGGTTCAACACAATAACTTACAGCTGAATCTTGTGACTCAAAAAAGTCCCTTGAAGGAGCTTGACAGCATTTTTGTTTTCCAGGACATAAAGCATCTGGACCACGACATGCCTGTAAACCGCTACCCATTATTGGCCAATAATCAGGACAGTTGTTGCGTTTTGGGGTAGGATCAACATGAATTGATGGATCAATGACACATTGAGTCTTTAAACCACATCTACCTTTGATAGCACATGGTTCATATTCTTGTGTAATACATTTTGTTCCTAGAGGACATGATGTTGAAAGACATGGATCTGGTGCACATTCACAAACAGTACATGGTGATGGATCAACTTTTAAACCAAATGGACATTCAAGGTTACATGGCTCAGTAAAATTAGGACATGGACCAAAACATTTCATACCATCTATCAATGGACAACATTTATAGTTCGATGGACAAACATCATCTTCTCCTTCATTTGAGCATGGTAAACTACTGGACACATATTGTGGTTGAGGACATCGACCATCTCGTGTGACAGCAATAACATCTGTGTTTAACGATATAATGGCAACAAGTATAAGAAGTAGCATTTTGATTCAATCTTATTTTTGTGGCCTAAACTATGAATAGAAAGTCAGATGTGAAGTAACGTAAATATTTATAGCGTGAAAAAAAAGGTGAGAAGGATCAAATAGAGTGTAAAGAAAAAAAGTATGGATACGAGAAGAAAAATACAGAATGTTTGTTTTGTCTACGTAGGATGGTCTGTCAGCGTTATATCCTATTCATTCATTGACAATAATAAACTATTACGATTCCTTCGAAATACATTTAATACTTATTCTCTCATTCTCGTCGTGTCTCTCTCTCTCTTCGAATAATATGTGCTCTTTTCTTTTTTCTTCTAGCAGATAGTTTCAATAGAGCATAAATTATTTGTCTCCTTTACATTATTGTACAAGATATCATTATTTAGTCTAATTTTAGGTTTTTATTTGTCTTGAGAAAGAGATGTGTTCAGATTCGTGATAAAGAAATTATCGTTATTTCCTTTATCTTCGAATCATTTAAAGATTTAAAAAAAGTATTTTCGTGAATGCTAAAAAGCACGGATTTTTTCGAGATAACAGAGGTTTTAGAAATGTCACTTTCAATAATTCCAAACTTACTTTTGCATAAAACTGAAAATCACCGAATAGATCTAACAGATTATTATGTTTTGTTCAAGTTTTCTTTATTTGTTTATTGACGATGAAGTAAAAACAAAACTAACTTCTCATTTACAAAAAAAACTTTTTCATATACTTGTTTCACTATCGAAATGCATTGATTAGAAAACGATGGACGAGGAACTAACGTGCTCGACTCTCAAGTATTTGCATAGCGAGGAAGCCTTCCATCTGAAGACAGCATATTCGTATAATCTAGTTCTATCATATGTGACTACCCTAATGTCGTGTATACCAATATTTTTATTACAATATTTCTTTTGTTTTTCTTCTGTTTTTTGACTTCGTTGTATGAATCATCACGATATACACGTATATATACATGCTTTACTTTGTAAAAATGGGATTAACCCGTGTTCGTTTGTTTCATCTAACTTGTTAGCTGTTTTCGTTCTCTCGAATTAATAAAACTTGTTATTAACCTTGATCTTAGTATTTGTATCTCGCAATCGGTAATATAATACAAGGTGGTTTTACTTTAGTTACTTTGTGTATAAACTAATCGCAATCAACACAATTCTTGTTTACGTCTTATCATAAGTGTAGAGTAAAATAACGATAAACAAGCATAGAAAAACATTTATAAACGAGTATTAAAAGCAAAATAAATGCAACGTAATCTATCGTGATGAAACTAACTAAAAAATCCAATTAATTTGTGCCATGTCATAATATAGAACTGAAAATACCTATTAAGATTCTCAAGCTTTCAAAGTTACTTGTCATTCTTTTATTGAAAGCAAATTATTGAGGATGAAATGTCTCGTTCAAATTCAAAATAACAACGTATTGTTTTTATAACTAAGTTATTATTGAATAAAACTTATATGAGTCTTCGTTTTTCAACTGAGAATATAAAGCAATAAGTAATTTATTTTTACAGTAAAACAAGGATCATTACCAATGTTTCTGTTTATTGTAATATCATTTATATCCTGTGAGATAAACGTTTTGCAACATTTCCAAAAAATGAATTTATATCAAAAGAAAAAGAAAACTTGAACTTAAAACTTATACTTACTATTGCCCTTCGAAAAAAGTGAGCAAGTTGCATAAAACAATTGTTCTATTCAAAGGAGACTATGTAATGGACTAAAAAAGAAATCATATAAAATGAAAACTTTACATTTCAAATGGAAAATAAGAAATACGATTTTTCGTGATAATAGAATATTAAAAAAAATTGCATACATAAAATGATACTAATAGAATAAGAAGATATAGTGATTCCAGACGAAGTTAAAAGAAATTGACGTACAGCATCACCAATGAGTTCATGTATTCGTGCTGTAAAATGATATTGATCAATATAAACATATGATTCTGGATTTGAACATAAAATAGTCACATTACCATTTAATACATTCCAACAATGATCTTTTATGTTCAAAGAATAATTCTCATGATTATTAATAATTTTCAAAATGAATGAATAAACATCAAATAAATATAAAGTAACTTGTTTATGATTATAATCAAGTTTGGTAATACCAGCCGAAAGATTATTGTTATGATAAATAGTACGACTTGTATAGTAAACAATTTGTTCGTGAGTTTGAATGAATGGCATCGTTTGAGTAGGTGATTGATTCATAATAAGAATATGTTTAGCACCAATCTTAAGTAAATCTTTCACACAATTTAAAATACTATCAACAACTCTTGATGGACTAATCGTTTTATTGAAATAATAATCATTACCACCAGCTCGAATTACATAAAGTGTACGTATAGAATTCACAGTAGTTATATTAGTTTGATTTAAGTAGATTTCAATTTGTTGACGAACACCAGGTACAGGTATTGTATCTGATGCTGTATAACCTTGAATAAAATCATTATCAGTCGTTGCACCGCCGTATGCATAATTTTTTATATTCGATATACCTATTTTCTCTATCCAAACAGGACCATTTGAAAATCGACCTTTAAAATACGGAGGTACAATAGGCCATGTATGATGCGTTAAATTATAAACATTTCCTGTATCAGTACTTGAATCACCAAAACTTACAATAGTATCGAATGGAATTTGTTGAGTTTTTGCTTGTTGATTACATAAAAGCAAAAGCAAAAAACAATGGCAGATGCATGACCACATTATATTTGTAAATATAAAATTGTTTTAGATACTTGACTTGTTGAGTGTGTCTTATTATTGCTTCTTATCAGTAAAAGAAAAAAAAATGGATGCTAATAGAGAGAGAGCAATAGATCATTCAGTTTGATATCAAATTTCAATTTATTTTATCATTTATCCATGATTATAAGGGATAGATCAGAGGGTTTCCATCACTCACGGTTAATTGAGCATCTTTCAGTTTTAATTAAGTTTTTTCTCGAAAAAAATATAATTTTCGCTGTTGATAATTTACTGTCCATTCAATGAATAAAAAATATATATTTCGATTAATGTTTCTCTCTCCTGTGAGTATTTACTTTGCACTGATTATTTGAAAAAAGAAAAAGTATGAGTGCGGCTATGACTTTGAGTTTGAATTTTTTCTACGCTCGCACCCTACTCATCGAGAGGGAACAGTGGGTCAGTCATTTTAATCCAAAATTAAATTTATAACTAGTATGGATTATCGATTATTATAAAGACTAGGTCACAGTCTATTATCAATATCAGCACAAACTTTCTAATTAGTATTAATTAAAAAGTGACTTATGTTTTTCATATGGCATGACGTGATTATTCTTTACCATCTATTCATTGATAGAGTTGATCAAAAATAACATTACGATAAATAATTAAGATGTCTCCGTTACAATTGCGTTCAAATGAGTTGAATTTTCAATTACTGATAGAAATTTATTCAAAGTGTTTTTCTCATACGAATAATGCAAATAAATACTATTATCAAGTACGATTGTTTAGCTTATTAAAGAAAATTTTTCTTCTATCATATACGAAAAATATATATGTAGTTCTTCAAGAGAATACTAAGTTATTCCCAAAGAGAATAAAATTACGAGATCAAAACTAATTTTATGAATGATATTATAACATTGTGTAAATATTTAACAGTAGTTAGTTTAAATATTGAATTTTGTGTTTGATACTTACAAAATATAATTGAAATATTTTGAGTACTAAATTGATAACTTCGTTGCAAAACCAATATTTCGTGCTTAAGAAACTGAAAATAATGCGACGCATTAACTTTTAAAGTAACTAATTTTGAAATGTTGATTTTGATTTCTTGTTGTTATTCTTCTATGAGAAAATCGGAAATGATCTTGAATAGTGCTATATATGTATTTTTCTTCTTTAAAGAAACGAAATGTTTGTTTAATGAGCTTCACAGTAGTACTTAACGATAGTATTTGTTAACAGTATTGATATGAAAAAGAAAAAGCTTCAATTAAACTTCTATCATTAGCCAAGAAAACCGGCCCATTTCAATTGTTTTTCGTAGTGCTATTCATAGTCCACCGTCTAATTTTGATCATAGTAAAAAAACCAATGAAGTGTTTTTTCTAGTTCTTTTCAAATGAATAGAGATGCATATCAATCACATATTAAAGTTGTGATTAAAAAAACGAGTAGCCTATAATGCACAGAAAATGACAATTAGGATGCTTGTTCTTGAGCTTTTATTGTTGAAGTATACAGTATCTTGTCTCAAAACTTGTTTAATCGTTAATTAATATCATGTCAGATATCCATTTTTCTAATGTATTCAAATATAAATTGAAAAAACAAAGCTTCTGTATTCATTATACGCAATATTGAAAGTTATTGAAAGAAAAAACAAGAAGATTTTGATCTCGAATGACTTGAACAAATATACTGTTGGTTGCTTGATTTAGAAAAAAAAATTTTGAGAAAATGATCAATTGAGATTTTTCTCGAAATATGAAGGTTTGGAAAATTTTTCTAGATACACTTGTTTAGTCAGAACTACAAAGGAAAAGGAGAAAAGTTTCAGATGAAAAGCATGGGTAGCGCAAGCTCAACTTGTTAGTATAATCAATAAAATTTTAAACGGGTTCATTTTGTTTCCTGCTGTCTCGAATAGTCAGCAATCTGGCAGCAAAAGCTTTTTTTTTCTTCAATTTAATTTTTCTCAATAGCATGAGATTTGAACACTTGCGTTTTAACTCACCTAACAATAAATTAAGACTTTTAAATAAGTTTAACGATTGTTATGAAAAAATTGATTTACTCAAAACAACTCAGCAAAAATTCAAGCTTTTGTAAATAGTGTCTGTTCTCTGATCACTGTGTTTTCGCCTTGATAATCATGAAAGTAGTTGTGTAAAATTAAAATAATTATTCTTTTAAAAACCAATGACAGAAGCAACAATCAGTTGGTAAGACAGAGATACTGTCTTTCAGATTTTTTATTTAACCAATTAATTTTGGTAGCTAGATGATGCCCTCTTTGCTTATGAAGTAATAACTAAATTAGTTTTTTTAGATAATTTTTATCAATTAAATTGTAAGCTTTATCAGACAGAAAACAAAAACAAGCGACACATATGTCGAATGGTAAGCCCATTTTTATTGCTGACCAAACAGCAAAGAAGATCAGTTATTGCATTCCAACCATTAAATATTTTTTAGTCAGACTTCAATTCTTTTTTAATCAATGTATTAAAGCACCACATAATCAGTCTTAGAGAGACGAGAACCGATTTACAATTACTTTATTATTCTCAAGTCAATGTTCAAGTTTGTAGATCATCAAATCCGACAAGAAAGTATCCAATATAATCAAAATGTTGATTATTTGTTGCTTAGATAATCGCAGTGTCGGACATATTGATATATATTTTTGTGAAGAGAAGTGCATTCATCAGGATCCCGATACACGAAATCATGAGACTACGAATCAGTGCTCTTACATGAACTAGAACCTTATGAAATATGTATCAGCTGGATTGGATAGTCTTACTGTAGTATACATAGAAGGTGTGGACATTTTTGGAAAGTGATTATTATCTCTGGTAATGCTGGTACGCCACTCATGATGAAAAGTAACAGCTAACAGCTGCTTTTCATGATAGAACTTATTTATACTAGCACGTGATATATCGTAATAAGATTGATTTCAGATGTTTATTATATTTTGAAAATCATAACTCAATGAAATAGATCAGCTTGTAGTGTAAATAATGTGATCAATTTTTTTTCATGCATACAGGCATCATAGCACATGGTGGTCGTCCTGGATAATAAGCACATGGTGTTGGAAGTAATCGGCATTCTTCATTTGGAGCACATTTTATTTTTTCACAAGGATCAGGAGCACATCGGCACAGACGACAACCACCATCAATCACCAATCCATGTTGACATTGTAGAGTACACTTCGATATATCTTCACATGGTTCAACACAATAACTTACAGCTGAATGTTCTAAATTGAAGTGGTTCATAGAAGGAGCTTCACAGCATTTTTGTTTGCCAGGACATAAAGCATCTGGACCAAGGCATGTTTGTAAACCACCACCCATTATCGGCCAATAATCGGGGCATTTGTTAGGTTTTGGAGTAGGATCAACATGAATTGATGGATCGATGACACATTCAGTTTTGAAACCACATCTACCTTTGATAGCACATGGTTCATATTCTTGTGTAATACATTTTGTTCCTAGAGGACATGATGCTGAAAGACATGGATCTGGTGCGCATTCACAAACAGTACATGGTGATGGATCAACTTTTAAACCAAATGGACATTCAAGGTTACATGGCTCAGTAAAATTAGGACATGGACCAAAACATTTCATACCATCTGTCAATGGACAACATTTATAGTTCCATGGACAAACATCATCTTCTCCTTCAGTTGAGCATGGTAAACCACTGGACACAAATTGTGGTTGAGGACATCGACCATCTCGTGTGACAGCAATAACATCTGTGTTTAACGATATAATGGCAACAAGTATTAGAAGTAGCATTTTGATTCAATCTTATTTTTGCAGCCAAAACTAAGAAAAAAAAGTTAGATGTAAAGCAACGTAAATATTTATAATGTGAAAAAAAAACAGATGATAAGGATCAGTATAGTTTAAAGCAAGAAAACGGGTAGAAAAAAAGAGAAAAAATGAAATATTTACGTTCTCTACTTAAAACGGTGTGCCACAATTATATCTTATTCATTTATTGACAAAAATGAAGTATTAAGACTCATTCGAAATGCATACTATACTTATTCTCTCATTTTCGTCGTATTTCATTCAGTCTTGTCGTAATATTTATTCCACTCTTGTTTTTTTCTTGAATACAAAATCGATTGATCGTGAATTATTTGTCTCCTGTATGTCCTTCTACCAAAGTTATTATTTGGTCTAATTTTAGTCGTTTTATTTGTCTTAATAAACAGATGTGTTCAAATTTATCAAAAAGAAAATTAACGAGATTTTGTTTATCTTCGAAACCATAGAATTTTTCGGAATAACAAAGATTTCAGGAGGATCACTTCCGATAATGTCAAAACTTTCTCTTGTGTAAATCTAAAAATTGCTCGATAGGCATCACAGATTATTTTGTTTTTTTTTGCAAGATTCTTTTATTTATTTATTGAAGATGAAGTGAAAACAAAACTGACTTCTCATTTATAATAAAACATTTCTAAATGCTTATTTATTAGAGAAATGCATTAATTGTAAGATCATGGAAGAGTAGCTACCATGTTCGACTCTCGAGTATCAACATGGCGTGAGAGTCTTCCATCTGATGACATATTTGTATTGTCTTGTTCTATCCTATGTAGTGAATTTCGTGACCAGTGTTTCTAATGGAGATCTAAAATAACATGTAAATATAAGCTTCGTTTATATAAGCAAAATGTACATGTACATCTTGTTTTCATGGGCAGTGTACACAAACGATGTTTAATTAACTTTCACGGCATAAAAACTAAAACAGGGTTCCTATCATTTCAATAAACATAAGTATGGCTTTCGTTTCATAGATCGTGTTCTATATATAGTTAAGATAGGTTTTTTTTATTAAATTTAAACTAGTTTTCATGTATTAGAAGGAAAGTGTTAATTTATTTTGCATACTTGTCAGAAGAAATACTACTGAACACTACTTATAAATGACTTCCACTATCTTGTTCTTTGCATGTTGATTGTGTTTAATTGGACTTAACCAAATCAAAGATCTAAAATGAGAAAATCTCGATCTCATTCAGCCTCATTAAAAAAATCTTGATACGATTCGACAGCCTCAAAAATAAACATTTCTATTGCGATTTAATTTGTTTCAACAACATTTACGTTCGGACTCGACTCGATTTCAATCTTTATCTCACATAGATAGCAGATTCACCCTAGTATTATCATGAACATTTTTTCTCTAAAGATGGTTAAGCGCTACTTTTCTTTGTGATTCTTTGTGACCATGATCGTAACCAAAAATGTTGATGACGCAGGAAACCAGTCCTATGTATTTCAACATGTCTACATACAATATTACTTTAGCTCTGTAAGAATACGCACATGTTTCATGTTATTTCCATCCACTCTTTTATGTACTTTGGCTTCAATGACTTTAAGCATAAATTAAGTGTGATCAATACTATGTGTGTTTAGGATTTATCATAGGCGTAGAGTAAAATAACTATAGATAAGCAAAAAAAACATTGATCGACAAGTATTAAAAGAAAAATAAATGTAACGTAATCTATCTTGATGAAACTAACTAAAAAATACAATTGATTTGTGCCGTGTCATCATATAGAACTGAAAATACCTATTAAGATTTTTAAGCTTGCAAAGTTACTGTTGTTGAAAAAAAAAGATTATTGAAGCTGAAACATGTCATTCAAATTCAAAAGAATAACGTATTGTTTTTATAACTAAGTCAATATTGAATAAAACTTATAGAAATATTTGTTTTCAACTGATAAAATAACTTACTTTATCGAAAACTTGAAACTATCTTAAAAATAAGTTTTTTCATTTGCAGCGACAAATGATTATTAAACTGCTTATTGATTGAGTTAACAATTTTCTTCTCAATGTAGAATTAAACTAAACATGTGGAGTGCTTTGATGAATGAATAAGATTAAAAAATATAAATCGAGTACAATTTTTTTATGATGATTATACTTCTATATGTATTAGCTTTACCTGCATGAAGATAAAAGAGTACATATCAATGAATCTTCTTTATTTTTTAACGGTATATTCATACTTGATTAATTAAAATATACCTGTCTTCTGCCTTTTCTTTTCATTTTTTATTATTAGAATACTTTCAAATCTGTGAATAATCTTTATTACTTTGTCATTCATTGATTTATTTATTCGTGTTTCGACGGATAAGAGTATTTGCAACCGGACCCGGCCGAGCTCTTTTTTTTACATTCGAATCCAAACTGGATCTGGATAGTTGTACCTAGTATTCGATCTGAGATAATCGACATCCAGCAAATACTCTCACAGTTCATAGTGAGGTTGTCAAACTTGTATTTTAAATAAAAAAGTATACTATTTAGTTTTCTTGATAAACAGCAACAAAAAAGGAGATCATGTCAAATTCTACAAAAAGACAAGTGATTCAGAACTCATTTCATGTCTTTTCTGCTTCTGGAATTCGATCGATTTCGCTAAGCATACGTTTGCTTGTTGCTAATGACGCTGGAATGGAACACAGTGTTTTTGCCAAACATTATCATTGTAAATACATATATGAATGTTTTTTCCATCACAATAATATGTGCTCACATTTTCGATAATTCATTTTCCTCTCTAAGTACTCTTGTGATCTATTCTCAAGTGAAGCACATTGCTCAACCATGATAGAATCGGTTTTCATTTTTGAGATTTATATAAAATTAGCAGTTTGGAAAAATAAATCATTTTTACAATGTCGAAATGGTATTAATTGTCAGGTTAAGTTCGAGCATAAGATCATACCCGAAATCCGAACTGATCCTATCAGTGTGCATTTGAACTCATGATTCGGGCGGCAACGAGTGTCGGATGCTCGATCCCGTCACAGGGCAAGACTGTTTAGAGGAAAATCAAAATCATTTTGAGATGAAGGAACAGAGCGTTAGATATCTTTTGAAGATATGTGGGTGATATAAGGAGTCACACCTACAACCTAAACAATTTTTGAATTTCAGCTTTTGGTTCATAGATGAGAAAACATTGTGTATGATACAGCAAATGCAAAAAAGAAAAATCAAACGCATGAAACTGGTTACGTATCCGAATTGACTATCACACATCATTTGCAGTTGAAGTAAATGACATCTGCTTGTATATCATTTTATTGTTTTACATAAATAGAAAATATACTCAAAACAATTGGAAACATTTTTATTGGAGTAAAAATTTTCGAACGTCCGATACACTTATGTCTAGAATGAAAATTGTATGCATTTTTGACAGATATATTCAAGAAGTAGCTGGATTCGCTAATTTCTTATTTTAAACACAGATGATTTATAACATTATTTCATATTCGAGAATTGCGAAGCAGCATACAAACCGTTTTGCCACCGCCTTTGCAAGGGTTTAGTTACACATCAGTAAATAAATTTTGAATCTTATTGCAGGTCATTTCAGAAATATTGAATGATCTACGATAATCATTATGAAGAATACAACAAATCTCTTGTGTTAGATCGACAAAAGCCGAGAGAGGAATATACGATTTTTGTGTACACATGCTACTTATCTAGAATTAAATTTAAATCGTATATTATTTAAGTGAATCTCAGAGAAAGATCAGTGTGCCATGCCAATTATAGAAATAAAAATAGTACACTAAACCGAAATACATGTATTTATATATATATATATGTATTGTTGTCTTTGGTTACAATACTAATACATAAAAAATATCTGCAAGAAAATTGATAAATGTCGTTAGAGCATTAGCATCTATATTAAACAAAAATTGCATTGTAAGCAAACGGCACGAATCGTCAAATCTCGCATCATCTCATACTCACCTCACTGTTGAAAATCTTGTTTCTCTTCGTAACGAGACAACATAAATCGGCGGTTCACAAATCTCTATTTCATATGGTTCAAGAATTTAAGTGTATTATATAATCAAGATTTCTAATTAATCTCGAATAGATAAGATCAAAAATGAGAAAAAAATCTTCTCAGCATCCATATTTTTTCATACATCATATGTTTTAAATGCACAACAATTTTTTTCTGAATATTTTTTTTTTTGAATAACGTTGTGAAATATGCAAAAATATGTCTTCAGTCCGTAATACTTATGAGAAAAAGACCATCTTCTACATTGATATCGATTTGTGAAAGATCATCATGGAAAAAAAAACATTTTCACATAAAAAAAAAAAGTCGATGAATACATAATTTTATACTCATTTCATATTTTTTTTCTGTTATTGTATGCATCATTATCTGTAATATCACTTTTGGAATCATACGATCAAATATCAACGGCATAAAAAGAACGAAAGAGCAAAGAGACATCAAATACAGATAAAGAGAATACTTGTTATGATTATGTTTATGTACATGGTAAGATGAAGATATTAATCAAGTGTAAATGTATTTCTGTACATTTTTCGGTAATGGTCATCGATATCATCGTCTTTTAATCTCATATTAGGGCTTGAATTTGTTTTTCTCAGCAGTGTGAGAAAAAAAGAAGGAAAAAGAAGACAACAACAATATATCGTTCGATTCAACATATACTAACAAATATATATACACGTCTATTGATCATTTGTTAACGGGTATTCTAAAAGAATGCTTTGGTGGCATCTTCTTTTCTGCATCACTGTTATACACAGAAGTAAGATTTTATGATTTGAATGACACTTTTCTTAGTTAAACTCCTACAAAAATTGAAGAGACACGGTTCATTACAACAACTTTTTTTTTCTTTATGTATATTGTTGTAGTTGTTTATTTTGTTCGGTCACAAGACGAATATGAAGAATCAACAACAGTTCCTATATCAACAACTGCAGATGAAGCTGACGAACAATTAATTGGACGTGTTTCATTAACTATACCAAGTCGTACAGTTACTGATCCTATAGACAATGGAAGTCAACAGAATTATAATCAAATTTATTTAAGTGAATCATCAAAACAACGTATTATCATTGCACTTGCTGTTCTATGCGTAGCTCTTGTTGTGTTACTCGGGTTCCTTTTTTCAATTATTGTGTGTCAATGGTTACAACATGATAGAGGCGAAGACGATTTATCAAATGAAACAAGTAAAGCACAAACAAATCTAGTCGATTCTTCATATAATTATCATAATCAAGCCTATAGACAAACAATTAAACTTTAGAGAAAAGCTAATGCATAGATCGTTCACAAACTTTTTATAGGCACTACGTGCAATAATAATATCTCGTATAACTATGTTTGTAATTGTTTAGCTTGATCCTCTTCTTTTGGTTTGATGTCAATTGGATGTATTTTAACTCTTAAAAGGCATTTGACCTTGTTATTAAATTAATAAAGAATAAAGATGATAGAAATAGAATGACAAGACAAAAGAATAAAAATAGTTACGCTTTAAAGACATTATCATACTTTTTTCTTCATGATTGACTTGAACTCTGTTCTCTATATATGAAAAAAAATCGATTAATTTTTAATTTAGAAAATTTTAATAATCTTTCCTTGATTACATCCAAATTCATTAGTTGATAGACAAATGAATATTTTCGAAATGGCTAAAGATGCTTATTAAAAAGTATAAATATCCAATGATTCTCATAATAAATGAATTCGGTGAAGTATTCGCCTTGTTCTTTTGATTATTTTTCTTTATCCAATAATTTACAGAACACCATTGACTATTGATATCAGCTTGAATACGTTTGAACAATCATATAAAACAACACTAAAATATGAGAAATGAATTAACGGCCGCGATATTTTTACAAATCCCAAATAAAATGTTATTCGATGAATATTATACAGTACCCATTTCAAATACACTCAACGAAAGATGCTGATATTGATTTAAAAGCTTATGATTGAATTCATAAAATTAATAGAAATGAAACACTCTAAATAGATCCTTATAAGAGAAGGGAGTATGGGTAGCGGTGAAGACAAAGAAGAATCACATCTACCTCGACACTTCCATTTCTTATGCAATTGTTTTTGCTCATATGAAAGCAAATAATTAGGTGTCTCTTCTGGAAGGATATTGACTCCATGCAAAAAAAGTACCAAAAACAAATCATCTACATCAATCAAAGCTTTCTCTACCTTGTAATGATTCATAAGGCACTAAATAGGCATTGATAAAAGATTAGCAAGTATACGGTGTTCAGTTTGAGCTTTTAAAATAAACAAAATATTTTCAAAAACTTGCCAGTGTTGCATCCAAAATGTTAAACGAACCCTCTCAGAATCACGTAAAAGCAGTGCGATGAATATTGAACAGAAGACGCATTACTAAACAATTATTCTCATCTTATTCTTTATGCATTTCCTATGATATCTTCCCTCGCGACAAAGAGAATATTTTTTTCGAATCGAAGCGACAACAAGAATTTTTTTACCTGTAAAGATTTTGCCAAATGAAATTCTATTCGGAGTTCTATATATTATTGCTCAATGATTAACCGAGCATGAGATTATCAAGAACAACGTTCGATCTCGAATTGACCTTCATAAGAAGGACAGTCAAGTAGATGAGTTATGTTCTGAGGATTTATTGTTCAATTTTTATTCTAAATGTGGAATAGAACGCCATTATTACAAAAAGAATTTAGCAAATGAATGTGACAAATATACGAAGATGAATACGACTTTATTTTTGCCGATGAGCTTTCAAATTGATTTTTTTAAATTTTGAATAGATTTTGGTGGTTGTAATCGAACACGGCTTGACCGACTATCATATGATCGTATATGAACAATTCATAATAAAAAAAAATAAAAATTTTTTATGCGATTCATGTTTTCTCAACGTTTGCTTTCGGTTTGTTCAAGTTTTTCATTTTGTTGTTGCCTTTGGCTAATTTTTTGCTACCATCACAACAAAAAAATAGCAAACTTCTTGATATTGTAATCTAGAATATAGCAGATTAAGAATGTAGCCAACCATGTGGGAATAGTAACAATAAATCGACAAGAAAAATACACGAATGAAGGATGATTATTTATTCTTATGAATCCATTTCATACTATGTCTAAATATATACTGATCATTTGTAACCATTTTCTTCATGCCTCTCTTTAGGTTAGTTGACTAATCAGAAAGTACAGAAGGAAAGTAGGTGTAGTCATAAATGAAAGTGATGACTTCCGAATAAACTTGTAAAGATCATCAGTAAACCTGTTAATATGGATTTATTTTTCAATAATAAGCTTTTTTTCGTTCATGTGTGATTTTTTTTATGTACTGAAAAAAGATGACATTACAATGCTCTTTTTCTCACAGATGTCTTTGCTCAATGTTGCGAAGACTGCATTGATGCACTCATTGAATTGTCAAATCCGTCTTATTTGCAAACCAAAATCAAATTAAGTAGATGAAGACTTTTTGCTTCCGTTCGGCTTCTACATTAATATATATCTTAATAAGTTCAAAGCAATTCATATTGATCATTCTCCTAATGCTAAAACTTAATCGGTTGATTATATGATGGCTATGGTAAATGGAGCTCTTCAGATTTGTCCAGGACGCGAACGTAACTAAGTGTGGGTCTGAAATGTGTCTTTCAATCGAGTATTAGTCTGAAAATATTCCATTAATAAAGCCCGAGTCCGAAAATTGTGGATTCAATGAGGTATCATCGTTTGAGAAATGTATAGGATGTGCTAGTCGGATGTGCGTCTACCTTTACTCACACCCGCAAACCATAGCTACAACTTTAGTCACACTCACTCACCTACATGCATATTTCTTGAAGTGCTCTCAGACTCGTTCACTATTAGTTTATACGAATGTTTTCGAAGATTTCACCGTTTTCCCACTACTTTTTTGCATCTTCGTTCACTTCCCTTTCTTGCAGTGGAATCAGATTTTATCAAAGATCTAATTGAACGTTCGAAAAATAACGATCAAATTAAGTCTTTGAATATCGGTCGTTGTTGGAACAACAATGGTTCCTATTGTGATGTTTGTGCTAGCTTTATACGTCGTGATTATGATCACTATTTCAGTTTAAAGATAAAGTTTTTGTTAGACTTTCACGTCTATAGGGCTGCACTTACTATTGTTTCAACTTTTTTTTATCATCTTCGTGGTTTGCTTCAATATTATTGATGAATACCGATCGCATACTACTCGATCTCTTCAAATAAGTACATCTAATCTTCGAAAGCTACACATGAAAAAATTTGTTTGCCCATGAGAAGAGTTATCGCATTTGGAATATGCTTTCGAACATATCTATCAACTTGATCTCGGCCATTGCAATCGATCAACCAATCTAAAACTTTTACTGGCCCTATTCACTTTTTTATGACGACTTCTTATTCAATGGAAGAAAATCAGTTGGAATCCAGTCAACTATAGTACTCAATGGTAAGCAATCATCAAAACATATTTACCTCATCTTCAGCAATTCAATGCCGACTTTGACGATCATGGAGCTCATTAGGATATTGCTCAAATATGCTATATAGGTCAATTCTAGTTATATAAGAAAGTTGTTTTAATAATTATAGAAAATAAACCTCGATTCGAAGATCGACGAGTGAAAACCATTTATTTCTGGCAACGATGGCATTTTGGATATTGCCATGAATCTTGATCTGTGTAAAGTTTTGTGTTTTGAATCTCATTCAATATTTTTCTATACATTCAAAACGAAAGAAAAATCTGCTACTCTGTGAACAGCATCAGAAATAGACTATTTTGTATTATCATGCTGTCTACATATAGAGTTTCAGCAATTTTAATCACTAGTTCAAACAAAGGTTCCATTCAAAGAATACGAAACTTGAATACGACGATTGATTGTTCCCCAGCAGAACCCCGTATAGAGTTCGAAGAAAATTTCACCATGAAGTTTGTAATGTGAGAGTATGTAAATAATAAGATAGTGTTTTTCTCAGAAACTATCACTTCAACAGTAACTAGACTTTGATTCATACATTCATTTATTCAGTTATCGAAGAATTTTAGAGACCTCGTGCAATACATGAAAACCAGAAGAACTGTAGAATTACAAAGAATCTAAGCTATTATTCCACGGCATTTGGGATACTTTTTACCGACGATATAGTATGCTAGTATTCCTTTAGAGCAACATATAGTAGTGCCTTCCATTTTGTCGCTTATTCAACTATTTTCAATTATGTTATTGAAACAAACCATTATCATCAGCATCGATAACACGAACAGAAATGAGACGGAAAAAAGGTTCTATCACAACAATCGTAGTTATCAATAAAAAAATTTTCAACTTTTCGGTGCAACTACGATCAGCACAATTTGCGCTTGATCAAACACCTCTGAGACGTGTTACTGATTTATGCAAAATTTATGAAACATATCATTAAACTATTGAATAAAGCGTGATGGTGTCTTGTTTGAGGAGACCATTTCATGGTTGTAGATCGTTCTTGATGATGTTATGCTCGATCAATTATTCAGTAATAACAGATAGAAAATACGAATAGAAACTCGTTTAGTAAAACCTTCGGACGTAAAAACATTTTTTCTGATTCCTCAAGTTCGAAAAAAAGATATTTTTTTATGTCGTGAGTGAAAATATGATAGAAAAAGAGTAACGAAGAAGTTAAGAATGATTTTTTTTTGTAATGCTTCTTCTGTTCAATATTTATTCCATTGTTTGGATGTGGTTCTTAAAGAACTCATTTAACATTTTGGACGCAACATTGGCAAATGTTTGAAAATATTTTATTCATTTGAAAACTTCAAGCTGAACACCGTAGACTCGCTAATCATTTGTCAAGGATACAGTGCAACTTTAGTGCTGTATAAATCATTCAAAGATAGAGAAAGCTTTGAGTGATGCACATATTTTCTCTTCAATTCTTCGTCATGGTGTCGTTGTCTTCCAGAAGAAACAGCTATTTAACTGCTTTTATTTGTGAAAAGAGTAAAATTTAACAAACAATGGGAGTGTGATGTGGACCAGAGCTAGAACTATTCGAAGTGTGTAGGGTAGAGTTTAAAAAATTAGTTAACAACTAATACTAATAGAAACTGATCAAGAAACAAATAAATCCGTAGCTTAGGTTTTATGTATAAATTTATAGTAAATTGTGTGAGCTCTTGCTTAGAGAACGTTTTCCCTTAAGTCCAACGATTTATATTTGCTTTCCGATAAAACCTGAATAGAAACGGTCCTAAGTCAACAGTAGAATAGACTTTTCTCGTCATCTATTGTTCAAGATACAACACGAAAAGAACCTCATTACTTTATCGCATCACAGACTCTATCTTTTATATGTACTATTTTCGTTGATTTTTTTATCGCTGTTTCTTCTGATTGTTCTAATTGACTTCACTATTATATGTTTATTGTCACATTCTGAATCGTTTTATCACTTCGTTCGTGTTACATCGATCATATTCTAGTTCTTCGCAACTTTTCAAAATGAAGATCTTTATATATAAATATTGTTCTGTAATTAAAATTCGAATCAAAGTGAAACTACGTTCATATTTTTCATCTTACGTATGTTCTCTTGGTTTTTTCTTTCTCGAGCTTGAAGATCGATTCATATTATTCTATCATCACATTAATATTTTATTTTCCGAATACAAAGATAATATTTTGTTTTAATTTTCAATGAATCGATTCATATTTGTATTGTTTTTACGAACAATTCATAATGTTGACAGACTTGGAAGATTTGAAGCTCTTTCCAAAAGAGCATCAGAAGTCGTCGAACTCTCAAGCATATAATAAAGTCTCCATAGACTAGATTTTTTTCTATATTATTTATTACGTCTTTTTTCTACGTTGTTTATTATGAACATCGACAATAAGAGTCGATACAAATAGCTGGTCAGTCTAGAGTATGAATATGTAATTGTCGAAACTCGATTGTCATACATTAACAGCCAATTTTATTTTCTGTTAGACAATGAATGAAGTCTTCATATTTTTATGCACGAAAATTTTGAAAAATGAACTATTATTACAGTTCGAAGAAATAAATTATATTTCGTAATTTTTTCTTTGACCACTAGAAATATGAAACGTTGTCTTTTAACTGATTGGTAAAATTCATCAATTATAGATAAAGATTAGAACTAAAACAATTTCGAAATTCTCAGTTAGAATTTTTATAAATAAAAACATATAAAACGATGTTAAATCTATTTTATTATATATTGCTTACAATATTTTTGTTAGATGCTTACATTTTTGATGGCATTTATCATCATCATCCGTGATTGAATTATTTCATAAAGTGAAATTACTGAGTCAACTCAACAATCAACTTCATAGTACTTCTATAAAGCTTTTAAATCATTAGTTTATTCTTTCTTTATACTGTTCAAAGAAAAAACAATAATCTCTTACACAATTTTAAAGATTGTCATTCTCATCAGTGAACACTTTCATTTGAATAAATGTTCCATAATCGAAAATATTTGTGTTCATTGTTTCAAATTTTATCGAACATTGATTATATTTATCTGAATAAAGCGTAACCATTGTATTTGCATTATTGTATATTATTCGTTCTTCTAATGTTCTATTATGTACAAGATGATAAATATTTTTAATTAATTTGTTTGTTGATAATAATGGTTTAGATAAACGTAATAAAAATGGTTGATTCTTATGTGATAGAAGTGTTAATGTCATATTACCAAATGGAAAATGCCAAAAAAAAGTCATTTCAGTATTTATACATTGATCAATTGATGAATTAATTGATACATACTGACAATTAATTGATGTTGAAGAAATAATAAATGAACAAGGATAATAAGTCCATAATGTTACATTCGATTCACATTCTGATGAAACTTTCATAAATTGGAAAAAAGTAAATGATAGTATAGATACTATGGAAAACATTGCATCATTTTTACATATGTTACAATACATGTTCTCATAATGAAAGTGATTAAATGAATATGTATGTTTATGCGAGCCATGTTCGAATACAGGTGAGCCGATGGTAAACAGTCGTACACACACGTATAGGAAATGTGTCATCACGCATTTGATCAACAGACACTAAATGTTTGTCGCCGGCGGAAAGATAGACACCAATTATCTTCGATTTATCGATCACTCCCACCTATTAATCATTATTTGTTTTTCACCCAAGCAAACTCAACAGACAGAATTACACAAAAAAAATTAGTTTGTATAGTATAAACTCAATGGGTAAAATGAAGTCATTCAAGGATTATATGAAAATTAGAATAAATTATGTATCACAATCAATTAAGAATTCATCTGTTTTATATTGATTATGTCACAATAATCGAAGAAAATAAATTTTTTGTAAATATACAATTCAAATCATCAATATGTAAAATTTTACGATGGTTGATGCGTTCTAAAGTGTCTAACATTGATGCATAAGATTAAAATCAGTTCATTTTGAATGCTTTTGAATATTTGATAATAGCTTTCAGAAATTGAAAGTGTTAACAAAAGATTGATAACAGGAAATATTCTTTACAACAATATTTCAATATAAATAGTTCTTAAAAGTTTAAATTTAATTGATCAGTATACAAATAACTAGTAAAAACTAGAAAGTAAAATACAAAGTATATGAAAATCTTTTTGTGTCATTTCAATCAACGAGTATGATTATGACACCTCATTTTTCTTGATACGTAGAAAAAATTGGTTCATTAAGTAAAAAATGATTCATGAAATAAATAGAAGAAATGTTAGATGTTACGTGAACGGGAGTTAAGACAAAATTAAAATGATGTTTGCCTATAGATCACTTCCGTCGACGACCGTAGTTTTATATTTTTTCTATTTCAAATAATATATTACTTAATCAGTCTTAAATAATATTGTACAAGATAATAGCTATCGTTGTAACATATTTAAGATGAAGAGTCGTTTTCTGCTTGAGTTGCGCAGGAAAGAGCATAATATAGAAAGATTTATGATTTGATATATTGCATCCATTTTTTATATCATTTTTCACTTGGATCATTGTTGTGTCCTTGAGTCAATATAGCATGTGGATGACAGTTAATACGATTCAAAATTATATGTAAACAATTATTTCTATAGTAGTGTAATGAGACATGACCTGAGCTTTTCTCCTCACCTACGGATTATTGAGTTCTTCTTAAAAGAGGAGTTTGAACTCTTTCTAGAAATACTAACAACTGGACACTGCCTCCAACTGTAGATATGGTCGGTGGATGATTGAACTCTCGCATAACTTTTTTCTGGCTACATTCTTAAAGTTAAAGTATCAATTTCACATGAAATCATGATATAAAAAAACGACTAAGATAAATTATTTCATCAAAGCTATACATTCAGATAACTTCGTCATTCTAGTAATAGTGCAATAATAAGTAGTTATGTTGCATGCGAAAAATGATATTAGTTGTTAATGAGTCATGAATTACTTATTAAAAATATTTCATAAAGATATATTGCTTATTAATATGATTTTTTTTTTACTGTATTTTAATTGTGTTACAAGTTTCTTATAATTTCAATATCAATTTTTCTTTATAAACTTTTTAATCAAATTGTTTATATAGAAGCCCAAATCGACTTATACTATTACGACATGAGTATACATAATGATAGATTTTTTTCATAAGTCAATTTTAAATTGATTGAATTTAATATAATGAAATAATTCTCTTGTATTCTCTGTACAAGACAATGATTTAAATAAATAAAATTTCGAACAAGAAAATTTATTCCATTATAATCTTTCATGTGTTATTTCAATGTCAAAAAAAAAAATGCTAATGATCATTTGAGTGGATTCAAATGCATTATAGTCATATTTACACTAATAAGTAGAACAAAAGCTATAACTGAATGATATTAAGTCTGTTAAAGTTGATATTTATTTAAGGTAACATATCAAACATTAATATTACGATGCAATATTCAAATCAAGTACATCATCTAGATAAGATTGAAAGCAAGAAACAAAGATATCCTTATTCATAATACCAAAGGTTCAATGTTCTTCTTAAATCAGATATTAGATAAGAATACAAAATATCTAATTATTTATTCGTTATCATAAAAATGTATATGATCGTATCTTGCTATGAATATACTATTTTCAGTCCATCAATGTAGATTTGTCCAATAGATTGATTAATTTATTTTGTTATTAGTTATTGGATTATCATTTGCGTTTGAACGAATAAGAGTAAATAAAAAAATGATTTCTAAAACAAGAAATAGCACAGTAGTCAATCGATAAAATACTCTGACTAAATAATATTGACAATAAAAGTTTGATCGAACGTTGATAATGAGCAGGTCACGATGAAATAATTGCACCGAAAATACTCAATAATATCATACTAGTAAATATAACTAGTCAAATATATTAAACAATAAAGTAATTGACAATAGGATCTTAGAGAAATTTACTGACAGGATTAATGTCTATAATACAAAAAATTATAATAATGAATTCGAGAATTTTACTAAACAAAATTATCTTCAAATAAAGTCTCGTGCAAATTTTACGCATCATTGATTTATCTAATTCTTAGAATAGTCATTTTTATAAATTCAATCATCTCTTAAAAGACGTAGAATTAAACATATTCTCATAATTTTTCCTATTTTGAGCATCTATTTATGATAATGCATTAATTAGAAATTTACAATAAAAATATCAAAAAGTTTGAGTCCATCAAAATGATTCAATTGAAACTATTTTTTTTTATCTGCAGTAACATAAGAACTTATTGAATAAATAGGCTTCATATATCAATATGATTAATCATCGTTTGCAAATACATAAACCATACTTATATGCAAAATTTTATTTATCTACGAACGGTAACTTCATTTGTTTTCTTTTTCTCTCTCTCTCTCTATATATATATATATCAATAGACAATTTCTTTTTCTTCTTCTTCTTTTTTTACCTTTTGATTGTTGCACTAAAATTTAAAAATATAACCAAAATGACTCTATAAATAGGTTGTGAAATCATTTCTTCTTTTCTCTATATATTAGAAAAGTTCATTGACGGATCGATTATCCCGACTTTCTTGATGTTGTCTCCATTTTCTTACAAGTCTTCTCTCTCGAACATGGCATACCATTGTAAACATCGTTCATAATAAAGTGGCTCCTTTCTCTCATTTTTCCGTGTGTCGTATTGCAGGTGATAGTGTTGCAATAAAAAAAAAAAGAAATGAGCGAGAGGCGAGTCAAATATTAGCCGACGAAGAGAGAAAGAACTATTTTATGCTTTGTTCGCATTATCATCTTCTACGTCTTTTTCTCTGACGCGATGTATGCCTTGAAGGCATCTTTATTTTTTATTGAACACCTATCACACCTATTTCAGATTATATATCGAGTAGAACGCATACGTATATATATTAATATGATCCTTCATTCACTTTTTATGATCATCTGCTGTTTGGTAGCACTTGCATTAAATAATAATATCACTTTCATCTTGTGCATTTACTTGTTCGCTTAATTATAGATACATTTTTTCAGAATCAACATTGCCTAGAAGGCAAACTCCGGAATATCGACTATATATATATATATATTATAGACGATTGACAACGTATAAAAAGAGAATTTCTTTCTTTATATGCATTTCACTTTTTCTTTTGTTTAAACTGGTGTTGTTAGTGGAATGGTATGTAATGTAAAAAAAGCCGAGAGTGTTGCTGTTTGTTGGTCGGATGAAAAAAAGTGTCGATAGAGAAAGAGAGAAACGAACAAAAAAACTTTCAATATCCATATATTTCTTGCTTCTGCATCGCCTTCTTGTTGATAGTATTGACAGTTGGCAGAATAGAGAGTAACTGAATTGAAATTGTTTGCTATAGCGACTGACTAGAGATGCAGACAGAAGAAGAAAAGAGAGTTTCGTTTTACTATTTTTTTTTTTTTTACAATCCAACATGTGCGATGCATATACAAACATCAAGTGTATTACTACTATCGAGAAGGATACTATGTATACATACAATTAATTAGAGAACGAAAAAAAGGTGAGTCGTGCGATCAGTAACAAATATGGACATTGGTGGAGAGAGGAACACATTTCGGTATATGTCTCTATCTTTCTCTTCTTTTTTTTTTTTGACACTAAATTAATGAACATTGTCGTTCGATATTTACGCACTGCGCCTACGCTAATGTCGTATATCTCAATATAAGGAAGAAAAAAATATATAGAAATAGAAAGAAAGTGAATGATCTGTTTGACAAAAAAAAAAAAACTGAAGGCAGACTGAAGCACTATGATGTTGACATGCAGTTGACCTATAATCATCATAAAAAATGCGAGAGAAATAGAGTATCGTCCATTATTATCAGTGATTAGAGATCTCTTCTGTTTTTCTTTTTTTTCTTTTATGGTAAAAAAAAACGAGAGAGAGAGAAGAAGGAACATCGAAGAAATTACTCGTCAGTCCGTTATCATTCGATAGATCAAATTTCGTACTCATCAGAAAGTGATATATCCTCTTCGTTGCATTTCGTGTTTACATTCGTTTCGTAACACATAGATGCAAATGTATGTGTGAGCGTCATCACTAGTCGATTGGAGAAAAAAAAAAGAAGAAGAAGAGGATATCTCTTTATTTGACATTTGGTCAAAATCGAAGGTTGTTGTTACTTTTCTTCTTTCTATCGATTTACTTTGTTATCGCTATCAATCGAACGAGAGAGACAGGTATTCATGTATATGCGTATGAACATTTTTTTCTTCTCTCTCTCTCTCTCTCTCTCTCTGTTTTTTTTAATCCCAATACTACTGCTGCCATTCTCGATTCAGTTGTATATCCTTCTTTTTTTTTTCTTTATGTGCGTTCACACGCACAAGCATTTTTCATCAATGAGTTTTTTTTGTTCGTTCTGATGATATACGATGGGAGACGAGGGAAAAAACTGAATGTGTGTGTTCACTACTCTAAGATACGAGACGAAGACAGACATAAGGAAAAAAATGGGTAGTCTCTCTTTTTTATGTTTTTTTTTCTGAACTTTCTGTCTCGGGCACAAAAAAGATAGACGATGACGACTGACGAAGAAATATGAGGCAGCATTGACTGCAAATAGGAGTGAACGACATCGTCAAAAGATGGATATAGAGATATGTGCTAGATGAGAAATGTTCATCTTTTTCTTTTGCTTCGTCTTCTTTTGTGAACTATGCGACACATATATTTATATATATATATATATAACTATCAGCATTGATGAAACAAAAGATAAGACGTAAGAAGCCTATATCCTCTTATTTAAGTATGGTAAAGATGAGCTCTAGTTGACATAGAACCATATATATTCAAATACTAGACAAGAAAATGAGGTACGTAACAAATAATGATGATAACCATCATCAACACATCACGAGTATCTGTTGAAAAAAAAAATTTAATCAATATTTATAAGGGTACGACTTGTTAAATTGTTTGTTCGGCATGTTTGTCGTGGTCTGATCCTTCGTGTTCATCATCATTATTCATCCGAACGTGATAGATATAAATAGTATAGGGAAAGAAACAGTATAAAAACATGAGAAAATAGGATATCTACTAACTTGAGTTTAATATGCAGCACTAGTCGTGTATGTTTGACAAAGTAAGCAGATGGTACATAGAGAGAAGAAGAAAAAAAGAAAAATGTGCTATGTGCGTGTGTCATTTGTATATGTCGTACAAAAATGATCAGAGAATTAAGAGAATATCAAATATTAAAGGACTATCATAATAATTATTTCAAAAGAATTTTAAAGGTCAGTTATAATACAAATGAAAAACCAATTTTTTTATCTTATCTTTGTTCTTTTTACATATTGACGTAGAATAGAGACAAAAGGATGAGCTCTCTTCTCATGTCTATATCACGCAATTTGTCATCGTATGTCTCGTCGAGTAAATACCATAATATATATATAAAAAAAAAAAAAAGCTATTCGTATTTGTATGATCAAGATATTATGTCTCTTTTTACTTTTTTTTTTTTTAGATTTCTTCTACTTGCGTGAGTGTGTATTTGTATATAAAACTATGGCTACATCTTTAGCTGATTTTCATCAAATGATAAAATTATTTGGTGCTGATACAGATGAAATGAATGTTACAATGGCACATGATGAACATGAAGACGAAGAAGAAGAAGATGATGATGATAATGAAACTGAATTACAACTTGATGAAGAATCATCACTTATATCAAGTGGTGAAGAAGAAACAATTAAAGATAATCAACAATCATCATCTACAAAGCCTATATCATCAGCTGCTGTAGCTGCACGTTTATCACGTTTAGCAAATCAACGTATGGATTCAAATCGTTTTTTAATTTGTTCAGGAACAAATTCATATAATACAATACGTAAAACTAAACATGAAGTACGACGTTTTGCATTATATTTAGAAGATACATTTAATGAAAAATGTCCTATTGATGAATTAAAACCTGAACAATTATGTACATATTTAAAACATTATTTTGGTAATGTTCGTAAAGCTGATAATACTGAATATGAACCTGATACATTAAGAAGTTTTATGTTATCAATTGAACGTTATTTAAAATCTCGTAAATATTCATATAATATTCTTGAATCTCCTGTTTTTGCTTCATGTCGTGAAGTTATACAAGAAAAACGTGATACATGGGCTAAACCAATAAAAAATATAAGTAATTCTAAAGTTGAAGCATTTACATCTGAACATGAATTATTACTTCGTCAAATGAATATAATAACACGTGAAACACCAGATGGTTTATTACTTGAATTATTAATAAGTAATTCAAAATATTTTGATCAACGTGGTAATGAATCAACAATAAATCGTTCATTATTATGGGGAGATTTACAAATTAAAACTGATTCAACAACATCAAATGAATATATTGAATATAAACGTTCAACAACTAATTTACGTGCATATGCTAATCCATTACAACCAAATCAATGTCCAGTTGCTTGTTTACGTCTTTTAACTTATCATCGACCAACACAATGTTCAAATGCTGATGCACCATTTTATCTTGTACCACGTACATCAACTGATCAACGTGTTTGGTATAAAACTATACGTGCTGGACGTCATAGATTAGATTTATTAATACAACAAGCTATGCAAAAAGCTGGTATTAATGGAAAATTTTCTTGTATGAGTTTAAGAAAAGGTAAAATAAAAGGTTTACTTATTCCAACAATAAATTCTGAATTACTTGATTTATCATCAAATAATACAAAAAAATTAAAACGAGAACAAATATTATCAACATCATCATCAGTTATAATTAAACCAATTGATATAATACTTCCACTTCAACAACAATCAGAAAATCATCATGATGATTTACCTTCACCAATATCAATATCAATAAATAATAAACGTAAATTAACATCAAATGATACATTTCATGCATTATATGCAGCAGCACATTCAAAATCATCACGACAATCAAAAATAAATATCTTAAGAAAATATCTTGAAGAAACACTTGGTCTAGTTGAATTTCTTACTTTATATGAATATTTAAGTAGAAATTCATATATTAAATTACAAGGTACACCTATTGAACATTATGAACATATTTTACCTGTTTTACTTACATTACTTATGCTAGAAAATACAGCATAAAAAAAAAGAAAAAAAAAATTTTTATCGAGTTTTATTCCATAAAGTCAATTATGCTTAAGTGAAATGATTATACATGTAGAAATATTCTTCTAGTCGTTCTTATACACTTTTCTCTTTGTTGTGTCATTCCAGTCGTTTCTTTTTTTTTTGTGTATGTGTCGTTGAATGTTTATAATTTGTTTTTTTTTTTCAGAAGAAATATGTATCAGAAATGATGGATGAAATTTAATAATATATATATATACACCGTTGCAAAAAAAAATTATTAATAAGTATTATCAGTATTATAACTATCCATGTCAATCGGCATTGAACTGCTGGGAAAAGAAAAAAAATATATATATTAAGGGCATTCCCTATCTATTTGGAGTTTCTCGGAAACAATTCGACAAAAAATGATGAAACTTTCAAGGCAGATAGATCTTGATAAGTAGAGCAAAAGTTGTCATAATCTCCAAATTTCCAGATGCTTTCTTAAGGGAGATATGAACGTCGCAAAAGCTAACAATGGGCAAATGTTCGTCGCGCAAAATTCTATATATCATTGTTTCCAGGGGCAATTTTCTTCATCACAACCTGGATCAAATTGGAGTGCGTAGTTTTTTCTATATTTCGAATATATTGTTTCTAGAGCTCAGGATATTGAAAGCATCACCAAACAACGTGTTCGATTCGACCAAAGAACTCCGAATAAAAAAGATAAACTGAGCCTGATTAGTCATACCGTATGGTACTTCTTTTCTTCAATCAAAGTGATCGAAAATTGGCCGTGTTCAGTAGTGTTACAGATTCATGACCAATGCCCATAGCACCTCCAGAAATTATCATTAGGATAACATTTAGAAAGGAAAAACTCCTAAAAACAATTTATATCCTTGAAAAGTCAAAAATAATACTTAGAGCAGATGAATAGTTGTGGTGGAAATATTTCAATTCTTTACTATGTCTTTTTATGGTCTGATGATAAAAACAATGCTCTACATTTCTTGGATATTTGATCATTCTTCAATTAATATCATAATAGTAATGAAATTTCGATAAGAACTGTTTGTTACAATATTTAACGGTGATATTAGATCATATGTTGTCTTCGATGTGCATCTTTTCTTGTTCTTCTTATCTCGTCTCTTCTCATGTTTAGCTGTCTATATATATATTAGAGTATACAAAAAGTAGTAGTATCGATACAACAAAAAAGAAATACAAAAACAAATTTATCAAGTTTATACTTAATTTATTTCTCCTGATTTAATATCATGTAGTTGTTGGTTATTCGACTTAGTTCAACAAAATCTATACAATATCAATGATTTCAAATTGTTGCATCATGCTATAAACAAGTTCATGAACTGTTTGAATAAAGAAGAGTATGAAGAGACGTTCGATAAATAGATTCAACGAGTGCAATTGAGTGTAAATGACTAGAACGATTAGTCTAAGTATTTAATAGAATAAAGACTTGATGAACTTGTTTCTTTTTTGTTCTACCAACATCATTTTTTGATTATCCTAATCTGTATAGACAACTAGGCATTAGAGAACAAGAACAAAGAGAATAAATATCGAGAACAAAATGTGATCTAATAGTACTGTTACATATCATAACAAACAGCTCTCTTATCAATATTTCACTTCTATTATGATATTGATCGACGAATGATCAAATATCAGAGAAATATAGAATTTGTTTTTTTTTGTTGCTCTGAGACCATATAGAGATAACGTTTCTTTAAGATTTGTTATAAAAAGTTAAAATATCTTCACTATTCCTTTTCTTGTATTCTTTAGTTAGACTCGTTATTCAAATCGGAACTGTGAATGTAAAAACTTTTTTCGATATGATTCTAAAAATAAATATTATCATCAAAGTACGTAAATACTAGAATACGAAATGATTTGTATTTCTTGTTGAATTGCTTTATATTCCTAAAACAAGAACATATAGTAATTAATTAGTATCGTGATAATTTTGAGAAAACGCAATATGTATAATTAGGCTACTTCCAAATTGCGGCCAAAATTTTCGCCCTCACCCACACTGTCGGCTTTTTGGTTTGTTTGATCTTTGACCGCAATTTGGAAGACGCGGTTGAAAATAATATATAAATTATTAGATTGACACTTTTCTTCTGATGAATTACATAATTTATTCGATAATCAAATCAATCGATTATGTCAACATCTGATATTTTGATTTTTATTTTTAAAACAGTGAAGATGGTCTTTTAACAAAATATATTAGTCATATGCACAATGATGTATAAAGGAAAAGAACAGTAAAACTATAACATTCTTAAAAGAATAATATCAAATTAACAATAACATGCTCTGATACTAATGATAAACAATTAATTTATTCTTAAATTATATTATGTAAATGCCGAAAGTAAAGTTACAATAGTAACTTGAAATAATATTACATTGTCAACATTAAAATATTACTGATGAGTGAAAAAGTTTGCAAAAAATAAAAATTTTTGATCACAGCTCGATTTTGCCATTAAGGAATAAAACTGATAGCAGCACATTGTCTGTAAACTTTACTAAAATCAAACCGTATTGAAAATAGACAAATATTAGATTTGAAATAGTTGTTACTACGAAGTGATTTTATCATGTTTTTTTTTGTTTTTGTTTAACAGAAAAGACCTTGAATTTCTTGTTCTTATCATATATTCTATTAAAAGATCAAAAGAATATTTCAATAATCCAAAAATGATTCCATAATTGTTATACATAAATATGCACCAGCTAACATTTTTTTTTGTTTAATAGTCGTTTTATTCGATTTTTTTGATTATCTTATAAAAATAAGAAACATCCATTTTGAATTTTTGTTGTTCTCAAAAAATAAAGTCTCAAAATTTCAAAACAAAAATTCTTAATACATATAGACATTTTATCTTTCTTCTTTTTTTGATAGTTCAGAAATAATGTTTGAATAAAACTTTTAATCTTATTATATAAACCTTGAAACAACAATAAGCTTTTATTTCGGTTTATAATTTAACATTGTGGATCGTATGATTAACATTTGTATTTTTTTGCGATAGCAAAAAAAACAAAATAACAAACAACAATATAGATTTATCTTTTTTTCTTTTTTTTCTTCTTTTTGTCACCATGATCATCATCATTATCATCATTTGAAGAATCTTCTTGTTTTCGTTTGCGTGGACGATTTTTAGCATTATGAGTTTCATAAAAATTACTGCCTGTTTTTTTGTGTTTCTTTTTATCTTTTTTCAATTTTGGTTTGATTGTTTTTTCTTCTTGTTCTTCAGCATTTTCTTTTTCTTCAACAGGTTCTTTTTGAGATTTTCTAAAAAGAATTGAATATTAATAAATAGAATTTTTCATTCTTACAAACAATATCAGAAGATTTTGATAAAAAAAAAAACAATACCTATTCAACAATAATATACATTTAGACTTATGAATGACAACCTTCTCTTATGAAGAGAAATCACTCATTCATAGGCCTTCAAAATCTCCATTTCTGAGATTCCAACCTAGGATTAATATGAGCTTAGAGTGAACCTATCAAAATAACAATTGATGTTTTTTTTTTGAGTTTTTTCCAAGACAATACTGTAGTTTGGAATTTCATTCATGGAAATTTTGAAAGTATATCGATTGGAGTAGATTATATACGTATTTTACTAATATTCTTTCGCTTAAAACATGTTTGTTAGAGATAATGATACCAATTATAATGTGAAAATAAGTGTAAAAAGAAAAATTAATGTCTAATTTTCACTTCATCAGTTCTCATAAGCACGTAAAAGTTATGAAGAAAAATTACTAACTCGACTTTCTTGTGATAGAAATCAATCATGTTTAATGAAAAATCTTGTAGTAAGATTACATTTCATGTCTGTTCAAGAAAAGTACTTAACTTTATGTATTCGTTGATGAGAGTTTTTACTGAAAAATTTATATAGTATTTCCAAGCACCGGATATAGAATTACTCTGAACATGAACGAATATCTGATTAGTAGAGTTTGATGATAACATAAACTCCATTTCAGTTACATAACAATATTAAAGTTAATTGAATGATGACAATGCTTTCTATTTTAGTATGTGAATTCGTTCTTTGAAATAACACAAAAAAATTCCTTGTAAACAAACGAAAATTTTGGAACTGTATCGATTACAAACTCTTTAGATCCAAATCCGAAAGTTATGATGAAAATATTTAGATTCTTAGATTATTGTTTGTTCAAAAACTTACATTTCATCATTATCTTGTCTGTTTGGATCTTCTGGTGGTGATATATAATGAGGTAGTTTGCCACGTTGAAAATCATTTAAAACCATTTTTGCAACTGTTTGTAAATCTGGTTCGGCACCTTTTAATAATTTTCCTGATTTTCTTGCTAATTTTTCTAAAAAATCTTCAGCTGTTGTAAATTCATCGATTGAATATGTTTTAAGTATATATTCATGTTTAACTCGTTTTAATAAGTCTTCAATATATTGTTCTGGTTGTGGAACATTTTCAACACGAACAACACCTTTAAGAACAATATCAGTTTCAGAATCTTCAGCTGGATAAACAATTCCAGGACAATCAATAAGAAATATACGTTTCATTAATGTTATATATTGCCAAACTTTAGTTTCACCAGCAATAGGAGCAACATTACATACCTAACAAACAAATAGAAAAACCATGGATAAATAAGATTTTATTTTCTTCGATAGATTACTTTTTGTGATCGTAATGTATTTATCACAGATGATTTACCAACATTAGGATAACTAAAATAATCAATAAAAAATAAAACTAAATATAAAAACGATATAGTAATAGTCAGAATCTTCTTCCCTAGAAGTTTGTATATGATCTTTCATTATTGAAAAGATCATGTAATTTACTACAAGATTCCTATCTCTGAGTAATGTTCAACTATTAGTAATAGCTTTCCTAAAAATTTGAACTTGATTCATTGTAGTATTTTATTTAAACAGTTAGAACTATGTGGTGACTCTATTCAACATTTATGATAGATGAAATCTATTAGCAAGACAACTTTTGCCCACTACAATATAAATGTATATTTACCCAATAAAACCAACAGAAATTTGTTTTTTATCTTGATGTAAACGAGAAAATTGTCTTAATAATTGTATTAATGCTTGTTTACCAAATGATTTTCTCATATTAGCATGAAATGCAAGTGTTGGATGTGAACGAGATAGTATAGCTACCCATCGTTGTGTAACCCATACAGGAACCAAATCACATTTATTTAAAATAAAAATTAAATGTTTATGAGCTTTTTCTTTTTTTAAATATGATTCAACTTGACGACATCGTGTACCTTCAGGATTTCTTGCATCAAGAACTTGAATAACAACATCAGATGAATCAATAACCTAGAAATCAAAAAATATTTTATTGAAAAATATTTTTTTTTTGGAATATTTTTTCATTACTTTATAAAGTTCATTCCATATACGTTTACTTTGTCCAGCTTTAAATAATGGATTAATAGTTTCTGGTTTAATTCCATCATGTTCACGAACTAAATCAAGATCTTTATCTTGATCATATTCATTTTGTTTTTGTTCAACATGAGTTATTAATGCTTCTATATCATCACCACCGGGAATATTTGATGGTCGTTTTCGTTGTGATTTTGGACCAAATGTTGATTCATATGATTCAACATCAAGTATATGAACACGTTTTTGTTTAGCTTTTTCATTTAATAATGTAACCGGTAATTGAGTTTGTTTCATAACAACTTGATAGGGATCAGCAAGTGTTGTTGATAAAGCTGCTTGAAATTTTTGTAATGAAGATTGTGTTACAACACGACTATTATTAAACCATTGACGATTAGGTGCAACACGAGCTTGTGTACCAGATGGAAGTCGTTCTTGATAAAGTGCTGCTTGAGTAATTTTTCCTGATGGATCACGTTTTGGTTTACCACCACGATACATTTGTAATCGTTTAACGGTTGATTGTGAACGAATTTTAGCACCATTGATAGATGATGAAGTAGCTTTCGATGAAGAACGATTCTTTAATGAAAGAGAATGTGATGTTGATGGTGCTTTGCTCGATGATGAAGATGTTGATTGATTCTTTCGTTTTTTATTTTTTGACATGATGGAAATAATCTACAAAAGAAAATATATTTATACACTTCAATATATCATAGAATATTCGAAAGTACGAGCATTTCTTTTTGTAAAGGATATTAATTAATACCGTAGACTAAATTAATTTGATAAAGAATCTTTCATCATTTAAAAATGTGCATATAATAGTAGTGTTGAGGACGATGAATCATCGAACCAATGTTATAAGAGACACTAAAGAGGGTGTTAGATGTAGCACATGTTTTTTTTAGAGATTTTTACTATTACACTTCGCACTCGTTAAGAAATATGAAGATTTTGGTTTGTTTGAATATATTTGATTAAATCGATTTTTTTGAGATCACTGTGGAGACGTGGCATTAAGCCTATGATAATGGCTATTCGAACCAATGATGCATTTTTCGAGAAAGATCATATTTCAAATATACGTTACGGATCATTCCAAAACACATTTGAACTATTTATTTGACTTTGGTGAGCTAAGAAGAGTCAAGAATAGAATACTTTAGAAAAGTGTCAATATTTTTTTGCATGATCATAGACTCCTCATCATGAACAGAATCATTGGATTTTAAGTAAATGTAAAGATATTCTTTTCTTTCTTTAAGAAACGACGTAAAATAATGAAAAAAAAATGTGTTGACGAATCTGGAATAGTATTATAAAATCTGTTTTATATAAACTTCAATTGAGATCAGCTCAAGCCTTCTCTAGAACTTGTAACAAATTGACAAAATGTACTATGTCGTCTTTAAATTAGACTGGAGTGTTTGAAAATAAGATGCTTCACACAAAAAGCAATATTTTGAAACAAAAAATGCTACAATTCACAGAGACAGAAATCCTTATGTTTGACTAAACCAATAGCTAAAGAACTCAATTCCATACCTGTTCACGAATACCCAACGACATTAAAAAAAACGGATTCAAATAATAATAGTCTGTATTGAACATCATGCGGACTACTGCGAATATTTACTATAAATAGATTAGCAAATAGCTTTTTTACGCATGCATATCTAATATGCTTTTGTCCTATCATACAATAATAATCAGTTTCAAGTTATTTAGGCACGCACTCTTCTGAAAGATATTTCGTGACAAAATAATATTTATAAACAATGCAGGTATTCGGTTCAGTCCATGTGAACAGATGGACAAATCTAATGTATTGACAATATTATTCTTTCTTTAGTGAATAGAGTTCGCTTAACAAGTCAAATTTCATCAACAGTTTTTTGTTCTACTTTTTTGTCACGGTTGAGTAGATCTTATCGAGTTATCTCTAAACATTTTATTTTACACATGCATTCTAGTAGAATTGTACAATTCAATTTTATTGTTTGAGAAATTACAATGCTAACAGATAAAATACAATGAAATGTTCAATGGCACCAACTCTTATGAAAAAAAAAACATTGATCACCAGTTTTCGTTCCAATGATAGAAGCTGGACGATCAAAACTACTTCAATTACTTGATCAGGCACTCTTAACACATCTAGTTAGCTTTTAAAATGTTAGATTTTCTAAATCGTTTTGTATTATTGCAAAATAAAGCAAGATTTACTTTTGTATATGTTTATATTAAATTTGGAATTAATAGATCATAATTTACAAATTGTCTTCCTTCATTATGTTTTTCTCCACTTTCTAACCATAATCGAACTTTCAATGTATGTGTCTTTAGTTCTGTTTGTCCAACTTCTCTCATATCTGTACATGTAAGTCCATATGTATGTTGATTTATGGATGGTTCTATACTTTCATGACCATTAGACTTTGATGTTGGATCTAATTCAATCATAGGAGGATCTTGTTTTTTAGATCCGAAATGACGATGAAAGAATCCAGTTTTAATAGCAGTATAAACAGAAGGATTGATATCGTCACATTGTTCAAAATAACACCAATTTCTATTTGGACGTAATTTTTTATGTATTAATTTTCTTCCAGTTTCAGGTGAATGTTGAAAAAAATCAATTAACTCTTCTACAGTATTCTCAATAGGATACCATTTTGTTTTAACAAAATGAGCAATATGAATAGCAGTTCGAGGTGGTGGTAGATTCACAATAGCTGATGATATAATTTGATACATTAATTTATTATCATGTATTGGAGCTATATCATTCTTACCATGAGTTTTAAATCGACTAATACCACAACAATGTACATCACCACTGAAAAATGTTATTCGTACTTTTTTCCTTTGAGAAATATCTTGAAAACGTTGAAGTGCACGATTACGTTCATTAATATGTGCTTCATGTGTCCATTCATCAAGAAGATCATCATAAAGTTCAGGTAAACCAAATATTGAATTCGTATTCTTAACAACTGGAATATTTCGACATCGATTCGGAAGATTTTTAATATGTTCAAAAATAGTTTCAGCTAATTTAAAACGAATAAATGAAAATGGCACTGGAAATAAAATAATTAAATGTGATATATTTATAATATTATTTTCTAATTTTTCAAATATCATATCCCAACTTTTCTCATCTTGAACTGTTTCAACATCTCGTTCTGTACGTCCATCAGCACCAATAATAGCTAAGTAAGGACCACAATGTGTTAAAAAACTATATCCTTGATATCCGAATAATCCATGATTACGTGCTTTTTCTATTGTTGTATGATGTTGAAATAGAAGTCTCATTTTTTGTGCTGTTCTAAATAAACCAGTCATCATAGGACTATCATGAAGTAATGGTGGATATGATCCTGCACCATCAAATATATCATGATCATCCCACATCATTATACTTGGTATTGATGCTAATGCATTTTTAACTTCAGGACGTTCCCAGTTTTCAACATACGTATTGAAATGATATTGTTCTACTTGTTCTCTTAAATCATCTTGAAAATCACATGACCATTTAGTGATCCATTCCATATCGATCCAATGTTTTAAAAATGGAATATCTTCAAATATAAAATCAATATAAGTTTGATCACCACCCCATATTAAAAGATGAAGTGGAGTTTCAGCATGAATAGAATTTAAATGATCCCATACATTTTCGAATTTAAGTTTAGATTTTGCACTTTCGGTTACAGTTGCATCAAATCCATTACATGAGAAAAAACCTCCACGCCATTTTTGATTATAACGAGCAATACAAAATAAACCTTCCGTTATATAATCACCCCAATTAATTTTCCATTTAATTTCATCATCACCTTCTCCTTGACGTAATTCAATCGATATATTTATTCTATATATTTGCATATCGAATAGATTATCATATAATACTTCCCAATGATAATCTAATTTTGGTTTACAACTAAATTCAATCTGTGGACGTTCAAATGAAACATGACGAAATACTAATGCGCTACCAAGCCATAACATTTGATTTAAATCAGTTTTTATAAAATGATAATAAGGTCCTAATGCAGGTCCAGGTCGTTGTGGTGGACGATTCATAGCAGGTGATTGAACAGTAGTATGAGAAGGAGGAAGCATTTCTTTTTATTTTGAGGTTACCAGTTTTCGTTAAAGATTATTCATTACTATCTTGAAGAGTTGAATTGACCTAAACCATCATAGTGATTTATAACAGCAACAACGTCTAGTTTCTTTTTATTAGTTTTTTCACGATGTTTTAGCAGCTATTTTAATATAAAATTATCAAAAGTGACTCTAGAAGGTAAAGGAAATGTTATTTACTATTATTAACATTAAATTGATCAATATCTATTCAATGAAAGAAAATATATTGAAAAACTTAAATAGCAGTCTATAGTAGAGAATTCCGGCTATTTCCATTTCGGAAAATGTACACAGTTTAATACAATGGTTCATGACACTTACAAATGTTGAATTGTACTGATTTGAAATATTTTTTTTCTTATTTCGAAAGCAATGATGTTTGGATAAGAGAAAAAAAAATCTATCGATTGCCGATATTTACCACTTAACGATTAATTATATATTTATTATGAGATTGATTATACTATGAGAAAAGAAAAACTCAGATAATATCAAGAGGATAAGTTATAAAAAGTTAATGATTCTTCAACTATCTCACAACACGTATCAGTAGTCAATATTCAAGAAGAAAAAGTATTATCAAATATATTTTTAGTCAATGTCAGTCTTACATTTGGATTTTTTTTTTGCCTTAAAAAGTAAATTCACTATTTTTATTTTTAAGAAGATAAAGAAAAATAAATTATGAAATCATATCAAAGCTTTGATGTTTCAACACTTCGTAAACAATATCGAAGAAATATTGTACAAAATTACCGAATACTTTGCTGTTTAACGTCAATCAACTCTTATATTCACGTATAACACAGCAACGTTAAAGTCTTTACTTTCTTTTAAAAATTACGATAATAGAATTTTTTTTCTTAATGCGAAGCATATGCCACTCGTCCTTCTCGTATAGAATTTTCTTTTTTTCTTTTTTATTATTTTATTGTATGTAACTAGACACGCATATATTCTCGTTCCGAGTCTTTCTTTTTGGAAGCTAACATTACTAGAAGAACGATATCAATGCACATGCACATGAGTGATTATTTGAAAACTTCATAGTAGTCATAGTATAATCTTCATATATGAGTACTATACAAGACTTTTCTGATTGTTCTATCACTTCATAAAATAGATAGAGACAATTAGGCTGTTCACTTCAGACATATACGTGACATTAGTCTACATTTTTTTTCGAGTACGTTGAGTGATGAGTTAGCGATAGATGTCGTAGATCAGTAATGTCGAGAGAGCAAGAAAAAAACTTTCTGAATTCTCTAAATTCATATATATGGAACGTTCGTTGAAGATAATATAAACGAAAACTCTCAGCTAGATTTCAATAACAAACACACCAATACTGATTTATCAAGCATTATAAACTACAATATAGATGTGTCTGTTATAATCTAAGATTATAGGAACTCGTATTTGAAGTATCAATAACAATAAGATGAAAAGAAATCACACTCAGATTGATTATGACAATATAGAAAAGTTTATCCAACGGTTGCCATAGAAAAGAAAACCTATTTCACATAATTGCTTTCCGTTCTTCGCTGTCGAAAAATGTCAATCAAGACTAAATTTTTAAACAATTTATCTACATTTTAGATTATGAAAATAAAAGTTTAATTTAGATGAAATGTGATCAAACTTCGAAAATAAAAATTCAGATTGATTCTGAATGTCACAAAATAACAGAGTGAAACTTGAAATAACTTTGAAAAAATTTATTTCTTGTTGGAATGATAAATACGTATGCACTAACAAAAAAGGATGCTATTTCAAGAGAGAGAGAGAGAGAGAACATGCGTGTTACACAATTAGTTATGTGAAGAACGATTAGACAAATATTTTTTAACTAGTAAATAAAGCAATAATGCTTTTACAATGCACAAATGATTTACACCATTGTTTCGTGTTCTCTTTTTCAAAATTACAAATTTATATTACATTTTCTAAAGAATATTTTCTTCTTCAGTAAGAAGAGACGAAAACAATCTTCCACCGAAAATTGTCAATAAGGTCTGTTAATATTAAGCGATGAAACACAAGTCAATACTGATATTGTTTACTGATGTTCGCAATCAGCTGTACAAAATGATGCAATATATTCTTTGGAGAAAAATAAAAGAGAATCTTAGAATTGATTTCTTGTATTAATCGATCACATAATTGCATGTATATAACAGTCGAAAAAGATTTTAAAAAAATATCCAAAAACTTGGCGAACTCTGAATTCAATAAGAAACAACATATAACATCACTATCAGAATCGACTGTAACATATATTGTTTTTCGTAAGAAACTATTATGCTTGAACACATACAATATAACTTTGTGATAAGAATCTGGGTGTAGTTTGGAGTCTTATATTATTCCACATTCGAATTCAGATTTGTAACCACTCAAAAAAATGCTAGATCGAGCCAATCCGGTCGTTCATTAGTCAATCTAAAAATAATTTCCGGACCGTTAAAAATCAGCGAGGTCACATACTTTTTTTCAGGTTATAAAATTGATATCACGAGCAAAACAGGAATCGATCTATGTCATCCGTTGCTGAGGGCAACTTCTATTCTTTAATTATTGCTTCCTCTTATCCGTACGCTTCCATGTTATATAAAAATGAAATTAACCGATAGCGACAACAAAAAAAATACAAAGAAAAGAAACTACCCTTAGTAACACATGACATAGTTTAGTCCTGTCCTTATTATCACTATCAGGAAGTTTATAAGCTGATTAAAAATAAGGTTCATTCTAGATATCACAAATCCAATCAAAATTTTCAAGATTAAGCTCCTTCGGCACAAGACAAAGCTCCCTGCGCCAAAAGACAATGTGTAATTTTTAAATAAGCATATATATAATTTAATCTAAAATTTTTTCGTTGATTATTACCATCTTTCTTAGAATGTAATCTGTAAGCTATATAACAATGATTACAAGCTGCTCAAGGTTCTATTCTATCAGTTATTAGATTTTAATCTGCTTTGATTTTGTTTTGCAGCACAATTGCTCGTACCCATAATTGAGATAAAAACTGATAAATAATTTTTTTTTTTAAATTTTACAATTGATTGTATGCAAAGATTCACTATTATCTTCTTTTACATCCATTCAGCATTATATTCGATTCTCAATATTATTAATAAGAAATAATGGTACTATAGGAGATGGATTGTGCATTTTTGAAAAAAATATTTATTCTTAGAAGTATTATATATATGAACAGTCTTAACTCTTTGCCCTCTACTATGATCTCAGAAGAATCACTGATAAAATAACTTTATAAATAGAGTATTATACTAAACCTTGATTTTTATCTTTGACTCCATTATTGAGTAGTCGAAAGCAACATGAATCACATGTTATTTGAGTACAGAAGAAAAAAGAAGCAGTGAACCGATAAAAAACTAATGGCAAAAGAATATTTGTTTTTGATACACCTTAGTAAATAAATATGTACTTTGCTCGGAATTACTTTATAACCTTTGAGGACATTTAATTCATAATAAATACTATTTCAACTGTTCAAGAGTTGAGTTTTATAACACATAACTATATTCACTTTCTTATGGATTGTCGTTCAGCTACCCAACAATGGCTCTATGATCAATTGTATTCATCAATATTTATCATTCACAAAGTTATCGTGAAGCCTATTGATTTATATTAGACAGAAATTCCGAAAGATCTCTATTGACTGTAGATTGAGAACATATTGTTTCGGAAAATGCGGATGTTTCTATTTTTTTTCTAAATTATTGATTGTATAAGCTGAATATTTCAAAGGCGGAGCGATGAAAAAAATGATTACATCATTTTCAAATCTCACGCTTCTTTTATTTTTTACAATACTTCTACAATTGGCCACATCAATAATCAACGGAAATGAGGAGTAAATATTTAAAAAAATGTTTTTCTAAGCATTATAATAATACTGAAGACAAAATATTGATATATTTAATTTGATTTCTATTCTATAATAGACTAATTATCCGTAATATTATCTATATTATCACGCATCTTCTTTCAGGATTAATTGTAAATTGTAGAGCAATTTTTTTTGTCACTTTAGCTGAAAATAGAACTAAAGAGGATTTAAAATCATACGCATAAAAAGCGAGATTTTGAACTGGATAATAATCTAATAGAATCCGTAGCATACTCTAATTTTAAAATAATGAAAAAACTCTTATTTCAAGATTTTTTTATTTGATACAAAGAAATTTCTTTTACATAAAATAATATAATTTCAAGGTAAATCCTACTTTGATCGAAAGATTAAAATGTCGAAAACAAAAAACAAGGAATGAAAATATAGATGTAAGATTAAGAATAAGAGAAAGAAAATTTCTTCTTCAATATTCTATCATTTTCAACATCTGTATCTATCAATATTTGTATTTATTTTTTTTTTGTTTTCGATAGTTTTATTTTCGACCAAAGTTGGAAGAATCAGTTTCAAATTATGGTAAAGTAGATTGTCGTTTTCCTCGCATAGCATAAAACGATGATCGACGGTTAGGATAAGGTTGTAATAAATCTTGAATAAAAATATTTATCTCTTCATCATTTAAATTTGCTTGTTCTAATAAATCATATAAATGATTTTTCGTTGTTTTTGTTGTTAGTCTTTTTTTAAATAATGTTGTTTCCATTGTATCATCATTATGATTACAATTGATGATGGTAAATAATAATACAAGAATAAAGCAAATAATCAATAAGAATAAATGAGGACAATAACTTTTAATCATATTTTTATGCTGAAAATAATAAAACAAACCTAAAGAATACTTCTTATATCAAATAAAATATTACCTTGATTTTTCTTTCTCGTGTTTTCTCTTTCTGTTTTCTTTTTTCTTTTACATTAATGGAAAAAAATAGCTACTGATATGATCTTGGATAGGGAAAGATTGAGTTGTTTCAATGATGATGAATTTATGTCTCTTAAGATTAGTTCTAGTTTTGTCGACTCATGTTGCTTGAAGGCTCTCTCTATATGAATGATAGTTTCTGTTGGTTGAACACACACACACACCATCAAAGTAATCTATCTATCTCTTTCTCTCTTATACCCCTTTTTCAATTAACTAGTTAACAACATAGCATGCATAGTCAGTCACTCGCCTACTCAGCGGAAGAGTGAGGAAGATTTTCTCTTTTTCTCTCTTCTGCTTTTATAAACCTTCTCAAAAAAAATACAAATTAGTCATGAAAAATAATTTTATGGTTGTTTTATCAAATAAATTTAAATCGGTTGATTTCACATAATCTAGTGTGTCTTTTTCAATATTGAATTTTTATATCAATCAAATAAAAATGTATACATATATTCTATCTGATTTTTTTCAGTTTGTATTCGACTGATCTCAATCATGCGATGTTTTCTGTAAGAAGTGAAAGATCAAAAGTATTTAAAATAAATAATATATTGAATATTATTATTACACATAATTATAGCTTACAATATAGAAATTTCTTTTTGTGTAAAAAAATAAAAAAACATTTAAATCTATAAATAAATCAAAAATAAGTCATCCATAAATTTTCATGATATTTCCTACTCATAATTTTCGATAAAGAATATGAGGATGATGTTCTGCAAGAGTTGGCTTCAACGCTTTTATAAAGATTTGAGAAGATAGGATAGAATTGCATGTTTAATTGGTTTTGTTATTAGTTTGTTTATCTATGACTGATAAATTAATTGTAACAGATAACACACTTTTGATCTTGATTTGTAATAATGATAATAAATTTATAGTAAGAAATGTTTATATCAGTTATGACAATTGTTATGTATTGTTCCAGCCATTAAAAAAATCTTTGATTCCAAGATAATACATTAATGCAAATATTACATATCTTTCCTAGACCAACTTCCGTTCATTAGTTATTAATGAAAATAACATGTAGAGATGTTATGTTAGAAATTCTACGAGTAGATCGACCATTTATGTTAATGACAGAGAATTATATTGCATTTCTACACAAAAAACATAACTAAATTTTTGTCATCATTTAGAATTCTATAAGCTACGCTAAAAAACGATAAAGTAACATCGATAAAAGAATCGAGCACATTCTCATGATTTGTATCATAATTCAGATTCAACTTCTATTTTTCATTATTTTGTCTAACTCCATATTTTGATTGATTTTTCATATCAGATTGTTTTGTGTGCTTTAATATAGCAGTAGAGAAGTAATTCATACTCTGGATGGCAAGTCTTCCAGATAGGTCAATACTTTCAACATGTTGGTTTAAGATAGAAAAGAGCTAAAAATCAGTTTTTTTTTCCTTGATCAAATCTACTTATTCGTAGGTTTTTATCGTTATTATATAATAACGATAAGGTGAAATGTAAGTTCAAAAGTACATGATTTAATATGCTTCGAAGAAAATTTATACAACGTCGGAAGACATCATTCATAAATTGCTTTGCCCCTCACTAAAAGTCTGGATCTGTCACTGCTACGTGACAGTAAGATGTCAACAGAAATTGCTCACAGTTTAAATCTAGTTGTACATAAAAAAACCTCTTTCATATAAGAATTAGGAAAATGTTATATTGAATGACTCGTATTTTCCTTTGTATTATAGTTATGCATGACGAAACTTTTCTTTTGAATTCTTCCAGTTTAGTTTATCAGTTACTGAAGGTATTAAGATATTTTTGACTGTAGTTATATATCCACTCGAAGTCTCTTTACTTATTGATGTTTTTTTTTTCAAATAAGTTTTAAAGATTGAGAGATATTTTCTGAGGATTTTCTTCAGTTTTCTGCATTGCATATACCGATATTTTTAATGGTAATAGTTTGCAATAATTGAATGATTAGCGAAGAATTTTGTTCAGTCAAGAGTAAAGACTCTGTATATGGCCGTCAATTTTTCAATGATATGAAGATTATTATTATTCTATTTATTCTTCTGACTATAGTTTTTCTTAAAGAAACTTCGAATCTTTCTTAATCACTCTAGTGATGTTGAAATCATCTTTATATTTAAATATTTTCCATTGATGTTATTAACTACCATTGCTTTTTGACAAAATCTAATATCTTTTTTTCTTTTTTTATAAAAGTCCAATGGTAGTTATTTTTTTTAAAAGATTCAAAAATTTTAGCATGATTCTTCAATATCTAATCTATTGACTTCGGTCAAAATCTATCTATTCAATTTTTGTATAGGTATTTAAGATCGAAAGATAATCACATAGAATTGAATCAAATAAAATGTTAAAATATTTATCAGTTTGATTCAATTGATTTAATATATTCATAATTACGAAAGGTTATTCTATCTGACGCTTAACTGACAAGAGATATTCTTCAATTCTTTTTTTGGATTTCTACACTTCAATAGTATTTAATAACAGTTTGTATTTATTTAGTCTTGAATTAAAGTTGATAGAATTGATTTTGACGATAATTAATACATTAAATACAGCATCTATGCAAATTTTGTTCTGTAGATCAGCAAAACTGAATTTTTTCAATGATGGATAAATTTAGATTTTGAATATAACAAGTTGCTAATCATTCAACATAACTTTTGAACAAGTTAATCAAAGTCGATTATATTAGGGAGTATAATATTTAATGACAACTGTTTTATTGCTTCTTGCGAAAGTTTATTAAAGAGGCTTCCTAAAAAGTTTCATTATTACTTCTATTCACGACAGAATGTTGGTCATAGATCGTCGTACAGTTGTATTCACTAGTGAGAAAAACACAATATTATTGAAAATGTCATCTCTATTCGAACGAACATTTTATTTTGTTTCGATATCTATGAACAGAGTATGATATATCTTCATAAAAAAGTATTCTATTTGTATGGAATTCATGTCAATGTAACCCATATCGTGAGAATCACCGCGATTTTCTAAAAAATTGGCGTAAAATCGTGATTTATCGTATTTCTTTAAAAGATCGACGATTATATCAGATTTTATCGCGATTATGGGAGAAGGGCTGATTTTCAAAAATCATTGATAAATCATGACAATTATTCATTCACCGTTTTGTTATGAACACATACGGATATATAAACAATGCCGTTCAATGCATAACAAATAAGTTTTCGAAATATACTTTTCTGATAAATTATTTCTTGGTTATTTTTAATCAAGAAAATGCCAATCCCGATCCATGATCTGGAGAGGACTACACTGAAGCGGTCTGATAAGAATCAGACCAGCTCAAGATCGCACGATCTGATCGGCTTGGATCTTGAGAACAAAAAAAATTGAATTAAATTCAAGAAAAAATCCAAATATGTGTCTCCAAAAGAACCAATGAAATAGTAGAAAATATCAGTAAACAGACGGTTAAATCTTGCATAAAATCACGATTTATCGTAAAAATCGCTGAAATAATCGGCGATTCAGCTCACGATTATCGTTTCGATGAATCGGGATTAATCGGCAATTTTTAGCCGATTCAAAGGACATGGGAATGTTCAATCTAGTGATTTAAATTCATGATGATCAAATCATTAACAAATTGTCTTTATATTAGTTAATACTTGAACTATGAAATAATCATTATATTGTCGATCAAGATCAAGCCTAAACTATATTCTTATCATCATTAAGTACTTCGATTTAGATTTTTTTGTAAAGAAAACTTATTATTGAGAAAATTCATAACAAAAATATTTGCAAAAAAATCTATAAATAAAACGACATCTATCTCAATTATTGATTTGTCATTTCCATTATTCTTTTATATATTCTAAAAGAAAGAAAATCGTTCAAAAAAAGAAAAACACTATTCAATCAAATCTTGTGTTCTTAAAATGCATATACGTGAAATTGTTCTTGAAGGTTTTAAATCATATGCAACACGAACAACAGTCGGACCATTTGATGAACATTTCAATGCTATAACAGGTTTAAATGGTAGTGGAAAATCAAATATACTTGATTCAATATGTTTTGTTATGGGTATAACATCATTATCTCAAGTTCGTGCACAAGCTCTGTCAGATTTTATTTATAAACAAGGTACAGCTGGTGTTACACGTGCTAGTGTTTCAATTATGTTTGATAATCGAAATAAAGAACAAGCACCTGATGGTTATAAAATGTGTAAGTTATTTGTTCATATCTTTTTTTCTATTTCATAAAAAACAAAGAACTTGTTTTGTTTTTTTTTGCTTTTTCTAGTTGATGAATTAACTGTAACACGTATTGTTGAATCAAATAAATCAAAATATTTATTAAATGGAAAAAATGCAACACAATCAGCAATACATGATTTATTTAAATCTGTTTCATTGAATGTTAATAATCCACGTTTTCTTATTTTACAAGGTCAAGTAACAAAAGTATCAAAATCTAAACCACAAGAAATTCTTGGTTTAATTGAAGAAGCTGCTGGTACACGTATGTATGATCAAAAAAAAGCAGAAGCATTAAAAACAATTGCAAAAAAAGATGATAAATTAAAAGAAATTCGTACAACAATTGATACAGATATAACACCAACAATAAATAAATTACAACAAGATGAACAAAATTATAAAATGTATACAGAATTAAAAAAACGTTATAAATTATTAAATGATCAATTAATTGCTTATGAATATTGGCAATTAATAACATCAGTTAAACAAACAGAAATTGATGTAGAAAATATGGAATTACAAACAAATGAATATCAAGAACGAAATGAAATTATTACAGAAGAAATTAAACAAATTCATTATGAAGTAAAAATTATTGAAAAAGAACGAAATGAAAGTGAGTTTAATACCTTATATCACATCTGATTATATAAGTACATTGATTTTACAAGGAAAATATTAGATTAGACACCTGTAGATACTGATGGTTATTTTAATATTAATTGTAAAACATCTTGTATAAGCAAAAATCAAAGTTACCATGCAGTGACGTATCCAGGATTTTTCAGTATGTTGAATCTCGATTTCTGAGCATGGGATCCAGATAAAACTCATGGAGGATGGTGTTGGATCTAAATGATGGAATTTTATCAAAAAAAATTAGCATTCGGAGTTTGCCAAAAAAAAATTAGCATTTTCGTGATCCCCCTCTAAAATCTTTTGCTCTTAGGAGTATCATGGTTTTTAGAATTTCGTAGGAAGCTATACCGAATTTCATCGACAGATTTCAAAGTTCGTCTAAAAATATGCAATCGTTCCACAGTTATGACGTTTTGAATTTTTGCTACATGTGAAAACAATTTTTGCATGATTTCAAAATGTCATAACTGTGGAACAATTACATATTTTTTGACGAGATTTGAAATCTATCGATGAAATTCGGTGTAGCTTCCTATGAAATTCTAAAAACCATGATACTCCTAAGAGCAAAAGATTTTAGAGGGGATGATTAGGAAAATGCTAATTTTTTCCACAAACTCCGAGTGCAAATTTTTTTTGATAAAATTCCATCATTTAGATTCAACATACTGAAAAATCCTGGATACGTCACTGTTACCATGACTCTACATAGTTTTGACAAGTATTCAAATATGGTGCTACGAAATGAAAGAGCATTTTTGGTCAAGTGTGAATTTCTCTTAAAATACATCCTCAAATTTCATTCATCTATAATGCTATTTTCAGCTAAGATGTTAATCACAACTCCTTGAGTTATATTTAAAAGTTACGAAAAAAAAAAAAGCAAAACTTCTAATTATTATTTTAGATGTTGGTAATGAAGTATCTGAATTACAAACAGTTTATGATAAACAATTAGTTGAACTTCGTAATTTAACAAATGATAATGATCGTTTATCTAAACAATTGTCTCAATACAAACAACAATTAATTGATTCTGAACAACAACATAAACAATTAACAAATTCAATTGAAAATTTAGAAAAAGATATTGAATCAAGTCGAAAAGAATTAGTTGAATTAGATAAAAAAGTTCTTACGGATACTGAACATGTTAAACAATTACAACGACGTCATGAAGCTGTTAGTACAGGTACAGCTGTTGTTGGTAGTAGTTCGCAATTTGCTCATGGATTAAATGATGATAGTCGATTAACAAATAAAGAAAAATTAGATAAATATAAAGAACAACGTGGAGAAATTACAACAAAAATTAAACAACTTCAACAACGAGTTTGTTTTATTTTAGCTATTTCTTCTAAACTTAATGTCGCTATTTTTTTTTAAAAATAGATTGATCATTCAACTGGTGAATTAAAAAAACTTCGTCTTGAACAAAAATCTTTAACATCTAAACAAGGAACATATTCTTCTATGCGTACTGAATTTGATAAGAAAAAAACAATATTAAATCAATGTGAAAAAGATTTAAATAAATTACAATTTGATGTTGAACGTTTAAAACAATATCGTACTGAAGTTCGAAATGATGATGAAAAAATGGCACGAGATCAAAATCGTTTACAACAAATGAAACGTCAAAATCATCAATTAGATTTTCAATATACAAATCCAACACCAAATTTTGATAGAGCTAAACATGTTCATGGTTTAGTTGCTACGTTATTTAATATTAATGATACAAAATATGCTCAAGCATTAGAATTAACTGCTGGAGGAAAATTATTTAATGTTGTCGTTGATACTGATGAAACAAGTAAACAATATTGACTTTCGAAAAATTTCACCACATTGAATTAAAATATCCTATATGCAGTTTTAGACTATATCGAATAGTATTAAGTTTTAAATTGAAGTTATTTTACTCTTAAATTACACTGATTTGATCATTTTTAATTTTACTTTGAAAATATTGAAAAATCATTGTTTAAATTATTTTTTCGAAAGTATAACAGTTCAGTGTATTGATGTTTCAGTAGTTGTTTGATAATCAATTAATTATCGTTTTAAACGAGTCGTTATGCTAAAGACTGTTTTTTCAAGTACAAAATTGTTATCTAGTATGAAGCATTATATGAATTTGGATTAACTAGGAATAATCGTGATGCAAGTCTTACTTCAATTTATGATAAGACTTAGGAACTACTGCTATAATTAAATCATGTCTCAGATGAAAACCTATTGTAAATTTTACTGAAAGCTCTGATTTTAGATATTTTGACGTTTATCTTCCTAGTTTGCAAAGCAGCAGACATCAATGGGATTGGTTTGTTGTATAAGTTCCAGATCTTTTAGTTGTCTCTATTTTAAGATATGACTTTAGAAAAAATATCATCCTTTTTATATCACTTTTACTCGTCGATACATTCCGATATTCTTCTTTCCGATAAGGAACAAACAAAAGAGCAATATATGAACGGTGCAAACTGGTTTTCCAGTGTTCATAACTCATCAAAATCTACATGATATAGATAGTCTTCATTCATAAGGGATAAGAGATTTTTTCTGATAAAATACAATATACTATTGTCTAACGGATATCGTCAGTATATAGATTAGTGATGAATTAATATTAAAAAAAAGATATAATTTGATATTTTTCTGCACAGCTTACTTAATTTAATAGAATTCTTATTTTGAAATATTTTAGGTAAACTTTTATTTAAATATGGTGATTTAAGAAAACGTATAACATTTGTTCCATTAAATCGTATAACATCAAATTTAATTCCAAAGAATAAAATTGAATCTGCTCGACGTGAATTAGGTGATTCAAATTCAATATTTTTAGCAAAAGATCTTGTTAATTATGATCGTTCAAAATATGAAACATTAATGAATTATGTATTTGGTTCAACAATTATTTGTTCAACATCAGCTATTGCACAACGTGTTGCATTTGATGAAAAATTAGGTTTAAATGCTATGGCTATTACACTTGATGGTGATATTTATAATCCAGCTGGTATTTTATCAGGTGGTGATCGTAGTGGAACAAATCGTGGACCAACATTACTTGAAATAGTCGGTGAAATGAATCAATTAGAAGAAAATATTCGACAATATAATTCAAATAATCGTCAAGAATTAACTAAACTTGAACGTGATTATGTTCAATATCAAAATTTACAACAACAAATTGATTCATTAACAAATGAAATACAATTATTAGAATTAAAATTAGCACAAAATGATGAACATCGTTTACAAATAGAAATAACAACATTAGAACAACAAGAATTAAATAATAAAAAAGAATTCGATGAACAACGTCATGAAGAAAAAATTTTAAATGATAAAATAAATGAATTAGAAAAATTATTTAAAAATGAAGGTGAAGCAAAAAAAAAAGAATTAGCTGAAATTGAACAATTAATGAAAAAAGCTGAGAAACAAGTTGATCTAAGTCAAAAACGTTCAAGAGAAATGCAAACACAAATAAAAGGTAATTCATTTTTATTGATCATTTATCGCATGTCGTTGAATTTCTAAGTGAAATTTTAAAAATAACTAGTGCATAGTTAAAATCATTATCGAAGGCTGAAGCTTTCTTATGCATCGTTCGATGAAAAAACAAATAATACTAAATTTAGTTGTCATCCATGATTTATGAATTGTCTAATACATTTACTATGATTTTACACCTAATACTTTATTCATATAGGATTGTAATATTGTGCAACTTTTTTTGCTATTGTTTCATTCGTTCGAGTAAGTTGTCGAAAAGTTTGAGAAACTTATTACAAAATTGTGAGTTCATTTCAATTTATAATAGAATATTTAAACAAAAGAGTGATATCTTCTTGAGATTCAATTGAAAGATATTATTAAAACATATGTTTTTCATTGTTAGAAAACTGTTAATCCTATTGCGAGCTATCAATTTTACTAGTCTCTTCAAGACTCTCTATATTCTTAATTAAACTTGTTCGATCATTATCTATTACTTACGATCATACATAAAAGAAGGACCATGTACATTGCACGTGCAAGTTTTACACTTAACGTATAACGACAAATTCTTGACACAAAATATTTATTCATTTTTTGAGCCTTTGAAAGATAGCTAGTTACAAATAGAATTTGTTAATTAGAATCAGACTTTTTCGTTCTCCTCGGACATATATTCAGAATAAAATGTACCATTTTGTTTTGCATGACAGATTTTAAAATTTTTGTATTTTTAAAAGTATTTTTTGTAACAGCTGTTAAGTAGAAATGCATAGATGAAATTTCGCTAATTGTAATATCCAATTGATACAGTTTTGAATGTTCACATAAAACTTCAAAATCTGAACATTTATTCGAAAATTTCTAATTCTAACCAGTTGTCTTTTATTGACTAAAAATTAACCGAATATATTGTGCCAAGACTTTCTGCGTTCTAATCTAACTTTTTTTTTCTTGCTCACAATTGTTTTCATCTTTCTCTCATATTATTTAGATTTGGAAATGCAACTTGAATCACAACGAGCTGAACTTGATACATTAACATCTGACATGGATACACTTCGTAATACAATTGAAACTAATACACAATCACTTAATGATGCTAATAAAACATTATCAAATAAACAAATTGAAATTGATGAATTACTTTCAAATTTACAAACAAAACGTTCACGTTTAACTGAATATAATAATCGTATACATACATTACATCAAAAAGAACAACAACTTATAAAAGAACGTCGTGATAATGAATTACAATTAGAAAAAAATAAACATTCTATTGTTGATTTACAAAATATTGTTAAAGAATCTGTACGACGACGACAATTAATTATTGAAAAACATGGTCGATGGATTGAAGAAGAAAAAGATAAATTTGGTATATCAGGTGGACAATATGATTTTGCTTCAATGAATATAGGAAAAATGCAAAAAGATGCCAAAGATGATAAAGAAAAAGTTACTAAAATGAGTAAACATGTTGATGAAAGAGCTATGACTCTATTAGAACAAAAACGAGCTATGTATAAACAGGTTAGAAAATTTCATTGAAAAAATTTTGTTCAAAACACACTAGTATTATTGATGTATAAATCAACATATGATATATTTCTTTCTTTCTGTGATTCTTATATTCAAAGTTTTTATATTATATAATAAGATTTATTCAATTTATATTTCTACTTTATTAAGAAAGACACAATTGTATTTTTAGCGTTAGTCAAAAAGAAAAATTGACCTTGATACGAGCCATTATCTAATTCAAGTTTTGAGTTGATTAAAATTCGATTTATCTTAGTCATCAAATTAATTTCTGCATTTAAAATTATGTTTCTATGTCTATAATATGTTATGGAAATGTTCACAACTATGAATTATTTCTTGATTTTATTTTTCACATGTTGAATCTCTTTCTCTAAAAAAATAAAAATATTCCAACTTTTTCAAGAAGATATAATAGTCAATACATGTATACAAATGTTGATTCTGTGTTTATCAATTCTTAACAAGTATAAGAGAACAACATTGAGATAAATAAATTTTTCATATGACAAATAGAAAATAAAATTATTTGAAATTTTTCTTAGACTTCTGGAAAACTATTTATAAGCAAAATATGAAATATAAATTTTACGATATCATATAAACTCTATTAAAGTTAAACAAAACGAAAAAGAGTCTTGACTACGGGTTTTTTTTATCTTGAATGATTTTTCATTTTTAGTTGAATTTTCAACAAACTAATCTTCTATTCTGAGATATAAATATGAAAACAAAATTAGCTTTTGCGCATAACAGAATTTTCAACTAGAAAATCGAAATTAGTAAAGACTCCTGAATTCTTTAAGGCTTTTTCTAGTCTCACAAGCGCTTATCTTTTGAAATACGATTCAACTCGAAAGTAATTGATTACTTCAGAGAGAGAGAGAGATATGCTCTCACAAGTAAAAAAAAGCGTACAAATTCTCAAAAACAAAGACTTGAGTTAGACGTAATGCACTTTTTGAACCAAACCAATAGTTTATCGAGTAAAACAGAGAATCTATACGACAAGATGGAAAAGAAAAATCTCGAATGATCTTTTGCTTTGTTACAAGATATATCTGAAAAATGCCCTTAAATTAATGAGAAAAGAAGATGAGTCGATAGATTGACAAAAGACAATATTTAAGAGAAATAGATAGAAAAGAAAGAAGAGAACATCAAGTAGCTATATATGTGTAACGATTGTCTAGTAATTCACACTTGTTTATTATGTAACAATTTGATAATTGACTATAACAAAACATGACATTTTTCAATACGAATAAGAAAAATTCTAAACGAATTAATATCTATACCATCTCAAAGCCTGAAATTAGACTTGATCATAACTCTTTATGAGTGTAATAATATTTTCTATGATTTCACTTTCTTTTCTCGTTTTTTTTTCTAATTCATTTATGTCATCATGTCCTAAAACAAATAGCTACAATTGATATGCATATACGTTGACACATATCTACAAGGTACTGTATGTAAATCTCAGTATGAACAGCCTTCGGACAAGTTCCTAACGGCTATTTACTCGTTCAATAACATGCTTACTACATTATGACATACATTTGCTCTTGTGATTAGTCAGTATCTCTGAGGAATTCTGAAAGTAGTTTAATAGCAAGAGTATTCTTCTACAAATATGATATTTACTTATCGAATACGCAAAATAATACTTTAGAAAAGTTTGATTCTTTTCTTATTTAGCTTTTTAGAATGCTTCTATAAATGTGTTAATATGTGTTTGTTGTTTTTTGTCTAGTTATTAACCAAACAAAAGAAAGTACTTAAAGATAAAGCTAATATTGAACGTGTTGTTGCTGAATGGGATAAGAAAAAACAAGAAGCATTACGTATAGCATGGCAACGTGTTAATAAATCTTTTGGTGAAATATTTTCAACATTATTACATAATGCAAATGCAAAATTAACATCATTAAATGGTCATTATGATGCTGATCGTGCACCAAAAGATCTTGTTTTAACAGGTCTTGAAATAAAAGTACAATTTGGTTCATTATGGAAAGAAACATTAGATGAATTAAGTGGTGGTCAACGTTCATTAGCTGGTCTTTCATTAGTTTTAGCATTACTTCAATATAGTCCAGCACCATTATATATTCTTGATGAAGTTGATGCTGCTTTAGATATGTCACATACACAAAATATTGGTTTAGTTATAAGAAAAAGTTTTCGTAATGCACAATTTATAATTGTTTCATTAAAAGATGGAATGTTTTCAAATGCAAATGTATTATTTACAACAAAATTTGTTAATGGAATATCGACAGTTTCACGTGCTGAAAATGTACCAAATAAAAAATCGAAAGATAAAGAAAAATAGTTTAAAACATAGATTTATTAAATTGATGTAGATATTTTATGTCAGATAAAATAATGTATATATATATATATCTTTATTATTTTTTACTAGATAAATATATAGATCTATGTATATGAAGATTATCTTCTATTTGTGTATATTTCTTTTTTTGCAGATTTATTGATTTAATAAATAATAAAAAACAAAATATTTTAGATAGTGCATATGTTTTGAGAACAATGTTGATCGATAAGATTTCTGAAAAAAAAATATTCTTTCTTCTATTCATTCTTTCTCTAATACAAACAAACAAAAAAACAGATTTATTATTCTTTTCTTTTTCTTCTTCGTAATATTCTTTTCGATCCACATCACCAGCTGTTTGTCGATTAATGATTCATCACATTTCTATTGGTTATTTAGTTCTCCAATTTTTTCATTCATGTTCTAGATATTTTTAAATTAGTCATGCATTTAATCTATAGTTCAGTTTATAACATCGTAATTTAACTTTTCTATCTTAAAATCATCTTTTTAATGTCTTTTTATAATTTTTTATTTTAAATTTCTCTCATCAATTACAAAAGTAATCAACGTAGTGGTTGAACTTTTTTTAAAAAGGCAGCCATCAACGTAGACATACGATTCATCATCATCATCATCATCATCTTATTCTCACCTGTTTATTCTACGAGAGTTGATTATCATTTCATATCTTTCATTTTATTTTGTTTTTTTTGTAGATCAAACTGAGATCTCCTATAATATATAATAAAACAAAAACCATTCACAGATATTATGAATCCTGAATAGTGAGTCATTGAATATTAATATTCGAAAATAAATAGTTGATTTTTATTTTTATTTTTTTTCTAGCGATTATCTTTTTAAATTATTACTCATCGGAGATTCCGGTGTTGGTAAATCATGTCTTTTATTACGATTTGCTGTATGTAAAATAATTTTTCCTATTAAAATAAATTATGTAAATATATTTTTATTTGTTTAGGATGATACTTATACAGAAAGTTATATCAGTACGATCGGTGTTGATTTTGTATGTTTGTTTATTTAATATGATTCTGTTTTTTTTTTTATTATTAATTTCTATATAGAAAATTCGAACAATTGATCTTGATGGTAAAACGATCAAATTACAAATTGTGAGTTTGTTTTTATGACATCAAAAAACAAAAAAAAAAAAACAAACTATCTGTTTTAGTGGGATACTGCTGGTCAAGAACGATTTCGTACAATCACAAGTAGCTACTATCGTGGTGCACATGGTATTATTGTCGTCTATGATGTGACAGATCAAGTATAAATATGATTAAATAAGAAAAGCAAAATTAAAAAAAAAAAAACAAATTTTTATTTCATAGGAATCATTTAATAATGTAAAACAGTGGCTCCAAGAAATTGATCGTTATGCAAGTGAAAATGTTAATAAATTATTAGTTGGTAATAAATGTGATTTAACAGCTAAAAAAGCTGTTGAATATACGAAAGCAAAAGTAAGTTGAAAAATAAAAGCAAACATGAATGAATATTTTTATTTAGGAATATGCTGATTCATTAAATATTCCATTTTTGGAAACATCGGCAAAAAATTCAACAAATGTCGAACAGGCATTTATGACAATGGCAACAGAAATTAAGTCTCGTATGGCATCAGTACAATCAGGAACATCGAATAAACCAACGTCCGGTGTTCATGTGACTGCGCCTGGAAAACCAGTACAACAATCAGGTGGTTGTTGTTAGAAGAAGAAAACAAAAACAAGAATTTTTATGAAAATATGCCGGCTGATATTTATACACACATAACTAATATATATTCTACGTTTTCTTTTTTTTTTTTTTGCGATCCTTTAACTCCTTGATTTTCTTTCTTTTTTTTTTGTTTGTCGATGTCGTTGCACAATAAACTAAACAACATGCATATAAGATGAAAAACAAAATATCGGCCATTTATAAACATAAGAATTCCATTTCTCTTCCTTTGTTTCTTTTTCATTTATTGTTTATTTTTAATTTGGAAAAAAAAAATATCTAAGAAAGTGTATGACAGTAGTGAAAGATTTTCTTTTTCTTCTGTGTTCGTATTGTCTATTTGCTGAATATGTTGATGATGATGATGATGATGAATATATATATATATATATTTCTTTGGTCTTTTTATTTGCCTTTTCGTTTTATCTCTTATTGATTGTTCTAGTTTCTTTTTTCTTTTTCTATTTACGTATATCATCCATATTGTTTATTCGTCTCTCTCGTTTACTCTCTTTTAAGTGGCCGGCAATAAAAAAATTCCAGAAAAAAGTTTTTTTTTTTTTTCTTTATATTTTGTTTGTTAGAAGTTTTTTTTTGTTTAATTCTTTATATCTGTCTAAGATATATTCAACGATAAGTTACAGGACGAGTTAACAACAGCCAGTGATAAGCTTGTTATAGTTGATTTTTTGCCACATGTTTCAAAATATTAAACAAATAGTCTCATTTTTATTCACCAAATTATCTTATTTTGAGGTCTACTACATGTAAAGATATCGCCTTTCATTTTGATTATTTAAGTATATACATATGAGAGTAAAACTTCAAAAAAAAAAAAAATATTTGATAAAATCTATGTCAAAATTTATCTCTTTTCAACAAATAAAAAAATTCGCATAGTTGCACAATGTTAATAAAGAATTTATTAAACAAATATTTGAAAATTTTGCTGAAGATACACCATTGAAAGATGTTGAATTTGTAAGTAATAAAGTTGTAGTACTTCGACTGAATTAATAAATGATCAAATACCGTTTTGAGAAATCAACTAAAAATGTGTAGATCGAGTGAAGATGACTTAAGCATAAGTCTTTCAAAATTTATTATTTAGTTCATTCTTCATATGACATTCAAGTGATTTGTTATAATAATTTTACAACAGTCTGTTACATCGTCAAGCGATTGATTTTTATAAAACCAAAAATTTTCATCTTACACAAGTGACACCAGCTGAATTATGATTTTGTAATATGTTTTTACATCCACCTTTTAGGATTAATCAATTCGTTTTTGATCAAACATCTAGCAAATCTCTAATCTTTTTTTGGAACACTAGTTATGGAAAAAAACTTTTTACAAGTCAAATATGAAGTTAATTAAAGTTTCTTTTTTTTTGTTCTTATCATAGCTGGCAGCTATGTCGATGACTAATGCATGATTATAATCAACAGATATACTTCTAGTTTTATATTTTTAACTTGATGATAGATCTTTTCGTAGTTTTTTCTTTTCTATTATAGATTCTTCTCAAGAGAAAAAGACGTCAAATAGTTGAATGAATATCATTATAAAAAAATTATTTTCTATTACATTTGCTTGAGAGAAAAATCAAGGTCGAAAAGGTAACCATAACACGTTAAAAGAAATGTTTTATGAAAAGAGACATCTACTAATATATATTTTTTTTTCTTTCACAAGGTATTTTATGCTTCTGAATGTAAATAGTTATGTCAAGAACATTATTAGTGATTTTGTGCAATATTTGAATGGCACAATAGAATAGATTTTATCAAAAACTATAGTCATATCTATATGGACCATTCAGATTTATCTATAATCAATAGTTTTGTTTTTTGATAGCATGTAATAAGTTCTAGTCGTATTTAAAGAGACATTCAATTCATTAGATCTTAGAGTACTGGATTCTCGATCACGGTTAGTCACAAATTGTTTCATTAATTATTTGAGCTTGTTCAAAAATGATTTTTGAAAATAAAAATATTCATTAAATGAAATTCGTATTGTTTGATCATACTTTAACATCATTTGAACTCTCTTCATAATTCCCTGGCATGTTTAGCAAGCACAGCCAAGCTCAATGTTGATCTATTCCATATGACATTTCATTTCCTTCGTTTTTTTTTCTAGCCATTGCATAAAACAGCGTTTATATTATATAATAATTCTTTTATAATTGATGCATATAATTGTACCAGCGTGACTCGTTATCGTTGCGGAATCAATGTAAATTTAGCATAAATGGAATTTTTCCGATTACAAAAAAAATTTCTAATCATCTAATTATGATGTAAATTCATAATTTTGACATCGTATACATTATGATATTTGTTGCTAACGTTGAGTAACAATTAATAGAAGTACATCAAGTAAGTAAGAAAAAACAAGGTTATTTAAGTTTATTATTTTTAGCAATATTTATAGTTTGATTTACTTTTGTACTCTATGAACTTGTACCCATTTATAGACAATGAATGATTACGGATACGTCTATTATTGGAAACACAACAGATAAAAGTAAAAAAAAAACCCGATTGACAAGTTTAACCACTTTAGAAGAAAAGGTAATGGAAAACTTTTTTGCATTTCGAAAACATCTCATCTAATTAGAACAATTTTCTTCTTATTCACTTTTTCGAGTCTTATAACATAAAGACAAGGCACTATTATTGTCCTAAAAAAAAGTACTATTTCATATGTTTCATAACAACCGATATAAATGCTTATATAACATATTGTGATATCATCAATTTTTCATCAATGTGATGGCAGTGAATAAACTAAATTCTATTCTTAGAAAGAAGTTACGAGAGCCAAAATATTTTATATGAAAAAGAACAACATAGTTTCTTCGTATCATAGTCAGACAAAATTTTTAGTTTTGCGTATTGTCAAAGCCGAATTGAATTTTTAACTAAACCATTTTTTTGTTCAGTCTCTTGTGTATTAGATTAATTGTATTAATATCGCATGAAAGTCTTCATTGCAATGAACAACGGTGTAGATATAATGTTGGAAAACATCGTAAGCGCATAATGAAAAAGTTCAAACAAATACATTTCAATAAAATATTTATCGATAACTTTTGTATTAAGACTTTTTGTGTGTGTTTGAGAAATATTTTCAATTTCGTATTTTCAGTATATTTTTATACTAAATATTTTACCGTTTCGAATAAAAAGCCACGATGATGTCTCTACGATGCTGTATTGCAACAATTTATCGAAAACCAAATCGACTTAAAACATATGCTCCATTCGTTAGGTTATAATTTACAGGATAAAATGAAGAGAAGAAAACTATTAGCAAAATATCTGTGAAACTAATATATGAAACATAATGAAACTTTTGGCATTATAAATAGAAAGAATAAATTAATATATGATTCAGTTTATGAATTCCTATCAACTGTTTATGCATTTCGATCATGAAATATATTAATCACAATATTTTACAGTGAATATAAAAGAATAGTAAAACACAACTATCATGCTAATCCCACGGTAATCATTGATCTTATAGCTTTTTATTTATCACAGTTTGTGATGGTCTTCTCATGCTGTCTGTCACGTCTGTGATAAGTCGTTTCTGACATGTTTGTCATATCTTTGTTAGAAGAGGAAATTTGAATCTCTACCCTTGTACTTCAATATTTTCTTTAAATCTTGTTTCACAAAAATAATCAGTCAAGGAAAAAGTGACAACTATATATGTTTTATTTTGTATAAATTATTCTCTTGGTTGATAGATGTTGATGCGCTGTTAAAACTGATCTAATGATTACAGTGATCATTTGCAATTATATTGTTTTTCTCATTGAAGTATATTCATAGAACGATGTTTCTATTTTCAAGATTGTATTTTTAACTTGTGAAACTATTGAAAACAAAGGAAGACGAGCATATCCAATTTCAAATCTTAAAATAAACTACTCTTCTGTATTTTGTAAATGGCTTATTTTATTTCATGGGATAACCAGTCTTTCTTGTTCTTTATGAAAACAAAACCGGAAAATATCTTTGTACAACTGTCTTTAAATTAGATGATGTTCGAAAATCTATTTAAAATAATCTAATCTATTCAACATAGTGATATTAAAACCAATAAAATTTTACAAAATATCCAAAGTATTTTTAAATATAAGTTTTATCTTTTCTTTACATATATTCATCTCTATGCACATGAAATATTGTAATACGGATAAATATATAACAAATAATTCTTGTCTTATGATTTCGCCATGGAATTTCTATTTTAAAAAGTAATATTTTAAGAATAAATTATTGAAAGTATACAATATTGTATTATGATCACTGTCCACCCGTACAAGAGAATGCAATTATCTATTGTAACCATAAAGTTTAATGAATATTAGTAATTGCATAGTTAATTTGTTTTGAATAATAGTATACCCATATAAATAATGTACGATTAATTGTGCACAGAAAATCTCGAAAATTTGTGAGACAGGGAAAGCTCAAAATATGATTGTCGGATTTTCCTGTTTCTGGGAAGAAACGACCAGACCTGAACGTTGGACACAATCATCATAATACTGCTGCAAAGTTCTTATCATTCATAGAGGAAGGATTTTCAAAACAGAATTGAATGTAAATCAAGAGCAAAATCTAATAATTGATATTAAATATTCAGAGAAATTTGTCTTTTTATAATATGATGAAAGTTTACGATAAACTTATTCATGAACATTCAATTATAACTATGAGTGCATATAATGTACTAGAAGATGTGTGTTTGCAAATGAATTATGTAGGAAATTTATTTCTTCAAACAAACAACAACGTTTTACTTTTGTCTTCAGATCATTTATTTTCATGTTATTAAAAAAAAGATCTATTGATTGATTAGTGTAATTTCAATTGAGGAATTGTTTTTCATCAACTCGAATATTGGAAAATAAATAAAACAGAATCAAATCTATCATAGTCAATATCGAGATATAGACTTCTTTTTTGTAATAGATCTTTAATTTTCATTACATTCGTCAGAGGGCGCTGTGTAGTATTGAATATACATCGTTCATCAACACTCTAGAGGCTGAAACCGGAGATAACCTTGGTAACTACCTAAATAATGTCTTTCTCTATTGATAATCTAATAATTCTTCTTTTAGTTTCTTCTTCAGTCAGTTAAAACTATAGAATGTCAAGTAATTCAATGATTGATCAGTATAATTCACGTGAAAACTTCAATAATCTCAATTCATTAAGTCATAAAATTCATAGCAACACATCTAATAATGATGAATATAAACAAAAATTACTTGAAAAAGTCGAAAATGCTAATCAAAATAGTGATTCATCATTTCTTGATACGCTTGAAAAACTTCGTCTCGAACAACGTGTACAATTAGCACAAGTTGAACGTGATTATTACAATCAAATGCCAACATCATCAATTGATATGCCTAACTATACTCAGGAAAAACAAGTACAAAAAAAGCATGAAACAATAGTAACAAAAAAACCACCGTTACCAAAATCATCAAAACAATTACCATCACCTGTATTTTTAACTGAAGAACGTGCTCAACATCATATGCATCAACGTTCAATGTCTGCTAATATCATTCAAAGACATGATGATGAAATAGCTTTTTGTCCACATCGAACATCAACTAGTAATACAACAAAAACTGTACATGATCTAACAACTAATCATATTAAA
>CAJNOP010000049.1:1192750-1262500 GCA_905250075.1 Rotaria sp. Silwood1 | reverse complement strand
TACAGTCATTCAATATTCTTTGATAGATTGCGATTTGACAAGTCTATAAATTGGATGAAGCATTTTATATCGAGCATTTTCAAATTTATTCTCAATTGATGAAAATCGTTAATAATATTATTGTTACTTGAATTACCATCCAGGCGAAGGAGTTTTTTAACTCAAACATAATTAATGAACGAACAAATCGAGTTCATTTTTCCAGTGAAAAGTCTCAATTTTAAATATCAAGCCTTAGATAAGAAACCTGGAAATTTTTGCGTTGATTAACTTCTGAATGAATGAAAAATCTTATTTTCTTTTTTAATTTCAGTAGAAATTCATAATTTTCTAGTTCAAATCTTTAGGTAAGACGAGGATGTGGGTGTAGATTCAGATCTTCCCTCCATTCATATCTGCACGCACACCCACACCCCACGCCTGTTCGATCAATTCATTCAAAAAGTGATACTGGGCCTTGACTCATAATGAACTCAGTTAGGATCGTTACATAGTGCAAAGAAAAAATTCAAAGAAGAGAAACCACTCTTAGCAAAGAACGGTAAATGTTCATCCCCATTCTACTGGCTGGAGACTACTAAGCAAATTTGGAATAACCCTCATTCTTTCCGAAATGGAGATAAAAGATTGGGTAACAGATTTCTTTGTTATCATTCTATTCATAACTTCAAAACTAAATGTTCTGTTAAGCTAGAAGAAAAACTATGTAAAGAATAGCCCATAAATTCATTCCATGCTACCTGAAAAAGCCTAATGTGCTATTGAATACTCTGGTATATAAATCAAAAAGCTTGCTAGCACAGTCTCTTCGAATCTCTCACATACGAAACTCACGTATAATTTCACCGAAAGCTTTGAAATATTCTAGAATTTCTTAGAACAGCCGGAGCTATCTTATCCTTCTACGTAGGTTGGCTTACTGTTCATCAATCTTACCGTCTTTACAATCAAATTGTTAGTGGCTTGAAATACATGATTTAATTAATAAGAAATGTTCAACCTGCTATTTTTCTCTCTGAAGATCATTGTGAAAAAATGTGGCTGGTTATTCGTATTCGTGCCTATGCCAAGTAGATAAAACCGTTCAAGTGAAAGATATGTACTCTAATAGTCGAGTCAAGTCACTTGTAATGCATGCTCAGGAAAGAAAGAACAAGATTGCACGATACAGATATGAATCAAGCATATATTTACATGCAGTTTATCTTGTGACTTTATTGAAATTCTTAGAGTCAACATATGAGGGATAAAGAAGGATATTGAGACGTGCAAGATGAGTGTGAATAGAGTTAAAATATCCATAGATTTATTTTGGTCAAATACTGCTCAAGTAATAGTTTACTTAGTTTTGTGTATTGAGAATTCTTTTGCAGGATTACGTGAACAAGCGCTTCATCTAGTAAAATTACCTAAACGTTTTTCTAAAACATTTGTAGCAAAGTCTTAACTCAATTAGTCATGGAAACATTTCATCATGTCTTTACTGCTTCTAATCGATTGTAGTAGAAAACTTTCCCTGAATTTCTTACTCGTATTTCACTTTGTATCATTCTATAATTGTGTACAAGAAGAAAAAAAAACAAAATCATATGTTTCTTACCTTGCAATCAAGAGAACGTTTTACTCTTCCTATCTCATCTTTGATGTAGCACTTTCAACTCAACATTATGTTCAGATATCCTGCTACATTCAGTACTTTTCCTCGCGTAGATATACCATCTAGCTAATTGAAATTCATCTAAATTCACGATGAAAGTATTCTCATGAGAATAATTGTCGAGAATTTTTAGAAATTGCCTAAAATGAGATCTTAAAACGATCTCTCGATCTCAGTACAAAAGGCTTTCGATTGCCGTATAATCGATATAGTTGAAATCAACAATAATGCGAATCGTGACTATAAAGTTTTGCCTATCAGTGCACCTTTATACAGCGTATCATGTACGGACCAGTAAACGCTTTGTATATGACAAAGTGAAAAAGAAATCAATGTTTTACTAATCTGTTTATCGAAATGAGAGAAACTTGTTCCGAATGAGATTATATGACTTACAAAAATCAATGTTGTCACAGATTATTCACTATACATATGTGAAGTTGCAGGTGTGGCCAAGAGCGAACTGTGGTCTTCATATAAGGCTTCAAAAACCGAAGTCTCAAATGTTTCGCTCTCAGACATGGGTGTAGGTTTCCGTTTCGGAAAGGCTTGTTCTCTTCGCCCACACCCTCTATGATAGATCTGTCTTAAATCCTACGTATTATTCTATTGCTTTCATATTTAAACAATATCCAAAAGGTAAGTATTAGTTAGAAAAGTTATGATGTGTATGAGTTTTTTTAACTTTTAAACATGATCCTATTCCGAATTTTCCGTGTATTTTTTTAAATTAAGTGTCATTTTGAATGGTAATGAGATTTATATGATGAAGTTTACATTTCCTCAACACCACAGTCTCGATTTCGATATATGTTCAATTTGAATAGTTTCTTTTTTAAAGTTAAAAGATGTTAATGCTTTAGTATTAGCATCAATTTAGTATCTATTATGACCGTTTCATTTATTATTATGGTATTTGCGATTAGGATTGGATCCATCGGTGCCGTAAATCATTTGTCTTGCTCTCATATAATATTGATCGACTTGTATAAAAGGATCGAATGTGTTAACGAGAAGATGAAAATAGGACATGGTCGATTGAAAAAATTGATAAAGAGTTGCATGTCATTTGAGTACTCACGAGGGAACGTTCCCAAGTGATTAAAAGCTTTTGAGCTCATATGTTACTCATTAGGTAGGGGACCACTAGATTAGAGAAACCTTCAAAGGATTCGTGCCCATATTGAGATTTGACAAAGATATCGAATTTTTAGTAGATTCTTCCTGCTGGACCCTAGTTCTACAGCAAAATCATATTTTCGAATTTCGATCTGAAACTTTGCCCACATGAAGGCCTCGATCAGAGTAGCTTGTATAAAAAATTTCAGAATTTTGGGACATTGTATTTCCAAGCTATCAATCTTTCAAAGTATCCATGTTATCTATAGGGTGACCGGACAATTCGTTGCAGGACAATTCGTCGCGGACAATTCGTTGCGGACAATTCGTCGCATGGACAATTCGTTGCAAGACAATTCGTTGCAGGACAATTCGTCGCACGGATAATTCGTTGCATGGACAATTCGTTGCAAGACAATTCGTCGCACGGACAATTCGTTGCAGGGCAATTCGTCGCAACGATACAATCCAATTATAACTTATCATTATTTTCTCAGACATGAATTGACCTATTAAGATAAGTTAGAAACACATAATTCAATGAATATGACAATTGTAGAGACTATTTATAATAACTAAACTTTGATTTTTGATTCCGAGCAGTACAATAATCGTCTGGTACACATAAAAAGTTAAGTTCTTTGAATTATGTCAGCGGTAAAAGTTTTCTTATAGTAACAGAAGTGGTGTTGCATCTTTCTTTCAATTCCTATTGTAGCTCAGGATTTACGACACATGGAACAATAATTTGAGAAAAGAAGTGAAACTTAGTGCTCACTAACAAAAATTGGCTTTAGCATAACTAAAAAAGCTTTTGATCAAGTCTTTTTATTAAATATCCTTATTTAACGTACAAATTGTGTTAGTTTAAAAATTATCAGCTCTTATTTGACATGTTTAAAATTAAACTAGTTTGAATTCATTGATAATTTATACAGTGCTAACACTAGTGTTGATGATTTCTCACATTTGAGGTTTTTTCATCTCATCAGTATTAGTCGTGATGCATAAAATAGATCCGATTTTTTTTATCAAACCAGAATTTCTTATGACAATACAACCCAAAATAAAAATTCAAAGTTTAGTGATTACAAATAGTCTCTACAATTGTCATACTCATTGAATTATGTGTTTCTAACTTATCTTAATAGGCCAATTCATTTATGAGGAAATAATGGAAAGTTGTAATTGGATAATATCATTACGACGAATTGTCCCGCAACGAATTGTCCGACAACGAATTGTCTTGCAACGAATTGTCCATGCGACGAATTGTCCTGCAACGAATTGTCTTACAACGAATTGTCCATGCAACGAATTGTCCGTGCGACGAATTGTCCTGCAACGAATTGTCTTGCAACGAATTGTCCATGCGACGAATTGTCCGCAACGAATTGTCCGCGACGAATTGTCCTGCAACGAATTGTCCTAGCACCATCTATAGAAAAGTGCCTATATTTTCAAAAATTGATACCTTGGAAATGCAATGTCCAAAACTTCTGAAATTTTCTATATAAGCTACTCTAATCAAAGCCTTCATTTGGGCAAAGTTTCAGATCGAAATTCGAAAATATGATTTTGCTGTAGAACTAGGGTTCAGCAGGAAAAATCCACTAAAAATTCGATATCTCTGTCAAATCTCAATATGGGCACGAATCCTTTGGAGGTTTCTCTAATCTAGAGGTTCCCTACCTAATGGGCAACATATGAGCTCAAAAGCTTTTAATCACTTGGGAACGTTCCCTCGTCAGTGAAGTGAAGAGAAGAAGAATGAAAAATGAGCCTAATGATATAATTCATGATCAAATAAATCTAGGTATATATAAATCACGATATTTTACTTCTTCTATCGAACATTTTAAATGAGAATAGAATATTCTTCAAAGGTCACAATCGTACGTCGCGCTTCTTAGATACATAAAGACTTAATACTGTATTTTCTCAAGATAAAACAGGTCATCGAAATTAGCTCAAATTTATTCATATTCAAACATAAAATCCGCAACATTATGTATTATTTGTTTTCTGCTAACGATCACTACTGCGTCAATTGTCATTCGTTGTTTTAAGATGAATTTCAAGTTGGCGTGCTTTAAATACTCACCATACAAATCTGACGCTTTTCAAAATGGTTTCCAATATCTAAACAAAAATTTTTATTGTTCTGATCGATGTTTAGGGCTAGTCATACTTTCACTGTCTGTGGCAAGGCACAACTCATTTACGTAACGTTTCTTTTTCTATTAGAATGACTAGGTTCGTAATCTAAGTTTTCTTGAATGAAAAGTTATGAAAAACTAAACGGTTGATTTTCAGTTGTCAGCTTAAAAAGTTTCAGTAGTTGGGAAATCATTCTAAAAAATGTGAAATACTTGTTTTGTTTTAGAAAAAAATATTAAAGTTTTCTGAAACAGTCTGTATAATGTGATTATTTGGCAACTGCATACTTGTGTTGATAGGTTTTAAAGGATTTCACATAGTTCAAACAAATAACACACAAAGAATTCAGTTCATGCATACTGTGCAGAGTTTTACGACTGATATCCTGTCAAATAGATACTTCTGGCAAAAGACTAATATGTCTGGTAAATATAATTTGTCGTACAAACATTGACCTTTCTAACAAAGAACAAAACTTAATTGGTTTAGAAGTCGTCGGATTTTCGATATAGAAAGTCTATTTGTCACTTTGATTTTCATAGATGAGAATTAGTCTTTATTTTCTTAAGTTAAATAAACATTTATTTACTATATATGAACTTTAAGACCATTCCATAGCGTTACCTGTGAGGTAGTGGCACTATCTGCGACCACTACCTCTGTTCTTCTTTTCTCTCTCTCTCCATTGGTCATCCGACCTACTTATCTTCATTTTCTTCTTTAGTACGAAAAGTTAGAGCTAGTTATGTAGTTGTTCTTGAGGCTGTGGGTGTGGATGTGGTTCGATGAAGAGATTAGAGACTCACACCAACGCTCAACACCCTCACTCTCATCCTCCTAGGATTGATTTTGTGTGAAATACAACACTCAACTTGCAGACGAAGCCATTCATTATCATGCATGCGATTGCTCCGATACTTTTTACAGATCGGACCAGACTGATCAAAAAAATGGCATTAGTGCCATCTTATAGCGTGAATCACGGGCTTCCTAATGGTATATGATAGAAGCTGCTTTAGTGCTATTATGATAGTTTTAGAGTCAAAATACCTGCCACTGACTCGAACAAAGGCTCAGAGTGAAACTAGAGATCACCTTATCATGGCTCAACGAAGGCATTGTTCGAGGTGGTATATACAGAGTTTTGTGCAGTTTTGTAAGGGCTTTCGAATGGCGTTTGAATGAGCTCTGTGCATTCAAAGGGAAATTAGTTATATCCAAATCACAAGTCCGATCTGGAACCCAATTAGGGTCAAGAGAATAGAGTTCAGTGGTCTGAGAAAAAAATCTCCAATAAACTCATTTTTCAGGCTGAAAACTACTGTGGGTCAGTCGGCAACACTTTGCTGACCGAGCTAGATGACTTTTTATTTAAAAGCCAGAGTGGCCCAAATCGACGTTTTATGCGTCCTCGTCCTTAGTTGAGTTGTTCACATTGCAAGAGTGAGGCGGAAGGTCGTCGTACATCTTTTTTGTCCCTTCGTCATAGTAACAGAATTGGTCTGATAGTTTGCCTGAGAGTAGATCGCGACCTTGAATGAGTTCATCGATGGCCATTGTGAACCGCTCAATGATTTGATTACGTGTCGGATATGGATGGTAGCCAGTGGCGAGATCGAGCATTTGTGCATTGACACGCCACGTTTTGTGCATGGCATATTCCAAAGCGGCCGTTTCCTCCATATCGTATGGAGCTAATCGTGTGTAGTCAGCGGCAAACGGATTGGTCGACATGTACGAATTGACCAGAGTGATACGCGGTTCCGTACAAGAATGAATAGGCGTCACCCGATGTGCTATACCGGCACCTTCACAATGAAACGAGTTGGATATTTAAATATATCTTTACATGCATGCGTTTTCAAACACTTACCTTGCATGAGTACACATGAATTGGTACCGAGATAGTCGATTGTCCGAATGTATTCATCTGGTACTTGACCCTTGTATTGTTCGATGAGACGAAAGGCTTCTTTCAGTTCGCGTTCAATCAGTTGCAATTCACCGCCGATCGTTTGGCTCATGTCGCAAGCCAGCACGATGGCAACATACGGCACACTATCAATATGAAACTGAAGAACATTCGTTTCACTTGTCGTGCCAACATTGATCTGACTATAATATGACTGAAATGCAGTAGGCAGAAGGCGCACATCACCGATTATGTTCGACAGATGATTGAGTACACGCGGACATCGATTAAAATCTTGGATCCATTTGCTACGATAGCCATAGTGTCCAATGTATGTCTGCACCACAGAACCACCTTCTTGATGCGCACTTTCACGCTTAATAATCGTAAGCAACACCCGATAGCCTTCATCGCTCAAAAGTCGAAATGGGCTAGTATAGGCCAGTTGACTGTCTCCATTCGACGCTATAGGTCGATCGAGTTTCGGTGCTTTCGGAACATGCCGAAAGTTGTCGAGCAACACGACAAATTCAGGCTCAGTTAATGACAAATGAACATCAGGATCGTAGACAGGCTCCTCAGTATGTATTTCAAACTTTGGATGAGGCAGAAGAGGAGGCATCGGCACTGTGACGCCGTGATCAAGAGCCATGTTTTTGTGCGAGAATAGTCAATCGACAGTTTTTTTGTAATATCTACGTATAATATTCCACTTTGCTATGCCACTCACACTTGGAAGAGAAGCGCACTATATAGACTGCAATAACTACAACATAATTAAAGCTTATTGAAGAAACAGACCTGATGTGCACCAGAGCTGCCGGCCTGGCCTGCTGCCTGGCAGGCGCCTGGTGGCCTGCCAGGCCAGGCTGAATTTTAAAATTTTGGCCTGACCTGATCCGTCCATCTAATATTCGGCCTGGTTACCAGGACAGGCCAGGCCAAAGTTAGTGGCCTGGCTGCGATATGATATTGATTTCTCTAGTACCCGTGTAAAAAAAAATCAGATTAAAAATCGATTAAAATGAGGCGATTATAATCAGATTTTTCAGCCTTAAAAGACAGATTTTATTTGACTTAATCTGATTTTAATCGATTAAAATCGATTACTGAAATAAATCGATTATAATTGATTATTAAAGTTTTTTTAATCGATTTTCATCGATTAAAAAAGATTAAGTCAAATAAAATCTGTCTTGTAAGGCGGAAAAATCTGATTAAAATCAGATTAAAATTGTCTCATTTTAATCGATTGTTAATCTGATTATTAATAATTTTCTTTTACATGGGTAGTCATCTTGAAACATGAGATGGCACCACACACTGTAAAAAAAAAGGGTTTCTACCGAACCCTTCAAAAAGGTTTCGTAGGTGTCTAAAAGCTTCCAAATGCGTCGAAACGCTTAAATAAACGGTTGTTAAAATCTACGAAACCTTAAAAGGATCGGGTATCGGGTACAGCTACCGAACCATCTCCTACGAAACCTTTTTTAAGTTCCGTACAGTAAAAAAGGTTTCGTATTTTCTTACGAAACCTTTGTAGCTTCCTAGTAAACCTTATGGTTTCGTGTAAAACCATAGTGCGAAACCATAGAGTTTAGTAAGAAACTACAAAGGTTTCGTAAGAAAATACAAAACCTTTTTTTGCTGTACGGAACTTAAAAAAGGTTTCGTAGGAGATGATTCGGTAGCTGTGCCCGATACCCGATCCTTTTAAGGTTTCGTAGATTTTAACAACCATTTATTTAAGCGTTTCGACGCATTTGGAAGCTTTTAGACACCTACGAAACCTTTTTGGAGGGTTCGGTAGAAACCCTTTTTTTTACAGTGCAAGTTGATGATTTTGTTCACTTTTAACTTCGTCATTTCGTCGTATCCCGGATCATATGTTGTTTTTGTTATTATGCTTAAACATCTTTCGATTATGTGAAGAAGTATTGATCTCATCAAAAATTTTCGTAAATTCAAGTCTTTCTTGTACGAAAAATATTTAAGATGACTGTTTCTTTGTTTTAATTTGCTATTTTGTGCAAAAACTTGTTATTCCATTATCTTCATGAAAATAAATTAAATAAATAATTGAAATTGGAATCATGTATTAATACAGAGTTATAGAATTTAGTGGATTTGAAAAATCAGAAACATCAATTGGCCTGGTTTGGCCTGCACGTCAGGCCAGGCCAGGCTGCAGGCCACTCTTTGACTTTTGGCCTGGCCTGTAGGCTAAGTCAGGCCAGGCCAGGCCAGGCAGCAGGCCAGGCCAGGCCAGAAAAAAGTGGCCTGTTGGCATCTCTGATGTGCACAAGAGAAAATTGGGAGAAAAAGAGAAGTGAAATTATCTGGAGAATAAAGGAAGAAATTCGAACCCTGCTCCAACAGAATCAGGGCTGTTGCTATTCTTGTACTGTTCCGATCCTGTCCCAGAAAGTTTTTAAGAATTACCTCAGTCCCGGTACTAATCCCGCACATGTCTAGATTGCGCAGTGAAAATGATAATGGGTAATGCTATTTCTCATCTTCTCATTTCTATTCGCTAATATAGTAGAGCGCTTCACTGAAATCGAAGCACAAGGACTGAAAAAGCGAGTCTTCGTTTGTAAATTATGCAACATAAATAGAGGCAAGACTCGCATCGAAATGATAGTGACCGTGAAATCGTGTATTTTGTTGCGGATAGTTTACTGCTACAAAAACGCAAAGAAAAAAAATAGTGCCAGAGACAAGGGCGAATTAGCTGCGAGTAGAGTAACAGATACAGAACGGGCGCCTAAAGAGAGACAAAAGTGTATATGCACGGCGTTTAGAAAAAAAAGAGAGAAAAGAGGAAAGAAAAAAGCGACCAAAGTGCATATGTACGGCATTTAGAAAAGAGAGAAAGTAGGAAAGAAAAAAAAAACGGCAAAAGTGCATATGCATGGCGTTTAGAAAAAAGAGAGGAAAGAGGAAAGAAAAAAAACCAGAGTGCTGCTTTTTTTCGCCATTCATTACTGTGACCGAGAGTATCACACGCACATTTCTTCCTCTGCATTGATCTTATGATCGTTTTCTTCTTGTATGATCGCTATGCTTGCCCGCTGTTCTCTCTCTATCTCTCCTATATAACCGTGCGCTCTGTATGTGAATGGGGCGACTTACATAGTGTGAAGAAACCAAATAAAGTGTGTGCACCATCTCATAGAAACTTCAATTATTACAGTCACTATTTCTCCCGATTTTCACAGTCAGAATTGCCAGAAATAGCGTTTCACATCATTTTTTGTGTTTTCTGGCGATTGTAACACTGTCAAACGCCATTTCTGGCGGTTCTAATTGTGAGAACTGAGAAAAATAGCGACTGCAATATACAATTCCAAAAAAAATAACGAACATAATTTTTGTTGCAACCTACGCAGTCACGATCAGACGCGAAATTTGTTACTTTTTTGTTTACTGTGTAGTCAAAAAGAACAAGTCTTATTCTTCTTTGAACATAAGTAGAATATTTTGAGTACACGTTGCACTCTTTTATATTCAGAAAGAAAAAAGTATTTAAAAATTGGATAAAAGAAATGGATAAACTCTTTTTGTAGCAGGATTGATTCAAAACGAGACATCATCTAAAGCAGATCGTTTTTCCTTCCTCATTCGATGTTTTCCTGCTCTTCTGATTTTTTTCAGAGAGTGTCTACAACATTTCGTTCAAATTCCGAATGACGATTAACAATAAGGAAGAACTGCTGATAGACGAATATAAGTTAATTGCGAGCATGAACTATGAGGGCAATGATTCTTGAAGCGGTGGTATCGAATATTTAGTCCCCGTGTGTTCCCTCTTCTCACTCATCTTTTATACTGTCATTATGAACCAATGTTCTGTGTTTGCTTGACTTTTCATATATTTTGCCTTTTGCAAAGCTTTATCTCAATAAATCGACATGCACAAATCATACCAGATTTGAGTTTCATCGAGCCAATAACTTGAAATTGGACTAGACTAGCAACATCAATGCAAATAGTGTCTGTTGTGGAAATCGAAAATTTTGAATTGTCGATTTTGGAAAAAACAGCTGCCTGTCTCATTCTTATCGATCGAATAGTTTTTCAATCGATGACACAGAATCGATATTTCATTCGAATTGGCAATTTATCAGAAGATCAAACTTATAAAACAGGATGTTTGTCTTCGAGAGGACATTTATGAATAAATAATCATTTCTCAGTATATAAATGGTAAAATTTTTGGACGAATCCAAAATGCTGTTGACATGGATCGAATTATGCAGAAAACGTCCGTCATCCATTTCGACTTTGCCCAGCAGAGCTAGGAGAATTTTTTTGTTGTGCCCGTTTTTATGGCGATATCATGCTGGATCCCTACTCAAGAATTGGTTCTTAGCTACAGCCTTGGGAAGAATTTCGTGTGCTGAAAAATTGGAAGAAAACATCGATTTATTTCCATTGCTGATCAAAATTTGGTCAGAATCTTTTCGGCCATAAACGTTGGAAATTCGAAGTTTAACTTTGAAGTTGATTACTCATTTGAATTGATTTGATCAACATGTTGACAGTGTCGGAAGGAAAAGCGAGTGTGAGTGTGGATATGGGGCGGAGGTGGCTGTGATGTGAGTGAAGAGAGAAATGACACCCACACCCTAAATCCATAACATTTTCGTGTAGAATCGTATATTATACCACAAAAAAGCATCATCACAATGGATGATTCTATGTGAAAGTGAAACTATCACTAGTCGATAATGATCAGCACTATATACAACTAACTGTTTACCATACGAAGAAGTTAATTACAGACTCATGTTGTAATAGATTTTCTTGAAGACTCTCATCGATCAAAGAATCCAAAGAATTATCTGCAAAATTCAGACGATATCTAAAAAGTGACAGAAATTCACAAAGTCTGTAAGATTCGAAGATTAATAAAAAGGAAGTCAGAAAAACTTGTAAATTTCTAGTGTATTCAGATTCTGAACATTTGAGAATACACGGTTATTAACTTTGTTTTTTGATTTATTTTTTCGGCAAAAGCAAAACTAATCATAGATGAGCTTACATAAAAAAAGACACTGAGTTCTATTTTTAATATGATTATATAGCATAACTTCTTTTTCTATTAGGACTTGTTATTTAGTAATAGAAGCATAGAAACGAACTCTATAATTATTTCATTTGTGTAAGTTTTGCAATAATCTCAAGAGTTTTAGTGAAGACAGATAAAAGACAAAATTAAAAATATCCTTATATCTATATGACTTATCATCGCACAATGTATCTTGCTGTTTATAGTATGTATGAAGAGGAATTGATGAATTGACAATTTCTGTATATTCTGGTTATAGATTAAGATTAATTGTATTTTATTCAACACTAATCGAGTGGTTGTCACTCTACATAAAATCTTGATTTTCTCATATAGAATAACTAACCTTTATTAAAGTTGAAATATCCAATAAAGTTCAGTTGAATACTAACAATTAATTGTAGTTTCAATATAATGATTTTTGTAATTCATTCTATACAAAGCTTTGAATGACAGAAAGAATATCTTTTAGATATTGTCCTTTTAAGGCTATCTTACTTCAAAACAGAAAACACATAGCATTACACGACTCAACTTGATCAAATAGCCCAAACTCAATAGAGTGACTGTTGGTCAATGAATCAATTTCAAAGTTTTCATTAAAAACCTCATCACTTTTGAATGGATATGCTCGAGAAGTCAGTCTTACTTATATAGAAAGAAATAGTTAAGCTAGCATTCGAAAATTATATTTTTCGCACACAAGTAGTTGCTTTCGTTCTCTAAATATACGAAAAAATATTGGGCATTATTATATTATGGTACTATGGTCAAATTTTTGTAGTCAATATTTCGCTAGATGTTAACTTCTAAAATATTTCTCTGTAAAAATTAATATATGTCGATTATATTTAAACGTATTCAATGAGTAAATTACGAATTGCTATCATTGATATTGTTACAAAATTATCATTCACAATCACTAACATTCAAGCAAGCTCAAGCAGAATAAAGAGTCGAACTTGTCTGTTTCGAAAGATAATCCGGTTGTGATGTTATATAACTTTACACAGTACATATCAGCCAAGATTTTTACGCTGAAGCAAATCATTCGAGGGTAAACTTTCAAAAAAAAATGTGTTAAATCTTCGTTTGTTTTAAAAGATGAACGTATATTCATTCTCTAATTATTGTACTAATCAATCACTTTGGATGGTCTTCATTAGCACGAGCAACATTAGAAAAACGACTTCTATCGAGCTATCATTGAAATTTATGAAAATTTACGTTTCTGATAAGATTTCAATGTTAATTTTTTAAAGCCACGAACTTTTTTCTATTGACTCGACTTCTAGCATCTCTCGTTGTTGTTGTTTCTGTGACAAATGATCATTGAATACACAATCGAAGATTTTTTAGCTAGCGATAACAGAATCTGTAACACGTTTTTGCTGTTGTCACATGAGCACTCGCATCATTTTTGTTGAAGATTCGAACAGATGCAACTTTGTAACTTAGGGTTTTTTTAATTTAATCTATTGCCATTTATTGATAGAAAATTTTCATTGCTATTGAATAATTGAATTGATTTGCGTGTGGACCATTCGAATAGCAATGGTTTCAATCAACATAAGTTGGAAGTCTGTCTTTTCTCGTTTGTTCAATCAGAAAACCATATTCACCGCGACAAAATATAAGAATAACATGTCTAACAATGACTGAAGATTCAAAAATGATAATACTAAATTATATACCAATATTTCACTCAATAACAATTACAATATTTTTTTCTGGCGTGTATCGATAATGATCTTTGATTTTCGTCTCATAAATGCACAATTTACTGTCGGCGTCAGACGTAAATGGTCTCCAGTGTTTTCTGAATATTTCGACGCTATTTTGAGCTAGGATGTTAAACAGTGCGAAAACTTAACAAAAAAAAAATCAGTAAAATACACTATTATTTGGCCATGTAAATGCAGGATTCCATTTGCTCAACCTTTGAATGTAATAAGAGAACTATTTGTATTGTATCAACAACTACAGATGTGAAGTCTCTTTATCTAATTCAGAGTGGAAAATCGAAATTTCATCTAGATGGTCGATCGTTTCATGCATTCTTTTGCATGCTTTTCGAAGATGATTAGTTTTAAAAGGACTCCGTCTTATACATTATCGAAGAAAAAGATATTCCCACGTCTTTTCTTTCATTGATGAAAACCGCAGATTGATAGCTCAAACTAGTGTCGAAATATTCAATTGAAACTTTGGAAACTTCAAAAGTTTAATTAGATGTATTTGTGATGAAACTACAATGTCATTGACAGTTTATCGTCAATCACCATGTGATATTCTTTATAATTTAAATGCGTTTAGTTAATGTCTATAATTAAGTATTTACTTGAATATTTAAATAAGTGCGAATCATCATTGATAAGTGACAAAATCAGTGTTATTTGGTTCAGTTTCTATGTCTATTTTAGATATTCTAGGCTCAATGATGAAATTTTTTAAGAACTAATCGATATTGAATTTTTCTTTGATAATATTTGATAAAAAAAATTGTAGCTACAACATAATAATAATTTTTTTCTAGCGATTCACATTTATCATACCTAATGCATGAAGCTTGAAGTATATTTATTGGATATGAAAAAACAAGCACAAAAAAGATTTTGCCCTATTCAAAAGATAACTTTATTTAAGAGCACAAATAATCTTCTTTTTATCTTGCTGTAAATAACTTCGAATAACCAGATTTAACGTTCTCCATATTATTCTAAATATAATATTTTATTATTTGAAAACAATAAGTAAACAAATGTTTATTTTTACCGTAATCTTCTTAGCACTGTTTGTCGCATGAGCCATGTTACAGCAAAAAAGAAGAATATTGATAGAAGATGACGAATTTTTCTGAAAATAAACTTATTTGAACAGTGACAAGTAATTGAACATAATACATACTTTGCTGTAATAAATGAATGTTTATGTGTTTTTTTAATGCATGATTGTTGTAAATCTTCTTTAAGTAAATATTTTTTTATTCCAATGCAATAATTTCGAATATAAGATGACCAATCTAATTCGGTTAAATCAAAACTAAATTCCTGAAATAAATTAATAATATTGATAAATTCTATGATAGTGATATGCATAATTTACTTGTCTATCAAAGTCATTCATTTGATTTTTTAACAATTGACTATTTCGATTCGCAAAAATCCATTGATTTTGAGTAAAATATTCCAGAGAAAGCTTTAAATTCTCGATTTTTCCAACCATTTTTACCATTCTAAAAATCAATTCATTGAGAATATATTGAAATTTCAACTGGCAATTTATTGATTACTTTGGCTTTTTGAACATTAAGTAAGCAATCATATCCATTATATATGCAGGTAAAACTTCAAGAGTATAACGTAGAAAACAATAATATGGCCTAAATTAATTAATCTCAACAAAATTTTAAGTCAAACATATACCTATACAAACAAAATCTTGATGAAAGACCCAACAAAGAGCTCAAAATTCATTCAGTCATTACTTTGTCTTGTCAATAAATTGCTTGCAGAGACGAATTTTTTATACTAATTTTTCAAGCAAATAGATAAAGCAAAAGTGCTCATAAATCATCGTATATGGAGAGATGCAACGTTTTACATCACTCAATATTATGATAGTATATCACCGTGTCATATAGAGAGAAAAAAAACGATCGCTTAAGATCTTTTCTTGTAGACAGAGACTTCAAAAAAAAAATTTCCGTTTTGATTTACATTACTTCATATATACTTGTATTGCTCTGTATAAAATCATAGATATATACGATTGTTATCATAAGCTATCCAAATCATAAAATATCATGGTTTACAAGCTTATATCTGACCTCTATATTCTTCATCATGAACACTGGCCATAATTACTACTTCATTTTCATAATATTAAATTAAGCAAATCAAATACTAATCATTACTTTAGAAATCTAGCTGCTTTCTTAAAAGAACAGCAGTATAGGATCAGAGCATGGAGAAATATCATAAAATCTTTGGACATCTTATTTCATATTCTCCCGGAGCGGAGTGAACTGATGTGAAGAAGAAAGGAGGATATTCCGTCTGTCCACTATCATACAGTATAGGATGTTGTCCGAAGACAGTTTTAAAAGTTCAATATTTTTCTACAACTATTAATAGCTGTAGCTCTAGACAGAAGGTCAACCTTTCTCAAAGGTGTATGTTACTACGTAGTCAGTATACTATTGTATCGTTGTTTTAGTACAAACAACTGTTAGTGACTTGTCAAAAATCATTCCATGTCTAATCGAGTCGAGGCTCGAATACAGTTCTTTAGTAGTATATTCCCTTCTCAGTCGATGTTCTGTATAGATCATCAATCGCTGACCTAATGTTTGGATTTTTCAGAGCATGCTATTCAAATATGAGCTGAACAATTATGAGAAAACTTTTCTACATGTTTTTGAATAGAGATCACAGAGAAAATTTTTCAATATACATGACTCTATCGAAAACATAAGTATACGCAAAAAAAATGAAACATACTTATTCATAGTACTTGTAACCGATGGCCGCATGATGCTATATTTGTTAAATCCACTAGCTGTTGATTCTGTTGCTATTGTTTCAACTAAACAAATAATCTATGTTTGCATTGATTATTAATATTATACGAATACACTTACAAAAATCTTCATAGGATAAACATGTTTTGGTATTTGTTCCTGTAGCACAATTGTAAACAGGTAGTTTTGATGTTCTAAAAAGAATAATTGAAAAAGAATAATTTGTCAGCTAGTCATGAAATATACAAATTATTTTTAGTCGCAGTAATCCATGCAATAACTATAGTCATATTAGCCACAACATCGACTGGTATCATTGAATTATCAACTATCGGTTTTGAAAAGCCTGTTCGAAGAAAACCTTTTCCAATCTATACAATAAAAAAACAAAATCGTACAAAAAATAGATTTAAAAAAAAAGCAAACTTACTGCGATCATTATGCTTGTAGCACCCGAATAAGAATCGATCCATCCCTAACAACAATATAAAAGGTTAGTCATTCCTACAATTATATTATTGTTATGCTACACTTACTGGTATTGGTTCTTTCCATGCAGCGCCAACAATTGATGGTCGAATTATAGCTAAAATCGATGTAAAAGAAAGTAAATGTTTAAAAAATAATGGATTGGATGTATTTCACCAATAGGCAAATCATTTCCTTGCTGCAATAAGAGATATTCTGCTAAGGATTTAGTATATGAATAAGTATTCGGGTATTTTTTTGTTAATTTCTCCGTTAAAATATTACAAACATGATCATCAAAATGTTCTAGAGATTCCAATAACATATCTAAATTATCGTCCATAGGATAAATAACTTCATCAATATCTGCACGATAACAATGAACATAGGCAGTTGATATATGGACCAATGACTGAAATCAAACACAAAATCTTTTTTCTACTTGAGAATGATAAAGTGGTTTTTTTTCCCCCTCTATCAAGATGTCAGAAATAGTAAGCAATCTTCTAACCTGTAGATATTTCATCTTTTTGCATAAATTAATCATGCTTTGAACTGAACAAACATTTGCCTTAATTGATTGTCTAAAATAAAGAAATAAAATATTTATTCTATTCAATCTTTTTGAGATATTCACTTTATTGGTTCATGAAACCGAATTGATGCACCAGAATTGATAACAATATGACAATGCTCGATTAATGTTTGTTCATCCTCATTAGTCAAATCAAAATTAGCTTTTGTTATATCACCGATAATTGGAATTATTTTTGATTGAAAATTAGGTGTTAACAAACGAACATTATCGAATAACTAAAAACAATACAATTAATTTGTAAATTATTTTCAACATTACTTACAGCTAATGAACACAATTGTTGAACTCGTTCATGAACATGAGCACCACGTTTTGATCGTATGAGAATATAAATGTTGTCAATACCTAAAATTCATTTTTTTTTTGTTATATTCTAAATCTTCTTTATTGACAAACAAAATATTTTTTATGAAGAAGAATATACAATCAATTATCTTAGTCAGAAAATAGTTTCCTATTACAAGAATATCTAAAGTTAATATACAATATACTGCTAATTAACCTGGACATGATCGTAGTAATTTTTCCATAATTTGTTTCCCGATAAAACCAGTGGCGCCGGTAATAAACACTGATTTTCCATGAAAAAATTGACTTATTGCGCTATTCTTATTATTATTGCTTGCCATCGTTTTCTTCTTTACAGATTGCTTGGATAGTTATATCTGAAAAAGGAACTAAATACAATTAATAAATATATAAACGGATGAATGTCAGCAACAATGAAGTTTATAGTTGCAATTTCTTGACAATCATTCAATTCAATTGATATATTGAAGATAAAATACAAGCTAGATTCACGTAAATTCACATACATTTATTCATCAAAATGATGTACACTTTTTTCATATTTTTGTATTAATATTACTAGGATAAATGATCATCACATTTCACTTTTTTTCATGTGCGTTTTTTATGCCTATTTGAGCTTTTATGCAGTATTTGGTTCGATTATATTTGTATTGTTTTGTACTCTCTAATATAATACCAACGTATAAGGATGTACGAGTCAAGAAATAGACAGACGAAAATATACAATTATCGAATACATATAATTATGAAATGAATTACAATGGGCCCTCACGACACTTGTTTGGACGATATAACTCTTGATTAGAACTACAAACAATAAAAAACTAACAAGAGAAGTAGTGATATTAGACGGAGAACTAGCGCTTATCCTTATAGGAAGATCTCTCCCCATCTTAATATAAGTCAATTTTTGTCCAAAAACAGTAAAATTAAGATTTATGTGTAGGAAAATAGTTCGAGATCTGAATCTTTCATACATGACATGATTTGTTTTTGTTTGTTTGGTGAATGTTTCTATCAAATGTCATTCAATACAGCTGAAAATGTTACCATATCTTCCTCGTTCCAGTCCTAGCATAATCTCTAAAATTTCAGGCGATTTGAAAATATTTCTTTAATATCATAAAAATCAATGTTACGGAAGCTTCTCTCTGAACAGTAGCAGTTGTGCTATCATCATTACTAAAGATGATCATAGATATTGTATGTGAGATATGAAGAAAATAACATGGATAATTCTACAAGTCATGATTTAGAATGAAAATCCTTTAGTAGATTATTAGTGGGTATAGTGTAAATTGAACTATTATATGTAATGAACTTTTACATTAATTATTTTATCAGCATGATGACTTCAACTATATTTCCTTATCTAATGAGCTACTGGATAAATAACGTTAATGCTATTCTGTGTATAGACTCGACTGTAAGATAATAGAATGAAAAAATGCAAATAAACGATTAAGCATTATATGAGTTAATCTTATTTCTCAGTCTATTCTAATTGTTTCTCGATCAGTATCACTGATAACATGGTAAATTTATCTGCTAAACTTTTCTCGTATCTTTTCAGCAATAAAAAATCAAGTAAAATTTGAGGAATCAGTGTCTTAAGAATTGTGTTTGATCTAATCAAATATTTTATGTAACATATTTATTCGAAAATGTCACGGTCAAATTCTTATTAATCATATATATATACATACTACGATTGATAACTAATACAATATTGTTCATTATTTACTGTACATCATCAATGACCTTCTCCATTTGTCTATATACACTTGTCAAAATTGCTTTTAGTTTATTGTATTGTTTTCAGTGTTTAATATGGGTAAAGTTTTTATGACTCGACGAGGTTTTAATTTGACGCGGATACACAATACAATGAGAATGAAAATATGAATGAAGAGAAGGACCTCATCCACGTATCATCATTTCGGACATAATACGCACTAGAAAAAAAATTAAGATCTTTTACTGAACACTTGTGTTTGGGAAAGAACTCTTCTAGGTTTCATACGAAATTGTGAAGCCTTGATAAGTTCAACACTGTAGGGAATTCAAAAAGTTTTTCTTTTGAGCACGTTCGATAAACTATCTTATTTTGTTTTACAGTATTTTAAGGAATCTTAGTAGCTCCAAAATGTACGTTTTTATGTTCGGTATTCAAACATGGATAGAGGAATTCATTACTTGTATTTCCTAGACATTTTTCGTGAGAGGTAAAAAAAAAAACTTTCATTAAAATTTTGAAACGTGCCTAGGTCACTAGTGTAATAATTCATCTATAACCTGAATTGATTGATAGCTTTACACTTACGTATTGAAGATGGCAATAATCGATACAAACGAGTCACACAACTATAATGAGAATCGATGTGATACTATTTATCATTTTATATTCTATTGTTGAGTTGTGCTATGTAGCGTTTGTACGTCATCATAATGTGAACTCAACTGTGACGAATAATGGAGTATAACCTTTTTTGACTATTGGCGAGCTATGAGACAAATAACAAACTATGTTGATGAAGAACGCAAGAGTATGTACGAAAAAAAATGTACAATAGTGTATACTGTTCTTTTTCTTTCGTAGACATGCTACATGACTAGTCTTTTTTTTACTTATAAGGACGTATAATATCCAATTTTTGTCACGAAAAGTTCTCTAATGTTAATCGAGTGTAATGTTGTCGCATTCATCCGCATCCATTCTAAAAATGTGTTTGATGATTATTATGGAGCATGAGTACGACGATGCGTTGCAAAATTACACATTTCTTGATTTGAAATAAATCTAAAATGAAAAGTATGAAAAGGAAAGTTATATTCAAATGCATACAATGTGATTCACTCATCGCTCAGTCAAACGAAACCGTATAATCAAGTGATCAGCTATATATTAATAAATATTCCACGGTGCTATCATATTAAATTGTTCTGGAAGTTTCTTTAGATATTGATATAAATAAAAAAAATTTCTATTACGGACTATAAAATTAGTTTGATAGAATCGAATAGACAACTCATTTTTTTTGAGAAAATTTTGTTTTCTGATCGTTCCTATCTACGGATAATTCATGAATATTTAAAAATTAAAAAATAAACTATGTTTTTTTACATTATGGTTTTATTTTATATTTATATGTCAACTATCAGAATTTATATTTAAAATTAAGTTATTATATAAAAAATATTAGAACCATTTTTAATATACTTTATACATCTAATGAATTTTATTATTTATAAATTGATGAATCTCGCTAAGGAATAAACAGCATTTTTCTGTCTACTTTTGTATCCTTACTATATATAAAAAAATAAAATCTTTACTATGTATTCGGAGAGAATAATTAGAAAAATAAATTAATAACAACGCAGACATTCTATAATGGAATAAATTCAATAATTGTTGCTATTTTTTCGAAATTGCGATTTAATAATTCGTACCTGACAATAGTGCTGAAAATCGATATCACTTTCTCGTTCCTTCTCTGTCTCTCTATTGTTCTTTTCTGTGTTCATCTCTCTTTTGTGCAAACGTGTATTGAATCTGAGATAGACACTTTCTGAAGACATGAAGTAGCTCTATATACATCGTTATTGACAATGGCAGTAAGCTATTTCTTCGTTCTGTCGTTATAACAATTAATTATGAAGGAAAAGATGCACTTTTGTATTATATGATACAATGAACTTTCTTCTTTCTTTATACTTATTTAACTGTCTATTAAATTTAGGCGAGAAAGTGGTCATAACGTAAGACTGTAAACTCTATTTCGTGTTTTCACATAATAAATTGTAGCAAACCCATCAAGCACATGCTTGTATAGTATTGATAGAAAGGTGATGAAATGTACCAATCACACATAGAAAAAGCAATCATACGTAAAGAGAATTGAACATGAATTTGTTGAAGAGAAAAAGAGATAATGATGACAATGATACTATTCATTCTGTATTGTACAATATTTTTTTTGCTAATATAAAAAGTAAATATTAAATTTTAGTTTTTGATTGTACTTGTGTTAAAATAATACCATTCCTTATTTTTTTCGCTTACTTAGAAACAATACAGCCGTCAAAAACTGGAAATCTCGCATATGCATGAATATAAAGAGAAGATCGTTATCATGAAAATTAAGTGAGACATTTTTTGTTTGAATTATGACACAGTGAAGTAAAATAAGATCAAACAAATCATTTAATTAAAGCAAAATAAATCTTCTTCTGGTAACGTATTTCATCGGTTTGAAAACCAACTGAGATCATAATCAATCGATTTCGTAATACACAAATAAATACTAATAAAATGTTATATGTACAAAGGATCATATTTGGTCTAGACTTGTTTTCTGTTGTGAATTCATTCAGTGATATTCAGATAGGCGGCAAAAATCGGAGAAAATGGAAATTGTCAAGCAACTTTATACAAATATTGATCGAATATCAACACAGTCATTGAAGTACACTTGTTCTTCTCTTTGAAAAAATGAAAGCTGTACACACGTATGGGACGTATACGAGAAAAAGAGAAAATCGTTCTTCTGCGCTTTAATGCTGTCAGTTACTTTCGATTCTTCGTATAAAGAAGACCATTTTTTGTATAAGTTGAAAGAGTAAAGGGAAGTGTTTAAAAAATTAAAAATCTTTCAGCGCAGTATTTATGAGATTGATATATGAAATGCGTTGGAAACCACTCTATTCACGATACAGAAACTTCACTGTGTCTATTGCAGTTAGTCAGAAACCTAAGGACATTGTACTGGATAATCTTGTAAGGCATTACAAATTGTGAAATACATTTCAATATGTCTATCTCCGTCTCTAACAGCGTTTACCGGAGATCGACAGAAACGTGTCTTTTACGTTAATCTTAAAATAAAAAATAAAAGTACCAATCCTAAACACCCTCATGTTTGTCATAGTCTATAGGACAGAGTATGAGAAATGGACCACTTGTCTCGCTATATACCGAGTTGGAACATAAGCTACCTTCTTCAAATGTAAATACAAGTATTGTAAGATAACTATTGTGAAGATGATGATATTGATATTTTATCATGTTGCAGAGAAAAACAAAATCAGTTTTCGGTATCATCATTTTTAGCCAAATAGACATATGTGATTACAGCAACCAACGCAATTATTGAGAGATTATTTTCAATTTCAAAGAATACAATTTTTGAAAAAATATCAACTTAGACTCCCGAATAATCAACCAACTGTTATTTTGATAAAAAAAGTTTTTACTTTGTTGAAACAGCTGCTCTATGAAAATAGCAGGAAAAGAATCATTTCAATGTCTTCGGTAGTCATCGTGCTATCTGAATATTCGACATGTACTATGTCCAAGCAATCGAGAATTGATGATGAAAAGATTTATAGCACTTTGGATGCTATTGAAATATTTTTTTAATGAATAGTGTTACGTTTTGATACAGCCGATCTTTTAAATAGTATAGGTAAAAGTAAAGTGTGATCCTTTATTTGCTGAAATCCGTTCTTTATACATGTAGCAAGTGTTATGTTTTGGTTGTTAGTATACAAAATAAATTTATTGCTATATGAAATAACATAAGTTCATCAGCGGTGGATATAATTTTGATACCAAATTTTTTTTAGTAAACTTGACTTCGACGGGGTAGAAGTCATAATCGAGTTTCGGAGTTCTCCATAGGTCTCTATTATAGAGCATCGAAATCTCAACTATATATTCCATTGTTATGCCTCCTTGAACCATGCATCTTTTTTCGAAATACTCTTCATATGTCTATAGAATAATGCAAAAAGCAAAACAAAAATAGATGTAGAATAAATTTAAAAAAGGGAAGAATATAGTCAAATATGGTCGAAAACGGCATCAATAAGAACTTAAATAGTGAAAAAACATATGAGTACCCTTAATGCTTTCTCTCGAAAACAATGGACGTTTTTGTTACGTCGAAGAACACCTATAAAAAAGGAATGCAGAGTTTTGGTCTCTGAATAATGACCAACGACCATGACTTTTCATTGTTTATGCACATACTTACACTGATGTTTTAGTCATTTACTATCAAGTTGGGTGTCATTTCCAATGTCCGTAATTATGGATCTGAGTATGTTCATCTACATTGAAGTTCACGAAAAAGTCTCGGATTTCATAAAGATTTTTATTCAAATAAAGCCATTCTTGACCGATTTTTGAATTGTCTGATTGAAACGTTTCTTGAGAAGAAGCATAGATACAAGCGAGTATCGAAAACATGGATAACAGACAATCAAACTTTTATTGCCTATCACCCATTTATCTTGATCAATATAGTCAATAATCACAGAAAAACAAAAGACTTGATCCATTGTGTTTTTGAATCGATTTTCGCCAGACTTTTGCGTTTGAAAATCAAGATTCAATTTCTGAATAACATGAAGGCATCTATATAGTGATCGATCTGATTTCTGCTCAAATTGATATCAGAAACTATCTATTTTGAGTATAACGCTCGTTAATCGTTCGCCTTTAATCAAGACAGAGTATGTATTTTCAACAGCATGGCTTATTTACGAAGGGAAAATAGTGATTGACTGACGAGTATTCTTTCCTTGTATTCTTTCTCACCGAAAAAAACCTATGTTTGCACATAATCTAGCTGTGTAGCTGCTTTCAGCTGCGTAAAAAAACTCCAATAAGCACTCAACGATTGACACATTTTGTTGATTGTCAACACTTGGTTTTTTTCTAATACCCAATAAAAACATTCGAATGTCAATATTCAAGTGAAGTGATATCTCGTCGGCGTATCTACATAACGATGCTGTATTATTTTTGAGATAATGCGGAGAAAAAGAAGCATAGCATAAAATGAACTCATTGACCGATAATATCAAGAGAAAGTATGAATCACACGTCTCATTGGCCTAATAGAAAAAAAGATAAAATTGTGACACTGATAGAATTCTTTTGCTGTGTTAGATTGTCGAGTGAATAAATGGATGTTGCCATGAAAATAAGAGTGAACCGTTGAGGACTTTTGATGGAGAAAGCAACGCAGCTATTAATGTGATAGTTTGCAGTTGCATTGTTCGACAGTAGACACTTGAATGTAGAAAGTCAGTCGAATGAACAGAATAATTCTAGCATGAAAAGCAATTCATCTTATATTGTTTTGAATTCACTTTGTCTTTTACTGCGACATTCGAATAAACCCAATGAAGAAGCGATTGGTTAATTCAGTAATGCTACTAAGCATCACACTGTATACTGAGAGAATATTCGACCTACAAGGCATACCAACTAACAAATTAGATACGAATTGACTATCATAATGACTTTAGTAAAAAAAAAAAAATTAGAGAGAAGAAAAATTGATCATCTCGTAAAAAATTTCCGAGGTAGTGTTGAAAACCTTTCTTTTCGTCCATACCTGAATTCACATCCTAAAGAAGAATTCTCTTCATATTCTTCTAATCAAGTTGAAACGAAGTTGTTATATTACATGTGAGTTTCTTTATATTTGAGATAAATTTTGGTATTCAGTATCCGAATAAATAAACATTGATGAAGTCTACTTATTTGGTCATATTTCATCCCCCGCATCTCTTCTCTTTTTTTTTAATATTTCTTTTGCATCCATTCAGTTGATTTAGTACAAAACATTTTTCTGTTGCTTATTACATACATGCTATGCACTTGAAAATAGAACTCTTCAAAATTGTTGAGAAAAAGATTGCATTTATATTACTTAACGACAGCAAGGCCATTCGATGTAATGCAATCTATTTACTTTTTTTTTCTTTGACAAGTGTAATAAAAGCAATTTCATCTTCGTCTCATTCTATGTTCTCGACTCTCACTCTATAACATTCCTATTCGTTGTTATTGAAGTCAGCCAAAAAATATTAGAAAGATGGGCAACTGCGGTGGAGTTCTTCCAATGGGACATGGATCTCACCCAAATCATCCACATGGAGGTCCACCTGGCCAACAACGTAAGCATTCTCATGATAGCGGGCGACGTGGTAGTGATGACAGTCATGGAAGAGGTGGTGGACACGGACATGGACAAGGGCACGGAAACAAAAGACATTGATAAAGACAATTTTTTTTCTCGAAATGAACATTAATATTGGAGTTTTCTGTTGAATGAACATAATTTGAAGATTATTTCTCAATTTACGAATTTCTTCTGAATAACTCAACTAAAAACTCTGAAAATTCAATGATAAATCTATCCTGATGAGCAAACTAGCTGCTATCGTGAAGTCAATATTTTTGGATGGTTTCTTCGACGTATTATAGCAGATGTAACGAACCAAGCAATCTGAAATACTTCCTCGTTCCTCACACAGCGCATGTTTTTCTGTTATAAGAAAATTTCTTTCTTAGTCAGAGACAATCAAAGCGTAGGAATTCTCGTGCACGAAGGTACAGCTATGGATGTGTCACTAAATCGGGATCTTTTCTTCATTCACATACCCATTGTACTTCTTCGCGAAAATTAAATTCTACAATTCTACAATTCATAATGAATAATTTTATTTTCATCTGTATCTCTTATTTTATTTCATTAAACTTGTGTTCATTGTCTTCATGTAACTATTTAGAACACAATTTGTAAATAATACATTTTCTTAGTAACTATATCACTTACATAGAAAAACTAAATAGGTTTACAACTAGATGATCTATACGTAAGCAAGTAAAACTAATTTAGGTCGCCAGTATCTACAGAAGTTTTGTATAGAGTTCAATTAAATAAAGAAATTCAACTAAATTTAGCATGCTAACTTTGAAACAAATAGAAAAGAAAATTTTACATAAATTGAAAACAATTATTTCTGCACGAAAACATTCTACGCTATAGACACCTGACAAAGTTGGGTGTGGATGTAGATGAAAATAGCTGCACCCACCCACACTATGTAATAGACATAAGTTTTTAAGAAATTATTGCCCACTAAATTTTACAATTACCCATTGCTGCCTACTACTCAAAAAAAGTTTGACAGGGAAACTGACAACTACTTAAAAATTCCTGGCTACGCCACTACGTCGAATGATGTTTTTTCTTGGTATAGCATTCTATATATATGTGAATATGTATTGCGTAAATGAAGCATTGCAAATATCACCTACTTGTTATCGTTTCGTATCCGATTACGTAATAACAACAAAATCACAGTTTTTACCGGCTCAGAAAAAAGATCGATCTTGCATGTATGATAATAAAACAATAAAAATCTGTAACAATCAAGCGTATGAAAGAGAAAAAAGTTTTCTTTGCCTACTCGTTATGTCGTAAGGCAGCTTAATTCCTGGTGATATTCATCATAACTTGTCATCACATACTGACTAACAGAAATGCTTTTTGATTCAATACTTCCGAAGTCAGTAGATAAGAACTGAGAAGAAAGTTGATTTCGTTCTTAGTTAGTAAAACTCATGACTTTGTTGTTCTTATGCTATCGGATACGAAATGATCCAAAACAAATAAACGAATCATTTGATGTAGTATCAAAGAGGTTGCACTGGTACAATTTATTCAAGTCTAATTAAATCAAAGAAACACAGCTCTTATTTGCATTAGAATTATGTTAATAAATAGGATAAGCAAAGAATATTGATAAGATTTTGACCTTGATCAAATAGATCGTTGTACGTTGGCTTGTTTTTAATTATTGAATAGTTCAATATTCACGGATTCATCTGAATCATTAAAACACAAAAAAGGTTATTCATAGTCTTATTATTATAAGATGAACAGCCACATACCTCCTCCTTTCCCTTAATTGTCGGATCGTTGAAAGGCAAAATACGAGTTCTTTGAAAAACAATATTGTTTAGAAGTTTTGGAAGATCCATTTTCGTATTGTCATTGTTTGAGTTTTTCGAACGTGAGGAGATACTAAACATCGTTATTTGGTTGTAGAAATACTAAAATTATAAAAATTACCATTCAATTAAAGAAAATTGTAAAACTGCAATAAGCACTCGTACGATCTGCAAATTCTTTAGATATTATTCTAAGAATTTCTTGCTACCTGTGCAGTTGTATTCCTTATTGAAAATATCCGGGGATTTTTTCATTATTATTAATCTCAATGTAGTTTTTCATTCACTATAGAGTGAGACACAAGGACACTATCTAAAACTTACATAAAGATGACACAGATATACTAACAAGTCGCTAAAAATTTTAGTGCTATATTGAGAAAAACAAGACCTTTAATCTTTTGAAAATCAGTGTATGCTTAAAAGTTGTTGTCTGACTTCAACCAGTATGTCGTTCAACGAAGTATGTGAAAAAATAAATAAGTATTAGTAATTTTTGAACAATTGTTTTTGGTGCTATCCAGAAATGATGCTCATAGTTTCTAATGTTTTTTTCTACGCTGGTTTAGATGCCATCGAGGAAGAGTATTTTCGAGTAATATATATATATATAAAGTAAAACAGAACAAACCCGAATGTTATCACATCAAGTAGCTGTAGAGTATGTGTTGTATTATGTGGTAAGAATAAGAGTATCATTTTGTGCTTCTAAGTCAATTTAATAGCTATAATGGCTATATGAGCTGTAGAATGAAACATAATTTGAATTTTGGAAACTGTGGTTTAACTTTCGCAGCGTGCAGGAAACTTTTCATGTTCAGTGCCGTCTCATTTCATTTCAATCTATTCGGCATGACATATCAGCTTTTTACGCACCAAAGAAATTTTGAAACTAGTCAGTAAATAGATCTTTTGTAATCCAACCTTTGTTGCTACAATGATATTGTAGATGATCACGTCCTTGTTGACACCATAATATATTCATATTTTTCTCAGCATCAATTGTATAACAAGGGAAAACAATGCAAGCTGCATTTTCACAAATAACAGCAGTTGTAAATGCTTTACCAGTACCTTCATTATCTTCATAAACGTTTTTTGTGTCAGTCGAAACAAAAACTGAAGTATCCTTAAAAAAAAACAAGGAAGTTATCATTCTCCTAAGCGATTTATGTTTCCAACCAATAAAAGTACCGTTGGATGAGAAGTACTCTAATATTGTTTTACATTGGTCTCTGATAATATAATTTTCGGTCCCTTCTGTTGTTATTATTGGAAGCAAAATCGACATAGTTTTTATCGCTTTTAGTCTTCTCATGAAATTTTAGTTATTGAATTCAAATGTCGAACACGATTAATATTTTTTATGACTATGAACACAAAAAATTCTTAGCTCATTTTATTTTTAACCGTTCAATATTTTTCATACGTAGCCGTAAGCAGTATCGGGTGACACGTGATGAATGAATAAATTCATGATCTTTATATTACTCGTGTTTCTCTCAACTATCAGATCTGAATATTTTTCTCCAGACTGTTGTACTGTCAAAGTTTCTTCAAGTAAAACCATTTGATGCTGCTTATATGATAAATTCGAGTGTTTTTTGCAAGATGAGCTGCATTCATTTGTCTAATTTATTGATACTCTAAAAGAACTAATTGTGACATTTTTCCACACAATTACGACCTTCTCTAACATGCAATTTTTCCCAATAAAAAAGGTACTGCTTTCTATAATTTCATGGCATTTTTTACTTCTGTTTAAAACTGAATTCATTTTTATTTCAAGTATAATGTGAAAGGTCCCAGAAACCCAAAATCGTATCAAAAACGAGAAATTGTATCAAAAAAATTCCAAAATTAGTTATTTTAAGAAATTGTCAATGAATTTTTAGAAACTTTCTTAATAACATCAAGTCGTATGTATGAAACGAATTTGACAATACGGCACTCTGTGAAAAAGTCGATCTGGGGATAGTTGATAAGAACATGATTTACAGACAAACTATGAAGTTGCTCATTAAATACGTATCACATGCTAACCGTTAAAAAACACATGACTACAAACAAAGCCCTTACACTGCGTTTTATCGCTGAATCCACTTTCATCAACGTTCCATATCTGCATAGGTGTATACAGAAGATTATTTTTTTATCATTATTTCCTTAAATTCTGTTAGCCATTCACTTCTTGCTTCTTCAGTGAAACCGTCTCGACGACTTTTTTCAACTTTTAATCTTGCACTATGGTAATGTTTTTTTCATTTGAAGTCAAAAAATCTTCCAACTAATGCTGTATTGACTAAAGAACTAAAAATTAAAGTAGAATCTACCACAGATCGTAAATACCAACACTAAAAAGAGAATAAACTGAGAATAATTTCATATATATGTCAAATATTTTGCTTAAAATAGGTTTTGTTAAAAATAAAAAATAATAGAAATGTCTTTGTTTAATGAATCAATAGCTTATTATTTTACCTAACGAAATATCTTTTTTGAGCAAAAGAAATTCTGTTCTCTCAATGAACATGAGGTAGTAGTGAATGCCAAGTGTCCTGGTCGCTTAGTAGGAAAACGATGAAAACTTTATACACCATGTGTACAATATGAAAATGAGAGTTATCATATAGAAAGCCGGTTCAAAGATACGTACTCCTTGAAATCAATATTGTCTATCATTTATTCATGGTATTTCTCCTTGTTTCAGCAATATTATCATTAGTCATATAGAAAACTATGAGTTTGGATAATGATGATTTTTTCGTTTCACAAAAATTGAAAAGGTATTGTGGCGATAGAAATGATTTTTTTTTGTACGATGGTTATGCGATATATTGAGTTACTGCAGTTTTTAATGCTGCACAGACACTTATCATAATAAGTTTTACAATAGATTGCATTATGTCTTTACAGGTTTAACCGCTTTGAAATTTGTAACTACATCAGCTTATAATATTAATCTGGCAGAGATCAAAGAAAAAGATGTAATTTAATAAATCATGTTCTCTTCGCTTTATCAATCTTAGATCATTTGAATGTTTATCATTGACGTATATCTATTCTATTGTATAAATGATTAGAGTATATAGTGAGTTGCTTCATTTATCAATAGAAATGATCGGAAGATGCATTTGTTACTTCAATTTCAGTGCTTCTTACGATATCAAGAAATGTTGAAGTATAGAAAATAAATTATCTTACCATCATACACACTTTTACCATAAGTAGTAAAAGTATATAACTATTTAACTTTGAGGCCGAAGTTTGGTTTATGAAATGAGAGATTCATCATATTGTACGTGTTTTTGAAATGCATTAATCTATCATTTCATGCATAAATAATTTTCTTTTACCAACAGAAATCTATTTTCACGAAATCTGGAATTTTTTCGTTGGCTGCAGTACAGGAAACCAGCATGATTACTTAAAAAGTGGCTAATAACTGATAAATTTTGATGAGAATCAATAATTTTTATATGAACTGTAGAAACGGTTGCTTGTTAATGATTCCAATATGCTGACTGAATTCCACTTTAGGCAAATGTATAATTTTCAGCAAAATCATTCGTAACAATAGCATAATCATTTTCATTTATTTCCTCTTAGATATTATCAATATATGGCTTATATTGAAGGTTAATGTAATGATGAAGTCAAATTATTGATCGTTTTTCATCGATGTTGTCCAATAGTGCTGAGATACAGGGGTTTATTTCTTGTAAATTATAGGAATGAAGCTAGGAATTTGATTTCTACATTCATCACACTATTGTGAATAGTGATTTTGATTTAAGTAATAAATAGTTGTTTTCATCATATCTGCAAAGACAATTTTGAATAACCTATTGAATCAGTCCAATAGTCTTCTTTAGATTCCAATATGCATTACCATGAAATGAAAGACTCTCTGTCTCTCATTTACATCAATACTATCTTTTTTCTTAGATGACTATTGACTTATGGTATCGTCTTCATATAATTTAAAGATTTAGTCGATAGTATCTTTTCGAATTGCTTTATTCCCACTAAACAATAGTGGTTAAGCTGAGACGCCATATAGACCCTAAATAATATTTCCTGTCTAGGCCGATGTTCAGTACAATCACGATATCATTCAATTTTTCTTCTACCCCAATCAGTTGGAATCAGCGTTGCCTCCTCTGAGGTACAACTCAGTGAAGATAGCGCCACTTTCAACGAATTGTACTCCAAAACTGACATTTCTTATATAGAACTATTCTTATTAAATGAATTTATTGTTTTCGTTTTGCTTGCAATAAATAATTGTTTAAAGACATCGATTAATACATAAAGTTCTTTTAACTTAATATTAGATGACATAGAATCTATGGTATTTATTGTCATTGTTGATTTTGAACGCAAATTTTTTCACATAGATTGTGAAGAACAACCTTATGGCATTACCGTTTATGTCATTAATTTGTGATTATAACGGCTAAATTTATATTAAAAAAAATTATTTATTTTGAATATTTAGAAATATATACGTATCAATAATTATTTTTGTTCTAAGTAGATCAAAAACTGCATTTGATATATTCATTGCTTCCACATGAGAGTAAACATCTTATCATAAAGTTGAACGGAAATGATTTACTGATACTTCAGTTTCATTAGAGGACTATTTATTTGGAGTCGTAGAGTATGAAAAATTGTTATCGTAGATTTCATCAGCATTGCTATCAGCATCATCTTATGATGCTTGTAATATATTATACTTTTTATTTATCTTATTATTTTTAAAGCAAATAACAAGCAGTACATAAGCAATCTCTTCCTCTATTATTGTTTGATCTCTACCAATTGTTCAACAATATTAAATCTGAATGTAATTAAGCATTTTTTTCTCACTATACGTTCACCTGTAGAATACATGATTCTATGATCTATTGTGGTGCAATTTTCGTAACGAGTAAGATTTGTATATCATTTTACTGATCCTTGATCTAGTTTCAGCAAATGCAACAGATATGATATTTGATATCAAAATAGTTAGCGAACAATAATATTCAACATTTTATTCCATATAAATTCGTGAAACAAGCAATTAAGTTAGCTTTATTGAAGTTTGGAAAAATATAAATGAAGAGTATTTAGTAATTTGATGATTACTTATTATTTTCTTTTTTTCTCTTGTATATCTATCTAATAGCATAGCTAATGATACATAAAATCAACGTTCTGTGAAGATGAATGAGTTCAATACGGTGGAGCAATAAATTTCGATAAATAAACAATGATACTGTTATTATTTGTGATTTTCATACGCTCTAAAAAGATTTCTGTTATGAAACCTATAAGGTCCTTCGTTCGGACACAAACTTGGAACTATTTTTGATTTCGTGCGAAAAAAAGTAAAATCTTTTGAAAGACTATGAAATTTTTTCATCGAAGGTACTTATCGGGTGAACCGTTTGTATTACCTTATTTACCAATAGAAACTGTTTGAACGTCTGGCTCCTGTATTCTTAAATAGGCACTAGCTATATGTATTTAATATGATTAAAGCCAGTCGCTAATCATTATGTTATGACGTAGAACAGTTTATCGAAAAATAGACTATTTTTACTGATTTTTCATCATTTGAATAATCTCGTATCGATCCAATATGTATTTCAATCATATGAATTAGCTAATATAGTACTATATAGAATGTACTAACTTAGTACTATACAAATATCAATATATAATTCCGATTACAATTTGTAATGATAGAAGAAAGTCAATAGGGTGAAATGATGAAAAATCATACAAATAGTGATAGTAGACGAAAATGTAGTATTTTGTAGTTTAAAAAACCTAGAATGCTCAATGGAAGTCTATAGGAACGTTTTTCAGCAAAGCTCTTAGAGTAGTGCGACCTTCAACCACTGAAGGTTTCGGCTTCGTTGTGTATAATTTTATATAATGTGGGAGATTTCCGATGTAACTACCCATCAATCACCATATATGAATTCTATGCTCCAATTATTAGTAAATTGTCACTCATTATGACGAAAAACAATGTCATAAGTAAGATGAAACTAGTATTTTTCTCGAAATTTACTTTAATATAAAGAATAATTTTATGTTATGAAAATTTTTGTGCAGAACCAATAAATCTACGTCGAATATATCTTGTTTTCTTGAATTCAGCCTGATTCTTTTTTTTTTCACTTTCTTGATTGATTCTTGCAATTTAGGTAAAGCTTTTGCTATGGATTAACAAGGCTATTACATCTCCTCTGTTTTACTTTATTTCGAGATTTTACACAAAAATAAAAAAATATCTATAAGAAAAGTTCATATTATTTTACACAATTTCAGATGAGAGACAAAAAGACGAAAAGAAGAATATTTACTATAATAATGAAAAAAAATCATGGTCATGCGATACATCTGGCAAGTATTCGTCAAAAGAAATAAGAGAAACGAATAACAAAAATTGTCTTTTTACATAAATAATATTTAACGATTGTTCATCTTCTTCGTTTTCATCACTCGGATTGGACGATTGATAGTCTATTGTCGACGTCCTTCGGTTTGATAAAGTTATTCTCAATTCGATTGAAAAAATTTTCTTGCTAACACCATAACTCATCTGTTGCAAAGAGTATTTTATCAATTGACTATTGGCATTACAGATGCAGGATGTTGATTATGTATACATCCAATAATATCTGAAAATGAATATTTTGAACATCATGGTAAGATTTAAATATTTTTATTCATCTCACTTAGTAAAATATCAAATTCTTCAAAAGCCAAACTATTAAATGACGCATTTTCACCATATGCAACATGAAGCAAACCTCTAGCCGTCGTATTTAATGAAACATCATGTGAACTATGTCGTAAAGTGGTTTTTTTAAACCAAATGTCATCCGACTCAATAATATAACAGCAGATTTACTTTTCTATTCAGTATGTTAGCTCACCTAATATTGACATAAAACTCATGCATTGTTTGTGAATCTGATAGCTCTTGGTAATCAAAACTTATCTTCCCATGTAGAAAAAAAGTAGGCAATAATCAACTTTTTATTACTATAAATATTAAAAGATGATCATAAAAAGTAATAATAAGTGAACGTGTTTTGGCATCAAAAGCTACTAAAAAAAGGTTTACTTATTATATTTTTCCTGATCACTTTTTACTAGTTGTAGTAATAAAAAGTTGGTTTTTGCTACTTCTTTTTCACATGGGCTAATAACATTTAGTTGCTGCTATGCACAAGTGAATAGATAACTGACAGATGCTGATACTTATACATCTCTACATCGAAGTATCAAATGATATGAAGGTCAGACAAGAAGGTTTTTTTTTCTGTTCTGTTAAAAGAATCTTGACTGATCGATTCCGAAAAATAAGAATCTGAACAAAATAGATCCAAGAACTTCAACTAGTGAATATAACTAATATCAAATCTAAAACTAGCAGTATGAATGTTTCAACCTGGCGTTAACCTAGGCGGCTCTGACATTGGACTGAATCCGAGGTTGAGTGTTAGCATGTATATTATAAGGAATATTATCTTCATATAAAAATTAAGTAACAAAAAATACTGTTATATTCATATTGTAGGAATAGTTCTGCTATGAATTTCACCAGTTCCTTCAGAATTTAGAGAAGATTCGAAGACTACGGTTGTTTGTTGGAGTGAATATTTTTTTTTGTTGCTTTAAGTATTCTTGTGTAAAAATTCTCAAATATTATTCAGTAATTTCATACGAGACAATCTTGATTTCATTCAAAATTAACCTTGACTTCTCACCTGTCAAACATGATTGTTGATGTCGATGAACGAAGTGTGTCAGTAAAAATAGAAAACATAATATTTAAATGAAGTTCTTTTTTTGCAGACACGAAGTCACGTTATCCATGATTTTCTCTCTACATAATGATTCTCATTAAATAGAAGAAGTAATTTCATAGGCTTACACACGTTAAAAAAATAGCAAGTATATTGTAATATTGTTCTGGTAATGTGAATTTCAAACAGAATGCACCTCTATTCTATGCAAAAAAATGTATATCCTTGAGACAGCTTGTGTTCTATACATCTTTTATTCTATATGAAACTCTTTATTTATTCACAATATATTATAAGAAAAAATAAAATAAAATTGGTATGTACCATTGGCTTTATTATCTTAAATGACATCTCATTTTTGCGTATCGCATATTGAATCTATTATTCCATTTATAAATTAATATATGTTTTTATATCAACGTTGAATGACTGAAAGAAATCTTGTTCTTCGTTTTCTAATATAAAATTATTTAGTCATAGAAATGAGCTTTGGTTTTAAAATAGCACAGGGTGCGACAGATTAAATAGCTGCTTTTTGTATTGCAAGTTTTAATCCCTAAATACTTTGAATTAATAAAACAAAATATACCATAGAATGTAGCATGAAAACTTCTACAACTTATAAAATATCGCTTGTTTTATAGTTGCATTTTACCTTCTAAATGAAGAAAATTTTGTGCCACCGAATTTCTACCGTTCGAATGAGATAAGTCTGTTTTTTTGATAAATGAAGAATTCATTTTTTTGTTATGTCATCTTTTCATCACTAGGTATGCTTTATCAAAAAAATATATACGAGAAGATGCAGCATGTAAAGCTCTACAATCTACAAAGTGAAGTTTATTTTAATTGTTTTCAACAAAAACAAAAAGTACAAAATAAAAAACAAACTTTACTCTGTAGATTGAAGATCTTTTCACGCAGCGTATTTTGGTTTATTAATAAAACTTATTAGATGATGAAAAAATAAGATACACAACGCAACCATCTAATCTGTCACAGCCTTTATTTCTTTAAAATAAGTGTTTAATGAAATTTCTTCAAGAATTTATGTATATAAACTATAATATAATTAATTTTATCTAAGATAAAATTATTATTTTCAGATACATATGACCACTAAACATAGTTTAGTAATATTAAAATATTTATTTTTGATAGGCATATTACTGAGTACAATATATTTATTTCGAACTGACTTATTTCCTTTTGTTTTGAACCATTCAAAACAGATATCAACCACTAATACTCAAAACTGTATTGATCTTAGTGTTATTACTAATGATTCTTTTCAATGTGTTAAAACAAAATTATTGTTAAATAAATATCGCACTACAGTCTGTGTACATGACGCTAAAAAAGATACAGATGTAAGTGGTTTAATCATCAACCATGGTATATGGGAAGAAAATTTAGTTACACGTATTGTTCGTATTTTTTCTACTTATCGTCAGTTAGCGTTTATTGATATTGGTGCAAATATCGGTATATATACAATGTATGCTGCATCATTAGGTTGTCCACATGTGTTTGCTATTGAATGTTTTCGTCCTAATATAGAACGAATTCGTCGAGCTATTCAACTTGAAAAAGTTCAAAAACAAGTTCTCCTTGTACCTCGTGCACTTTATAATAAATCGAATGTTTATTTATCGTTACGAACAAATATTGCAAATAATATAGGTTCACAACGGTTGAATGTTGAAGTATCTAAAAATGAAGATGATTCTCGTGTTGTTCAAACAATCCGTTTTGATGACTTATTGCCATTTATTAATGAACGAAATATTCAAGAGGCAATTATTAAAATTGATATTGAAACATCTGAACATTATTTATGTGTAACAGGTGAAAAAATATTTAATCAAATAAATATTCCATTTGTTATCATGGAATGGGCAAATATTAAAGAAATACCTGAAAAAGCTAATTTAATTCAAGAATTTTTTACTATTCGTAGTTATATTCCATTCAATTCAGAAATATGTCAACCAGAAACTGAAAAAGATTATCGACGTTGGCAAAATCAAGATATTTTTTGGATAAAAAAGAATTATACGTATCTTTGTGAATTATCATGAAAGAATTTGAATTTATTTTGAAGCTATGACTCAAATTTAAAGTGTTCGAAATATATTGCTATAATGAACATTAGATAAAAATGAAGAAAGGAAATATGTTTCTCATTTTAATAGGATTAGTGGATATCTCTGAACAAAATCAATTGGCTGATAAAAACACTTCATGGCTAGGTTAATTCTTTTTTTTATGATATTTTCTTAATTTTTTACTTTATGTGTATTTGTATAATTGAATATGGCACATTCTCGGAAGAGCTTCGAATCAGCGACAAAGAGAGTTCAATGATCTAAAGTAGTAAAACAGTTAGCAGATACCAAAAGAAAAGATAACCTTGTCATGAACTATTCTGTCAATCAACTCATCTGTAGTGTTGCTTAATTATATTGAGAGACGTACATTCTTCATTGAAACAAATTGTCATCAACCATATGCTATACTAGACTAAAGTACTTAAGTCATCTTTGTTACTAAAATTTACTTTAGACGAAAGAAGTTCTCAATAAATACAATAATGTAAGGGCAGGCGGATGACAAGACTTTTGTTTAAGAGGGCACTTCAACAGTTAATAACAATTGTGTTTCAGGCTTCCTCGCAAAAAAATGATTTTTCTAAAAACAAAGACATTTTTTTCTTCAGAAACTATGATAAACTGCTAGAGCTTTCCAGCGAAAAGGCCAATACCATATCCAGAGAAAAATTATAAGCCTTATTGAAAATACCGAACTGTTATCATAGTCCAACATGTAACTTGAAGGTTACTCAATAAGACTCGAGATGAATTTTTAATTGATGCATAAATATAATTATATTTGATGCTTACGTCAAAAATTTTTTCCTGCAAATATACAAAACAGAATATCTTTAGCAAGTTTTTCTCAACTTCGATTTTTGCATGATTTGTCGAATTTCGTACAAATTTCTTTTTTTTTTATAATGTTCGTTCTAGTGAACTGCATTTTTTTTAATCAATAGATAGATGCATTCTTTTATCAACAAGAGACAGAGATTTCGTATTCGACCCTGCATTTCAAAGCAATCATGCGTTTTCTAGAAAACATTGTCCAAAGTTTTTAGAGTTTTAGAATTTTGATTGCACGAAAAATGTAATAAAACAAAGAATAAAAAACCTTCACCTTATCCGAAGCAGTGAGGAGTTCTATTTTAAATATGAATAGTCCGAGTACTGTACTTTGAAGTGTATCGAAAGAACATTTGTACATGTAAAAGCCCTGTTTTGCACTATAGTTTCTGAAAGTCTCCTGAATGGTAAGATTTGAAGGATTGAAATTTTTTTAATCATCGACTTTCAACAGCCGAATATCTTCAGAAAGTTTCGTGGTAATTTCATATACTGCATCAAAAATCGATTTGAGTCGACTAGAGGATAGGCCTTCACAAAAGTGTGATAAAAATCAAAATAGAGTGCCGACACAAGAAGTAAAAAAATTCATGTTTCGATTTTTTTTTGGAACTGGTTTAATCTTCACAAATGTTTTTCTAATCAAACAGCTCGAACAGTTTGTAATCTCTTTTGTGACTGACATTATGCTTAGCCTATCTTTTTACAATCGTCAGCATGATCATACAATTCAATGAATAGATGACATTTATGTTAAAGGCGAATTAAAAATATTATGGTAAATAGTATTAAAAAAAGAACATATCAAAACAGTAATTCATTCTTTCAATGATGACATCGTTAACGCAAACATTCGCTGTTACTTCTGGTGTCAGCTATGAATATATTTATCGTGCACCAACGGGAAACGAGACAACAACATTTCTATTTCTGCATGGCTTTCCCTCGTCGTTGCACACCTGGCGTCATCAAATCAATCATTTCAATCGTCTGGGTTACGGCTGTTTAGCACCCAATCTTTTGGGTTATGGTAAGACATATTCATCTTCAAATATTACAGAGTACAAAACTAAACAGATGGTTCTTCATCTTGTCACACTTCTCTCCCATCTAATGATCAATCATCCAGTGATTGTGGTCGGTCATGATTTTGGGACAGTGCCTGCTTCTCGATTCGCTCTCTATGAACCACAACGTGTTCAAGCTCTTATTCTTCTGAGCGTTGGCTATCGTCCGCCTGGCCCTCCGAGCATCAGTCAAACTGCTGATGTCGTCAACGAGATAGTCGGCTATGATATATTTGGCTATGCGAAATTTTTCGGTTTGGATTCAGATGCGGCTCAGCTCATTGAAAAGAATGCGAACAGCTTTCTTGATCTCGCGTACCCGCCTACAGATGATGCTCTTACTCTTTGGCGTTCGAATTTTTCTCCCACAGGTAAACTAAAAGAATGGCTTTTGGAAGGTAGACGCTTGCCTCGTCGCGCATCTTATTTATCCGACACTGACTATCACGTTTATCTTGGCTATATCTTGGAAGGAATGAAGCCAAAACTAAACTGGTATACGGCTCAGTTGAACAATATTAACGAAGAAGATGAACGATATTTAGATCCTAATTTACAAATGCCATGTCTCTTCATTGGTGGTCTACGGGATGCTGTCGGTGTTCCTGTATTATTTGCTGCTCAAAAACAATATATGACGCAATTGACGGTACTCGAAATGAACGCTACTCATTGGATTATGGAAGAGATGCCCCAAGAAGTCAATGAAGCTATTGAGAAATGGGTCATGACTACTTTGAAATAATCTTTGCTATTGTTTTATTGTTTAAAAAGACAGTATCGAATGTTTTTTTGAAACAAGGAGCTAATATCTAATAAACACATTTCTATGAGTTTTAATGTATTTTGGGAATCTTGATTTCAAGTTGACCGACCAAACAAAGAAAACGGTGAGTTTATACACAAAAGCGATGAAGATAAAAGTCTTAGTCGAATTCTCTATATTCCAATAACAGTCGTACCCAATTGTTCTTGTCCATTTCCGTGACAATAGTAGCATTTATAAGATGAGCATCGGATATAAGTCAAAAGAAAAATTTTCGAAAATTCTTCTTTCTATAAAAACGTTTTTTTAGAACAGACTTGAATTTGACAGAACATTTTAGTCTAGAACTTTTTTTTGCTTCTCTTTCATTCTCTCATCATCTGAATTGATAGAGAACTGCTTGTATATATTTCATGCAATAAGCTACTATGGGATTTTTAACCATGTTTCTTAGCAGTGAGTGAATGGATTATTTTACAATTCAGACTATTTTTAATTGCTACAACGTATTTGGTTTGAAACAGGTAAAAATCAGTTGCTTCTAGTATCAGGTGATTTCTCTTCTAAGACACATTATCGTGACGTTAATTGTTGGCTTATTTATCAAGTCTTTTGTCGTTCCAACAACAGACAATTATTATGACTCAAACAATATATCAGAAGCAACTAACAAGTTTTTAATAGCTTTCAACAACGCTGAGGGATCAGTAAAATATTTTAATCATTCGACTTGAGGCCTAGAAAGCAAACTAATTCAGGCATGAATATCTGCGTTGGTGAACTCAAGGCGTGTTCAGTTATTTATATTATTTCGAAAACCCATGACTTGGATGTGGATTTGGGTGCTTCTTCTTGTCATACATGCGCACAACCACACTTACATCCTTTTTGAGATGAATTTTATTCTTTGATTGCTTAATGTTACCGAGACTCAGCGTATTGATCGAATAGTTGCAAAATAAAAGTAATAACAGTTCGATAGGATTGGTTTCTGCTTGGAACTGCATCATGAGAAAGAAGAGCCGTATATACACTGAGTGTCAAGATTCTCCTTAAATTGTTAAAGTCTGTAATGGGAGAGTAGGAACTGGATAAGTTCGACTAAAAACTTACACTCACTGTTTTCTTCGAAAAGATATGTGTGTTCCACAATATCTCCAACAAAGTCTTTTGATATCTGAAAACTGCTGTGTCCGAATTTGTTTTAGAAACCTTGTCATCACAATTCATTCATGAAATCTTGGTGTAGAATGCATTAAATACAATACTCCATTAGCTATTCAAATTTTTAACTTAATTTGAGTTAGATGTTTGACATTCTGGCAAAATATCAAATGTATGTTAGTTATTCACGGTTTTTCTCACCAATTTATTGATAAATGTTCATTAAAATTTCATTTATGGATCATTTATTTAAAAAGTTCAGGTAATGGGGGGGGGGGGGGGGGGGGGTCAAATATTTCTGCACTGCAAGACATTTATCACGAATATTTTCCTTTTTTCACTGAATGTTCTGCAAAGTTTTGACCCTTAGTTACAGGATGTCCCAAAAGTTTCGACCTTTCTCTGTAAATTGACATTATCTATATCAAATATATTTATAGGTAGTTGATTGAACATACAGCTTTGTAGAGAATGAGAAATTATGATCATTTTACTCATGATGACTAAGCATTTTACATCGGACATTTTTTACAAAAACAAAAAGATTCCTTTCATGTTTGAGTTAATAAAGTCGATAGAAACACTGTTTTCTAATGTTTTTACTTTAAATTTTTATATGATTCGATAAAGTTTTTCAAACTTTATCGAATCAAATAAAAATATCTAGAAAACGATATTTCGTTTCAGACGTTAGAAGCATATTTTGTTTTTTGTAAAAAATGTAATATGTAAAATGCTTAGTCGTCATGAATAAAATGATCATAACTTTTCATTCTCTACAAAACTGTATGTTTCAATCAACTACCTATAAATATATTTGATATAGATAATGTCAATTTACAGAGAAAGATCAAAACTTTGGCGACATCTATTAGTGTTTTGTAAAGTGTAAACAATTTCGTATTTTTAATAGCTGGATAGTACAGCAAGTCTATTAGTGCGCAAACCAAAAACTTCAAAAACTCTGTAGAATTCTCTTAGCTGCGTTGGTCATACCTGCTCCATCTGTGATGGTTACCGTGATTGGAATCATGCTCATTCTTGTTGGAATCGTTCTAGTGATGATCACATGCACTGAATCTGCTGCTTTTATGTATCTACATTTTCCTTCATTCTACCACTGTAAAACATATTATTAAACAGAATGATGGTACTAATTATTGATGTCATAGTATATCTTTTAAATCAGATGTTTGGATGAAAACTATACAAAAAATTACTTATCTTTATAATAAGACTAATGCATTGAGCTCTATTTCTGCTTTTCACTAATCCACCGTGAAATCAACTTGTAACAATAGCTCCTTGTCTTCCTGAATAAAGCCTGTGATCATGAACAAAAAACGTTCAACAAAAAGAGTGGGTGTGGGTTTTGAATTGGAGTGAAAAGAAACCCATATCCCACACCCACACTCGAGCTCGGCAGTCAGAGTAATCATATTTAATCGAGATAATTGATGCTGAACCGAATAATGAGAAAGGAAAGTGCGACATACATTCATGAAAAAGTCAATGATCATCATAGATGCAACCGATCATTAGAAGATAAAAGACGATTAAGTTTAGTGAAGACATGGATACAGTTATCATATGTTTTTGGGCAATTATATCGTTAAGAATTTACTCCAGATCATTGGTCTTGTCATCGATTTTCTGTATGACGTGCAAATAATAACTCTCCATGTGGTCAGAGGTGACTACTTCAATTCTAACACAATGTCAAGAGAAAAAAACGCTTTTTCTCGTAGATATTTTAGTCATGCTTATGTAGTGGAAGGCAAATAAATATTAGCACGCGCCTGTTTTATTGTGTTTAGTATAAGTCAAGTGCTTTAACAAAATGATAGTAAATTAGCGAATCTATGCGATTTGCTTCTTTCTGAGAATGTTATTAATATCAGTTCACCTTGAAATCATTTTTCCAAGCGTATTGTCTTTTGTTAAAACAGCTGTTACTCATCCCAGTTAGTAAGATAAACATTGAAGGTAGTCTTTTTTTTAGCCGCTTTTCGAAATTTATCTTTGCCCATTCGAGATAGACTGCAATCATAGATGGAAAGTTCATTGAGTGATCGATTATGTTCAAGAGCCTCTTGAAGAACATCTATACTTAAATCAGTAATTCTCTTGTTTTTCGAAAGGTCCAAACATTCGAGAGTATTGTTATACTTCTTTAGAGTATTGGCCAATTGTCGAACTCCAAGATCGCTTATTTCGTTCTTGCTCAAGCAAAGTATCGTCAATGTCGTATTTTTTTTAAGCATTTCCGACAAATATTCGACACCAATATCGCTAATTCCAGTTTCTTGTAGGTTAAGAATCTTCAGGACGTTATTATTCATGCTGAGTGCTTTTGCAAGAGGTTTCACTCCTTTGTCGGACAGACGGTTGCCGTAAAGATACAATCTTTCTAATGTATTATTGTTTGGCAATGCTGTAGCCAGAGTAGCAGCACCGAAAAAGGTGATTTTGTTTCCCGGCAACCATAGTTTAGTACACTGCTTTTTGATTATCACCTCTTGAACGATAATGTTCATGTCTCGATCAGTCAATTCTTGATTTCCTAAATCGACCATCGACTGCATTTGTGATGTGGAAATGGTTTGTTCCACTCGTGGATTCAATTTATGTTTGTATCCTGTGAAAAATAAACAAAACATGAATCTATCATTCAAAAGGAGCTTCTTAAGAAAACGCCTTCGGGATAAGAACAAACACGTTGCCATCAATGAAAAAAAACCATCCAAACTATAGGAAACCTAAAGAAAAGAGTTTCTTGTTGCTTCACTCAATCACTTCTCTACTCTGTAGCTTCTCATTGGTGAACAGAGAAAAAGAAAAGCAGTGCTAGAGAGTCGTTTGTTGCAGAGTTGTAACTAATAACGACAAACGATCGGTCCAGTTCGGTGGAGATAATTTTTTCTTTAACAGCCAATGTACATTTTTTCGTATGAGCCTCCTCATGTTTTTTCTTTCAAAACATAACCATAAAAGTGTTTTCTTTATTGCTGATCAATCAATTATCACTACTATGGAGGGTTATTTCTATGAACACGTACATATACACTTTGTACAGACGTATGAGATCATAAAGAGAATAAAACGTAGGAAACAGATTAACTATAGAATTAATTCTGTCCAGCTGTGTGATGACTTACTAATCAATGCACAAAACTTATGAGACAGCAATACAAATCTTAGAAGGTTCCGTTGAAAAGTCGTTCGAACGGTCCTAATATTTCGATATAGAGATTCTTAATGAGACTAAAAATCTGTATCATTGCCTAAAACTGCATGCTTTATCTGCTGGAGTTTATTTAGTAATGACTAAACACCCATACATCGCATTGAGTTGTAGCTTACACAAAATGGTTTTTACAATAGTTGTCAAAACCTCTGTTATTGGGAAAAAAATTATCTAAAAGTGAATATTTTTGTCTTATATCTTGATTAGAGGTAGGCAATGAGAAAGTCTCATCGCAAGCAGTAATCAGGATTATCTCGTTCTTCGCGGGAAAGAACTAAAAATTAGATATAGATTTTTATTCAGACAAATATATTTTAGTATTAACAATGTATCCCATGGTGTTTAACTCCTCATTTGAGAGCTCCGTGCTGCCTCTATTACCAACAGAAATTGCATGTGAAACGATTATATTTCGCTTTATATATGAAATTATCTTTGAATAGTGGAAATGTCACTATACTCTTCAAGATCACAGCAGATTGGAGTCTTCTATTTATGTTACAGTAAAGATGTATAGAACTTTATTTGTTAATAAAATGATGGGTATTAATGCTTTACAATAATGGCGAACTAGAAAAGTGTCAAAAGAGCCTTTTTTGAGATGCAATCAGACTCGTATGAAGTTTTTTATTCGTCGATAGAGACAAAGAGAAAGAAAATGTATGAGAATCAATAGTAAAAAGCGTAACAGTGATGAACTATGTGATGACTGTTTACTCTTATATGGAATAGAAAGTGCTCATTCTATCTTATCCACATCGTTATGCTGAATTAATTTAGTATGTTCATGAAAATTAGGCAGTCGTCAAAAGTTAGACTCGGCCTAAATTAAACATTTTTTACGTTGAAATTTCGAGCTCACTTGTTTAGACTATTTTTAATCGATTGTCAGATACTCAATATGTTTAGCAGTTTCTTATTCATCTTTTCTCTTAAAAAAATCTGACAAGATTCTGTTCTATCGAGAAACTTGTGCTAATCACAAGTATCATGCAACTGTGAAACTATGTTGTCTAGCAAATGCTGGACTTTGTAGCTATTTTAACTTTTCGTCGACACTAATATTCTCCTTCGAATCGAGAAGCTTTCCACATGTAGTAAACAAATATTACGAACAAGAACCGATCAAACTTATCAGTTTTTATATAGAAATCATATATGTACTGCAAAAAGCAACTAAAAGAAACCATTGATGTTCTTCGATATCAGTTGTTACGAATGATTAGATGAAAAGTTTTGAAAGAGTTCTTCCTTTGTTCTTAGATACATAGAACGTGGCAGACTAAAGTAAAACTTGTTACTATTAGGGACTTCTAGACTTACATGAATTTTACATGGTGTGTCTTCGTGAAATTACAGATGTAAACCTTTTTGAAAAGAACTATCACGCATGGGAACATTTCTTTTTAAGAACTGATTTTCTCACGAAAAGTTTGGTAAGTTATTTAACGATTGCCAATTGGTTCCATCAATATGTTGGCATTCGTTAGTTTTTGTATTCATCTGATTTTTCTTAGTCATTATTTATGCTATTTCAATTTAATGCTTGTATCCCTTCTGCTATCACTCAACGTTGAAACAAGTGATGATATTTTCTAATTATCCATCTCAAATAGTTCTCTACTGTTTTGCATCGGTTCTATACCGTTTCTGCTCAATAATTTTTCTTTCAGTATTTCTTATCGTGTCTCAGCAAACCTACGAAAACAGTCTTGGTAAATGTGGTTCTATGTTTTCCCTCTTCATGTTTCCTTCGTTAAGGATACCTATCTGAGACTCACACTGAATCTTAAACTTAATATGTATCATTGAGATTCAAAAAATGAAATTCTAAGTACTACATGCTCAGGTCGTGTTCGTCAAAGCTTCTGACCGCTTGCATCGTACAGAAACTCGGGGGGAAGTAGTCACACTTGGTTCAGTTTCAGAGATGGGACCGGTTCGGTTTTTAACCGAACCGAACCGACCGACCGTAACCGAAATCGGTTCGGTTGGAGATTTTTAGAGAATTCGGTCGGTTACGTTCGGTTCGGTTAGAGACTTTTTCGGTTACGGTCGGTTCGGTTAGAAATTTTAAAAAATTCGGTCGGTTATGTTCGGTTCAGTTAGAAAGAATCAACATAATCGTTTCATTTGAGTTCAATGGACTTTTTCAGTGAAACATAAGAAGAAAAAAGAATATAATCGTACAACAACTAGCTGTTGCTCGCAACGCGGATTATCTCACATATTTTTAAAATTTGCCCTGAGAGGTAAGGAAGTTATAATACAGTAAGAAGATCCAATAAATAATCTTTATTCTTTGCTTTCTCTAAGTGTTCATTATTTTTAGTTGCTATTATTTGATTTGTTGTTGCTAATTTATAAAGCACTAATACCCTAACTAAAATAAGCTAAACTTCGCTTTCTCTAAACTCGGTTCGATTACGAAATTTTTGAAATTCGGTCGGTTACGGTCGGTTCGGTTAGAAATTTTTAAATATTCGGTCGGTTACATTCGGTTCGGTTAGAGATTTTTTCGGTTACGGTCGGTTCGGTTAGAAATTTTAAAAAATTCGGTCGGTTACGTTCGGTTCGGTTAGAGATTTTTTCGGTTACGGTCGGTTCGGTTTGGCAAAAATGCCAACCGATCCCACCTCTGTTCAGTTTAGAGTTAAGACAGACAAAGAAGCAGTGAAGTGTGACAGCTACAGGTAATGAAATACGATTGACAAAGCAACAAGATTTCTAGTGAGATTTGTGTCTTTTCGATCGTTATTCGAGGGAGTACTCAAAATCACGAGCGTTCGTAAAGAGAATATGTTTTGTAAGAAGGAAGACGATGCAGACAATCCTTGAATACAACTTACTACCATTATAATTTATAGTGAGTTGTATGAAAACGCTTTGAATAAGTGACGGTGAAACATATGAGAATCTATCTTATGTTATTATTCCTCTACCCAAATTTACCTGATAGACTTTGGTAGTTCAAATAGACACTTTTGTGGAGGGCATTGAGTCGAAAAGGGCAATTTTCATTAGTGTTTGAGTTCTTGATATCCTCGCAGATGTGATTCATCATTTCCTCGAAAGGCAAATTCTGTTCGTCAATGTATTCGAGAATACGAGTCATGAAACTAGTATGTCGTCCATCTGTTGATTTGTCCGATGCCGTATTGTTTGCGTCGCAAGTAAAGATAATCATAGAGTCAGTTAATGGTTCCATTTTGATAAGACCACCGAAATCGAGCGGACCTGTCAATTCTGTAATGTGAGACATCGGATAACTTCGACAAGCATCGAGCAAGAATACTGCTGCTGATGGACCACGAGTCATGATCGACTTGAATGTATCTTGAACATTCAACGCTTGATGTTTTAACATTGATAGAGCAGTAATCTGATTATCATCGATAGGTAAGAGAAAATTCTGATCATTCCAATGAACTCCATAGCCAGAAAAAAAGAAAAAAATGAGATCTCCAGGACAAACACTTAGTATAAATGCTTCGATCATCGTATCCATTTCTTCACAAGTCAAATCTATACCGAGAGTCACTTGAAAATGGATTGCACACAGCTTAATATGCAGATCATGTGCATTATTAGTACAATATCGCAGTGTCCTTCCGTGTTTATAATTATTGTTGGCAATGAGAAGAGCGCGTTTTTTACTTGTAGAATTGACAGATGGTATGGATAGAGTAGCCATGATCTAGTATGAACAGCAAAAATTAATTTGAATTGTCAAGTTTCAGCACGACAAAATTGATTTCGATGTTGTGGTCAGAATTCGATTGTTAAAATCAAACAGAAATCTGTAATACTGAGAATAAAAATCAAGCTAAAATATACAAGTTTTATATAAAAGAAACGCGTATGAGTAAGAAATCTGGCAATATAACTGGTTACTATCGAAGAGAAGAGGAAAACAGTCATTAGTAATGAATACAAGAAATCGAGAGAATAAGTTAGTGTTTCTTGGTTAGTAACGCACACATTTGGTAGAGCTGATTGCATTGCGTGACTGTAAGTAGAAAAAAAAATCATTGATCGATAAGATTGAATTGCTCAGAAAAAAACATGTTAAATATTGAATCAAGGACTAGAAGAAGCCTGGAAAGAAAATGTTTTACTCCACGACGTAGTTCAATAATAAATTGAGTGCAAAAGAAAACATTTGGTTTATCAATAAATGAAGAATTTTCAAATATTTATATGACTGACTTCGAGAATAACATCAGACGGTTTTGCATGTTCAATATGATATATCAAACTGACATTGATAGACGATGACGATAATCAAGTTCAGTAAGCTAGTTTCGAAATAGTATGTGATGCAAACAAAATTCCATTTTCTATGTTGAATTATTTATCTACATCGATGGAAGAAAGGAAATGGACATGAGATATGTTTCTCTATGACATAAAGTCAGTAAGAAAGCATTAATGGGAGGTTGAACATGTAAGTGAGGATAAAAGTAACTCAAACATACCATTATTGGTCTTGTCCTTATTAAAAGGAATTGTTGGTTATATTTCTTTAATTTATTTCAAACGAAAATAAATAATAATTGTGCTGTATTAACAGATGATAATGATAATAGTAGGAAAAGACAAGAAGAAGAAGACTATTGAAAAAATTTAGCAATTTTCTGCTGCTGTTGAATAAACATAGCCATTGAACAACATCAACACGTCAATAAATGATAAAATTATATTTTGGGGAATAAAATAATTTGATCAGCAGTGGACAACAAATCAATCGGTAAGATAAATGCTCATTTTAAGTGAAAAAATGCCATCCGGGTCAAAAATGAATTTTCTTTCCATTCTGTTAATATAGAACGACCGCCATATACATATATACATACGTGTCCATATTTCATCCGTCTTTCATTCTTCTATGATTATCATTCAGAAAAGGAATACGTGCGAAAACAATCCTTTCCATGTACACGAAAATTTACGTCATATCATAGATCATCTAATTTTCATCATTCCGTTGACAATCTACTAGATACTATAAGAATGCTATATTCACTTTGAATAATTGACAATAAAAACATTTATCTCTTAAGACACAGAAAAAATGCATTTCTTCGAATCATTTTTCTTACAGCGTTGAGCATTATTTTTATTGATTTTCATTTTTCCGCTACTATACTAGTAGTCTTCATATATATAACAATTTCCCCTCTTTGAATCAAATCTATGTGAATCACCGTTATATCGATGTCAATCAAACTAAGACACGGAAACAAAAATTCTTTTATAAACATACAAACCCGTTGAACGAGCCATAGATCCTCATGATATTAGAATATATGATAGTTTCATTTCTACGATGTAAATCTATCAAAATATATTTTGTATTTATATAAAAACAATGCTATCAGAAGGAAAAATCCTTTGAAGAAAGAAAAGTCCGTTGCTATACTATTTTTGTCCTTCCCTTTAACTACTTATATATATCACAAATTTCATTCTGTATGAAAGGCCTCACCTGTGTTATTAAAGGACATAGGGTAAAGCGGATATCTCTTTGACCCTTGAACATTACTGTTAATTAACATGCAGCTATTTAAAATGCATAGATTTTTAGACTTGTATAGCGATTTGAAACTATCTGTTGCTATTTAAAACTTTCCATATCTATTTAATTCGAATCACACTACAGTTTAGTCCACAATTCAAAATCAAGTATTTTCAAGATAGATCGAAATTTTGGTCCATGAAGTGCTGAGAACTATTCAAAATCTCTTTAGAATTCCTGGGTTGTGACTAAGTAGCCACCATAATCATTATTATTGCTTGTTGAAAAGTTAATTTCTCAAATAATTGCATACCCTGATGCCACACAGTACAATATTGTCAGAGAAAAGTCAAAAAGTATTAAATTTAGTCGAGACTGATAAAGAAACATCAAAAAATAAATAGAAGTTCAGAGGAGCATCACTTGGTCACCAGGTGGAGAATACGATCGTTCTACACATAAATTATTGACAAGAATTGGTAATGTCTCAAAATGATATGCCATTTACAATAACAACTAAAATAGATTACTTGATTATTTTTACTATAGAGCTCAGCAGTTTTTTCAATAGTTGTTGCTCTCTGGTGAGGTATTTTCTCTTATATGTTATGTTGTGCGTCTGATAGTAGTAACCATTCCTCCTATGAATTTTCATTTTTTTCGCTGAATAAGTATCTATATAACTATTGAACTATTTAACAATTTTCCCCATAGAAGAAATCATTTTTACAGTTTTTTTTATTTCGTTTTTCCTATAGAAATCTTCATTTTTCCGTTGAATAAGTATGTGTATGAACAAATAGTTATCTTAGAAGTGTTCATATAGGTGAAATCATTTTTCATTATTCCACGTCATTTATCCTACAACTATTCTCATTATTCATATGAGTTTTAATTTTGCCAGGTTGAATAGTTTTTATCTGTCAATCGAACTCTTTTATAATTTTATCCTCACGTGTGATGTCATTAGGGGAAAATTTTTTTTAACCTGAACGTCAAAATTTCGCTTAAAATTAACATTTTTGACACCGATCGAAACGTTGTCCAATCCTCGTTCTATTTTTTAGTTTATTAAAGTGATTATTTGAATGACTTACAATTTTCAAAAAAAAAAACATATTTCATCTGATTACGATGATCATTGGATAGAATTACGTATTACGATAACTAAGCTATTTTATTGATAAAAAAAATTTGAAAAAAAAAAATTTTATCTTACAAATCAAAAAATTTCAATTTACTCTTTTGAGTTAAAAGCACCAGACAATTTTGTGAAACGAAATATGTTGCTAAATCAATAGGTTCAGCACATTCTATCGTTCGTTTTGTTTGTGCATTTTCATCAAGTATAGTAAAAAATGTTGATCCAGTATGAACAATAAGCCAATTCATAGATGAATTCGATAATGATATTAATCGTCGATTGAATTCACTTTTATCAAGTTGTATTGATGAAATAAGTAACATTGATCGATCTCTTAATTCAAAATGCCAATATTCTTTATCATTAAGAACTGTTATTCCAATTAAATTTGAATTTATTTCTGATATAGAAATACTTATTATAATTTCATTTTGTTTAACAATATTTTCATATCTATGAACAATTGTCCAACGACTCATATTATATTCATCAATAGAACTATTACGTTCATCATAAGTAATAAAAATAGTTTCATCTGCACAAGTACAACGAAGAAATTCCATTTTATCTCTTTTTGGTTTAACTTCTTCAATAAGTTGCATTGAATCTGATGTTACAATATTATCATCATATATATAAAGTTGATTATCAGCTAAAATAATAAATTTATTGAGAAAAGATGACCAACAACTATCCCATATTGATTGATCATTAAACCATGGTATTTGTTTTTGTTGACCATTAACATTAACAATTGATAAACGTTTATTTTTTTTTGTATGTTGATAATGAAGAAATGATGAATTTAATGATGAAGTAGCACCTAAAATATGCCAATCTGCACCTCTAACATCTAAACTTATTCTTGGTCTTGCTGTTAATAATCGTTCCAAATGAATATTTTGTTGATTTCTTCGTATTGTATTTTGTTTTGTAATAACTTGAAGATGTGTATTCCAATCAATTGGTGTTATTCGAAGTTCAGCTGTAGTTAATAGAGAATCGTCTACTTGTAATTTTAAATTATTTAATTTTGTTGTTAATCGTTCAAGATCTACTTCATATAAAGGATTTATTCGTTGTAATTCTTGAGTTAATTGTTGAAATTCTGGTCCAAATCGTTCGGTTGCGATTGTATCAGATCGATGACGAATTTTTTCTCTTGTTTTTTCAGCTATTTCTTTAATTTGTCGAATAATATCAACTTCCCATTGATCAATTTTATTTATAAGTTCAGTATTTTGTGTTAGACTTTCATATGATGGTGGAAGAGCAAGAATTTGTTGTAAATTCGAACATTCAGATGTAAGATTATCAAATTGTTGAGTTAAATATTGTCGATGTTGTGAAAAATGATATTCACAAAATGATTGGCGACATCCATCACATCGGTAGGAACCACGATCACATTCTCGACATGGAGCTGATGGAGATGCCATGATATTAATCTAGAATAAATACAGAAAAAATCCATTCAATTGAATATTATTTTTTATTTAACCATTTTGATGGAGGACATGGACAAAAAAAACAAGCAATAGTGAGGCCTACGTTTGATAGAATGACATTGGTTTTTCTTTTTGTTTTTTTTTCTTTTCTTTGGGAGAACAGAAAAAGAAAATGATGATCTATGTTACTGTGTACTACTAAAACAGAACAAAAAATTTACGTAGAAACAGAGAATCTTTTTCTTTTCAGTCAATCGAGATAGGAAAAAAACATACGAGTAAACCATCAGTTGCAAGTACCATCAATGCTTTAAGACTTTTTCTTTGTTTTCATATATGTTTTTTTTTCTACTTATTTATTAGCAGAAAATTTATTTTATTAATTAATTACATATTCTTTGATTGGGTCTGCCCTCTTCAGTATTTCTTTACTGGTTTGAGGCCAATTACAAAAAAAAATATATATATAGAAATATTTCAACCTAAGATTACTTGAAGTAAAATATTGACGTTTGAATCAGTTACATAATTTATTTAAAAAAAAATTCTATTTAATCAAAATATCTAATATGGATGAACAATCGAATTTGTTAATGAATAAATAAGCAAGAGTACTTCAAATATTGATATATTTCAAATAAAATAATTGATTATGTAGATAATTGATTAATCGAAATGACATTTCGTAAAACTTTTGACGATACAATTAGATTAGGATTTTGGAGAAATAATCAATTCAATTAGATGATTAACTGTTGTTCGAATAGAAAGTTTGAAAAGATTTTGATTAGGCCGGAAAAATGAAAAAAAAAGAAAAGAAAAAATTAAAGATAAATAAATTCAATGACTGTAAAAAAAGAAACTTGAAATGAAAGTATTGTAACATTAATAATATTTGAAACGAAATTTATTGAAATATGAATCGGATAGATCTTATAAGAAAAGTCTGAAGTTTAGCTATTTTTACTATCTTATGTGCATATTAACTAGTACTGCAGTTATTTTTTGCGTAACTAACTAAAAACTGAGCAATTTCCTTTACTTTTGAAGCAATATTAACAGAAATGCAAGTATTTGATGGTTGTTTTATATATATTACATGACGGGTGACGCATATTAAATGGTCAGTATTTGCAATTATGCTTTCTACCTTCTTAAAAATTTTCTATTCCAAATAAAAGCTAATTTATTACAATACTTTTGCTAACGTCGTCTCATCTATAATAATTTATAATATTGACATGAAAATTATTGCGTAGTATCATGAGGTATCAAGCCGAACCTTAAATCCTTAGAACTGAACTATCTATTAGAGACCGGTAAAAGTATGTAAGTAAACAAGCTTAAAATCTATGGTTGTTTAACTGACACAATAAAAATGTATTGGTAAGGTAATGAAAATCGATCTATGTCATAGGATTGCAAAATCTTTCACGTCAGTTTTGGTTACTCTTAAAACAAATACATGTATATGACATCGTCTTTGTAATATCAAAAATAGTAAATTAATTACTAAGGAGAGCACGAGGAAATTCATCATACTTACTATTAAAAAATAAATAATTAAATAGAAAAAAAAAAAAAGAAAAGAAAAGAATATGTATGGACAAAGCGTATTCATCAAGTGGTCCTTGTTAATACATCGACAACGAATGATAGACAATATTGGATTTGATAGTTGTGTATTATATGTACCTAAATAAGAATTAAACAATTGAGTCCAATAGAAGAAATACGAATAAATTTTACTTCCTCTTCTTCTTTTATCCAAAAAATTAAATAATTTAATTTTACCATTTGGTCGAAGAGTAGTAATTATTCTTATTGATATTAACCAATTATTATTAACATTAAAGCTCAATGTGCTGATCCAAACACCATCTACGAGTTTACAAATATTGCAAGAATTTTAAAGAAGAAGCACAAAATCTGCATCAGATGCTACATTGGATAATATATTGACTATTGTAGATATCTCATCAGCACTTCAATCATTTTTTTTTGTACTATATACAAAATATGAAGCAACGTGATAAACACTTCGTTGGAATTTAAGTAACAAAATGATGAGCGATTTGATCCTAATTAATGATTATATTATCATTGCAGTATACCTTGGTACAAAGAGAGAGAAATCAGATTAATCAAACAATCCATCATGTAAATATCAAACCTAAAAATTTTGCCATCATCTTCTATTTCAACAAACATGTTTATCGGAATCTGATTAACTGATATATATATATATATAACATTGAAATCATATTAATACTATTGTTTGTAATGTAGATAAAAAAAAGTTCGTTAGAGGAATGAATTTCTTATCGTACATCGATATTCTCAATCCATACATGAAAAAATATACGACTTTTTTTTAAATATCATCAAATCTGTGTATAATTAAATGTTACATAAAAATGAATTATTAAAAGAAAAATAAATATATTTAAATTTTTTATCTCATCATGAAAGATAATTTCTTTTCTTTCTTTTTCTTTTTAATAATCAAATTAATTTATTATTAGAAAAAAATAAAAATCATCGACAAACATTAATAAATCAAACAAATATTCTGTTTTTGATTGAATTTGTTGGTATAATACATTCATTTTCTTGCATTTTTAATTGACGACTTCTCTTAATACTATCAACTTGTTTTTTAACTGTTGGTATAGCTATTAATTCATTAATTATTTGATAGACTTGATTAAGTGAAAGTCTTTCATTTGATCCAAATAATTGTTGACTATTTTCTTGACGAATTTTTTTTATTGTATTTAATACTTCATGTACTCGTGTATTCATATTTGAATTTATATTACAAATCTGAGAAATTTCTTGTTCTTCATCAAGATATCGTTCAATTATAGGTAAAAATGGATCATCATCAACTGATGGTCCTTGTTGTCGTAAGAAATGATGAAGTCTATCACATTTATATAGAAAATTACGAAAAGAACTTTGCCATCGTTCATTTTTAAGACCTGCTGGTTGTGCAACAAATTCATATGTTACTATAGATTCAATTGAAAAATGTCTTCCATTTTTTGGACAACGATAATGTTGATTTTTATCAGTTTTTAAAATAGGTTGTTTATATTGAATTAACCAAAATGGACCTATATCAACAACATTAATTTGTGCACAATGTGTACACATATCAATATTAACTGAATTTGAGTTTAATGCCATTTGATTAGCACTTAATTTAGCTTCATTTATTTTTGAATTATAAATTATTAAACGTAATGTTTCCATAAGTGGTCGTGCAAGCATAGATATATCAAGTGTAACTCTTCTTGGAGATATCCATTCTTCTAAATAATATGGTTCACATGTTTGAATAAAATTCAGTAAACGTATAGATTCTTTAACTGATGTATTCCAACTACTAATATATTCTTGTTTTTGATAATCATCAAAATCAATATTACATTTTTTTGCAGCTAAATAACGAAATGATTCACTATCAAAACAAAATGTATTTTCTTTTTTAAATGGTATATCATTAAGATGTTCATCATTAAGCATTTTACGAAGTAATGGACCAGTATCACCTGGTGCATAAAATGTTGCACGAGAATTTGTAAAACAAAAAATAATATTTTTATAACCAATTGGTGTTAAATAAGTTAATAATTGTTTAATACATGAACGAAAAAATATATTTAAACGTGAATCATTTGGTTTAAGTAAAAAACAAACAGCATTTAAATGAGATAAATTATTAATATAATTTAATATATGATCAATATTTTTAATATCTTGATTAATACCTCGTGTATCACCAATACCAGGTGTATCAATTAAACGTAAACGTAATCTATCATTTAAATCAAATACATATGATTTACATTGTTGTGTTACTGATTGACCTTCATGTTCATAATTTTCATTTGTATCAGCTTTACCAAATTCAACAATAAATTCTTCGAATTGATTACCAATTGTTATAAGAAATGAAACTGGAATTAATACAACTGGTTCACCACGTTCAGCTTGTTGAAGATTATCAAATTTTAAATAGTTAACAAATGCATTAATAAATGTAGATTTTCCAACACCTGTTTCTCCTAAGAGTAGTACGTTAATGTCGATCGGTGATCGAGATCTAGGTGGTGGTGTTGGAATTATCGATGGTGGTGTTAGAGGTCTAGATAATGGTGTTGAAGGTACAAATGTTGGTGTTTGAGATCTAGGTGGTATTATGGGAGGTGGAGACTGTATTGTTGTTTGTAAAGGTGCCGATTTTGATCTATTTTTTGTAGGTGATGGAGATCGTTTAGTAAGTGATGGCTGATGTTCTATATCTAAATAGAAATATTTATTTAGTTTTAATATTTGAAGATTTGTTAACGTCAAAACTGTCTTCTTCACTTATATTCGAGCATCTATACAATCAAATCAGACATGACCATTTTTTAGAAAATAAATGGTGGCTATATGATGATTTGTTCGACATGATGTTGAGTTTTGTTTCTTTTAATTTGTTTTCTTACCTGGTATTGGATCAATATGAGTTTCAGGTGTTCCTGTCAATGGTATTCGTACAATCCAAGAACTTTCTAATCTTTGTTCAAAATAAGTGAAATCAACATAGATTAAACTTATTCGTTGTGTTGTTTGTTGACGTTCTGAAATTAATTCTTGATAAATTTCTTCCCATCTATCATGTTGTATACGTTCTAAACGATCACTTGAATACCAAAAAATGATAGGAACATGTCCATTAGAATAAAGTTGTTTAAGTATACTATCAATATCCTTAATTGTTGTTGGTACTGTTTGATTAGAACGTATATCAAATGCATTGATATATTCAATAAGATTATTTTTTAATTTTTTAATTAATATCGATTTATTAAATAATCGTTCAACATTAGTTCGAAATTTATCTATTTCAATTTTACGTAAACATTCATAACATTGATCTGCAATAATATTATCTAATACTGTTAATTTAACGCGTTGTCGACGAACATCTGGAAGTGCTCTTCGAAGACGTTCTTGAAGATTATCTTGTGAATCTAATAAAAAACGATATCGTTGTTGAACATCTTTTAAACGTTGATCAAGTGTTGGACTTGAAAAATTTGTTGGAAAATTATGAATCATTGTTGAAAGATCTTTTATCTGATTTTTTATACGATTAATTATCATTTCAATACGTGCAATATGAGGATCAGTTGGATTGGGTAAGGAACATGGATTTGAAAATTGTGGACTATTATAAAGCCATCTTAATGGTTGCATCGTATATAAAAGTGGTTGATGAAAATTTGTATTTGTTTGCCAATGTTGTATTCTATTAAGAACAGCTAATATTGATGTATTCGATGGATCGATACATGTTTCAGATCCAAATATAGTGACAGTAGTCAATTGATTAATAAGACGTCTATCAGCATCACTAAGTCGAATTGGAATTTGATTATTTTTAAGTTGATGACAAATATTATTAAGTAATTGATCAATTACATTAACAGATTGATTATTTGGAATTTGTATAACACATAAAATTTCAATACCCCATAAAATTTTCGTTATCATATGAGTTGCTTCCGTTGAATTTATTGGTGCTCCAACAACTCGATCAGCTTTTCGAGCTTTAACATTTAATTTTTCTTTTCGACCATTATAAGCATAATATAGAAAACGAGTTTTATCATTAATAGGTTGATTATATTCAATAAGACGGCCAACGCCTGATGGTATAACCATTTGAAGAGTAATACTTTGTCGAAGTGCAGAATCAAAATCGATATTTCTTAGAAAACTACTGAGTTCTCTTGATTGATCACCTGAAAACAATCGACACATAGAACGTTGACGTGGTGTTTTTATTTTAATTCTTCGAGAAGAATGTCGATCAACTAAATTATCTGTGGAAGCATCATAAAGTGAACCTAAACGACCTGAAGCATCGGTTACTTTTCGTTCAATTGGATATCCATTTTGAGGTTTGAAGATGCTCATACATGATCGATTGCGTGAAGTTTCGCCCATATTCTTACTCGTATTTATTAATAAATACAAGTCTTAATTTGAGACAATCTACAAAAAGAAAAACAATTGTTATATATTTTTTTTATAAGATTTTAATTTTTCAAAGAAAATGTAAAATAAAAAATATTATGATCTTTACATGACTTGAACCTTTAATGTTAATATAGTAACATAATTGAAAGTAAATAAACTTTATTATGTTTCGTATAGTAATAATATTATGAGAATCTAACAAGATTACTATGACGAAGAATTTTGATTTAATAATCGAAAGTTTTATACTTTTAGCAAAAAAAAAAAAAACATTTGACATATTCAATTCACAAAATCAAAATTTGAATACTATTTATTTTTCTTTTTTTCGAAATGGTTGGATAGAGTTCATCGAATTGCATAAAGTGTTTGAAACTAAAAATAAAAGATTTATGACATAGGTCTAAGAAATCATTATCTTTAAATAAAAGGCAAATAGACCAAAAAAAAATCAAACAAACTTTTTCTTTTACAACTCGACAAGGTCTATTCAATCATTACAGACAAAGAAAAATAAATAGTCTAAAAATTTTGACTTGTGGGTTTTTACATTTACTATAAAATCCATTATCTTGTTCGGTGCATGCCAGAAGCAGCTTACATTTTAAATTTTGTTTTTTTTAGTTTGGCAATGAGAACTCTAATTTGAATGATATATGTCTAATGTACCTTACTAATAGTACAAAAATCTTTCATTGATGTAAATTTCGATAAAATACAATTTTTAACAAATGATTGAGTTTTTTTCATTGTTTATACAAATTTATAATCAGATGTATTTTAAGAAGAAAGTATACCTTATTACATTGCATTGCTCATTTACATAAATCAATAAACTTATTGATTGTCGTTCTAGATGCAAGGGGTTTCAAGGTTAAGAAAAAAAATATTATTCGAATTTATAAAACAAAAAAACACATTTACGACAGTAAATTCTTATTATTATTATTTGAAACTTCAAATTTTACTTCTTTAATTTGATACTCTAACGATATATATATATATACATACTAAATTTTGTTTATATATATGATTTGAACTTAAAAAAAAAAGGCGAATAGTTTACATAGTAAACGACTGCACTTTTTTTCTCAAGGTAAAATCAAATCGAAGTAACATTATGAATAGATGAATCCTTATGAAAATATGCAATACTAATATCGATTGCAGTATTCATCTTATTACATGCAAAACAAAATCAAGTTATTATAACTATATAAGCAAAGAAATTAGATGAAAACGTACTTGTAATTAACTCTTCAGTTAGAGCTATAGTCAATTATTTGCTATCACACTCTTTTTTTCTTTTATAACAGTCTATTTTTTTTTCTTTGTTGAAAAGAAAAAGTGAAAATTTTGATTATTTACCGTCTATGAAGTTGAGTGTATGTGTAAAAAGAAACAGAAAAAGAGAACGAAACATAATTCAATGGAAGTATCCTATTGATGACGATAAAACGAAGGTCGTTCTCTTCTGTCTCAGAGCGATGCGTTACCTTTCTTAATCAAATAAATATTACAAAAAAAATTCTATAATAATATTATTTTTCTTAATTTAGTTTTTTTTTCTTTCGTGTGTTCATTATGATGAAATTATTTAGATCTCGACTCAATTATTATAAAAATGTTCAAACATTGAACATCATCTATTCAAAATATGTACAATACAGTAAAAATAACTTCTAATAGATTTATATGCTGGCTTAACTCCGAGAATTTTACATTATATACAAATATTTTTTTATGATGATAAATGGACTAGCTTTATAAACACTAACCTTGTCTTGAAAGAAGAAAATTTTGGCAGCTCGAAAAAAAGACGTCTAATATATAATAATGAAAAATTGATTGATATAAAAGATATTTTACATAATTCGATTAGCTATCAATTTTTGTTTAAATTAAAAATATAATATTATTTCTGATGAAAGTGTTTTTTTTTTGATAATTGAACAAATTGTACTCGAATCTTGATTAATATTCATTTGAGTTATTTTTGAAACATTCTATTTTTTCTTTTCTCAAATCATACAAACATTCGTAGATAAATGTAAATATTTTTTTGTTCTATTTTAATATCTTTTAAAACATTTATTAACGATGTTGATTTATTTAGATTATCTAATGTTTTGTTTTTGAAATAAATCAATTTCTTGTTTTTGTTGTTCTTCTTGAATAAGATACTTATTATAATAATCAACAAGAAAATTTTGTGAAAAAAAACTTTGATAGTTGATTATATACTTTTACCATAGATGTTTTTTCTTGTTTTAAATTGGTAATATATTTTTCGATTGTAGTGAATTTTAGTTTTAATGTTGCTTATTTTAACATACGTGAAATATTTATGATATTCATATGTAATATATGCATATGGTTACTTCAATGACAGTTGCAAACGCTGCATAGATCTGTAAATATAGAACAATATTTAAATTTTGATGTGTTTCAATAAGATTCAACTCTTGAATTTCTCTATTACTATTATCTGTTTGTAACTGATCTAATAAAAATATTGAGCTTAGAATAAACTGTTACTAGTACGTCGCAGATATCAGAGTTGGTAGTTTGATTTGTAATTATTTTTACCAGAATGATTCAATCTCTAACTATTACTTTTCCAGTTCTTAAATACTTTCTGGTATTCAGGAAGTACTTGAATATTTTCACAAGATAAGTTTTTTGACTATTCAGTTATACAATTAATAGAAATATTTTCAATCTAGTATCTGACCAAATACTAGTCACATATTTGAATCAGAATAGTTTTTGTAGTATCTTGCTAGATCTATTTCGATATGCATATACGTTAAAGAACGTACTAATTATTGTAACATCTGAAAAAGAAAAATAGAAGACATGATACCATCATGGAAACATCAAAACAAATGAAGTTACTAATGAAGATATCTTCAATGAAACTATTGAAAAAACTTTTGCCATAAAATAAAATATCACGATTGGATTCGTAAGAATATTGTTCGGAATCATTGAAATATGATCATAAAAGGCAAGAAAACTTCATTCAATTACTTTTGAACATAATGTCGTTTTGTTTGACTAATAACTAGAGATATAAGCCGATGCATTAATCGGCAGCAACTGAAAGTTTTTGTTGGTTTTTTTTTCTAAAATTTTCTTAGTTCCATCGAATTTTCAAATGAAACAAGGAAGATAAATGATGGTAGAGAACGTTGTAATAAGATAGTAGATAAGAGTATCTATGAAAACTAATCTTAGATGTAGAAAATTTTTCTAAAATCTACTATATATTTTAATGTCTTGATAGCAGATGAAATTTTTATCAACTGTTTAAAGAATCGACGATGGCTGAGACTTCTTAAAACTGTTGTGATCATCATCGGTGGACGGCTGGAGCAAAAATATCATACTTGAATTTTTGTTCATCGTATCATCATAACGTTGTACAATAGGATGGCAAATCATTTCTTGCTCGATTCTACATATATAATAAAAATTTCACACAACCAACTTTTTTTCATACGATCAACATTAATAACTTGAGTATTTTAATCAGTTGTACACATTATTCTTGAATGAATAAGTGGTATAACTTCAACATCATTTTTGTAGCATTAACTAAGCTTAATCGGTTTCTTTTAAGAGAACATTTTTCTCACGATTTTTAGCAGGTTGAATATTTTCTTTCATTAATGTAGCAACTTCAGTAATGGGTCGAATTAATGGTTGACCTTCATTTAATGATAAAGTGTCTTTTAATGCATGTAATGAATGATTCATTGAATATGACATAAAACTAAAAAATTCATTAATTGATATATTCCAACTTTGTATATATACTTAGGTCATACCAAAAGTAGTGAGCCTCACATCTTAATCTTGTATAAACTGCTTGAAGAAAATTTCTTTTTTATGAACAGATAGAGCGTCTTTTGCTCTATCTTTCTATGCTATTTGATTACTATTCAACTAATATCATAATAATAAAATTTCGATAAGATTTGTTTCTTTTGCATACGTGTTGGTACCATGGATGCTCGTAAGTACTTTTTGAATAACGTTTGATAACAACAAGATAGAGAACGGCGGTTTTTACTGCTGGAAAGAGGAGATGAAGATGCTTCGAACTGTATTTTACTGATTTTTCTAATACGATTTCTGAAGTTTTTTTATTAAATTTTCTAATCGTTGAAAAAATGTTTTCTTTTTATGAAAAAAAGAAAAAGCAAAAAAGTTGATAGAAAATCGTAGTTAGAATACATATTATCTCTAAATAATTAAATTTAAACATCTGAGTCTTTCTTAGTTTGTAAATCTTCGATTATTGGTTTGAATGTGAACCTGATTATTGAACATTCACTGTAAATAACTCACGAGATAGGTTTGTTCTTTAAAAGGTCAACTGAAAACCTTACAAAAAACAGGTTAGAAAAATCAGTAATATACGATTCGATGTGCCTTCATATCCCCTTTCCAACGGTGAAAACCGCAGTTCTCTATCTTGTTGCTATCAAACGTTATTCAAAAAATACCCACGAGCATTCATGTTCATGGTACCAGGACACATGCGAAAGAAACAGATGTTATCGAAATTTTATTATTATGATATTAGTTGAATAGTAATCAAATAGCATAGAAAGATAGAGCAAAAAACGCTCTATCTGTTCATAAAAAAAGAAATTTTTTCCAAGCAGTCTATACGAGATTAAGATGCGAGACGCACTACTTTTGGTATGATCTAAGTATCTTTTACCATATGTTTCGATGAAAATACAATATTATTTTTATATGACACTACAGCATAAAATAATTCATTATCAAATAAAAATGTTTTGGCTTTTGAAGAAAGTATATCACTACTAGTGTTATTAGGTTTGAACTAATGTACGTTCAGGTTTATAAAAAAAAAAACTTGATCGAGCATTTGTAAAAATAAACATAAGATTTTCTTGAGCACTAATATGTAGATGACGAAGTAATTCTTTAATACAAAAAGGAAATGTATTTGACAAATGTTATTCATTTGATTTAAGTAGAAGAGAGATATCATTTATATCTTCATATTGACCAATATAATCAAGTATATTTTAGAAATTTTTTGCATCTCTTCCTAGTCTACATGTAATACTAATTCTTGACGCATGGATTAAAAGTAAATATCGATGACTAATCAACAATATAAAATTTTGACTCATTTCTAGATGGCATTCAACAATTTTATTGTGTTGTTCTTGTTCATTTTTTTTACTAATATTTATATTTTATTATGATAAATGTATCTGAAACTGTAATAGAAAATGAAATTGGTATGAATGCTTGGATAGAACTATTTATAGTCCTATATAGTTAATATAAACAAGATAATTTATACATGCATTGATAAATATAATCTTCTCAATACCTGTCTATCCTAATAATAAAATATTTACATCATCAGATCTTCTATTATCTTTTGTGTGATTTATTATAATTCATAGAAATAAAAATAATTTGTTGGAAAAGAAACTTACTTCTTGAGAGTTGTCATCAAGAATTTAGAGTATTGTTTTTTTTTTATTCTTCTTCTTCTTGTTCGTAAAAACTTGCATTAAAAGAGAAGAACGAAGTGGAAAAAACCAAGCGTACATGCACATACTTTTTACTCTGCCTTTTTACTTTTTTCAGAAGAACAAACTCAAAGGTAAATTGTAATAGTCAAAACTTAAGAATGACGTCAATATCGAATGAAAAAAACGCAATGTATGCTTTTTTTAATATTCATTTGTTTTATTAATGTAATATATTGATGAGTACAATGAGCATTGATCTTCTTCAAACAGTTATGCGGTGAAAAATTTTGATATTTAGATATATTCTTTTTTTACATGCTCCCTCTGCAAATACTAAAGAAAAACATTAAAAGATATGAATATCAGTTATTATTAGTTATCAATGTTATCACATTATTTGATAAACATTAAGGTAAAACAACATTTTATATTGTTGCTCATATTACAAAAATAGAGAATACATGAAAAAAAAATGGTATCAGACAAGATTTCCGAGGCAAACAAATATTTGTGAAAATGCATGTAAATGGACAGACAGGTAAAAACTAGCTGTTTTTCTATCATCATCAGGAACTGTGATTGGAAGAAAAAAGATCAATTTATCTCCTCCTTGTGCATTTAAACATGTTTCTGTGCATGAGACTGCCCGTGAGATGATCAGACAAAAAAACCATCTTTAGAAAGTTCAAATACATCATGAAATACAAGGACTGCAATGAATCAATACTCATTCTTCTTTGAATATTCATGAATTTTAACTCAAACGATCACATATTATTGAAAACCTGTCTAAATGTACAAAAAGCAAAAAAAGTGGATATTTTTGTCTTAATCACACCTCCTGATGACAACAGAAAAGTGGTTGTTCGTCTCTGATAATCGGGAACCGTTATCATGAACGAAAAACGCGCATTTTTCCTACTGTTTTGATCCTTTCAACGTGTTTTCAGAGATATTTGTCTGTCTGAGTTTTACGGCAAGTTTTTGATAAAAAACGCTACTTTTCCATTTCACCGTTTTTATTTGGAGTTTATGCTTTGAGTACAAATGTTTCCTTATAAACTACAAATCTGCTAACATGTAGACAAACATTTCTTAATATCATATTGAAAAATAGATCACTTAAAAAGTACTGTTCTTGAGACAAACATAGAACTATCGTATAGCAGGATGTATTTAAATATTAGGACAGAAAAAAATAGGTATGTAATAAACACGACAAAGTCAAATGAATAAAACTAGCTAATGTTTTTTCAAAAAAAGATTTTGAACAAGTTGAAAAAACTATAAATGACATGATACAACAGTAAGATTTCTGTTAAATTTTTTTCCATGTAATGATTAGTCATGCATTGTTTTTTAAAGTTTTGAATAGAATTTCTAGTGATCGATAGTCAGAACATTACTTTGATCAGATTTTCAATGTAGTAAAAGAGACTATTTGTGAAAAGAAAAAAGTGATGCTTATTTGTTTACCACCGTCACAATACTTTAATCAAAGATTAGTTCAATTTCTTTTTTTTTTCGCTACTAACTTTTTGTATAGACCGCCGAAAAATATTAGTTGCTTTGTTCTCAAAAGAAAGCTTGAATATTTTTATAAACTATTCATTCGACAAATAATTCACTTTGATATACGTAGTTTTTCGTTTTCTTCAACACAATTAACGACTTGTATCGATAAAAGTCACCTTTCAATTTTATTGCTCCCTTTTCTGTTTCTTTGTATTCCTTACCATGTGTTGCTTCTTCAATAGTCGAATGGGAACATTGAAAGTATTCATCTATCATATCTCCTATTCCTGATTCACGAACTTACAGTATTATAATAAAATTAAATCAAAACAGATATCTGCAGAATTTTTGAAGTTCTGAAATTTTGTCAACTGATGAAAGACCACTGCACTTCTCCTGGGCATGGCAATACACATCCACATTTACAACCGCTCTCGAAGTAAAAAAAAACATATATAACCTTCAGATATCTTGATAGAAAAAGAAAATATATAGAATTACTAGAAATTTATTTAGTAAAAATCTTTTGTATGTCAATGCAATCTCCGGTTAGACATGTCAGATCATATAGTTCTAGGTACGAATCTCACGGATTGGAGTGAACTAAGATGAAGATCTACATGAGTGTCTATCTTGTAATCATCTATGAATTATCTAACTTTGTTGATATCTATGTCCTATGCGCGATGATGATAGTATGGATTGCTCCGATTCATATTTTAGGAGATGAGTAAGAATCATATTTTCAATTTTTTCCTTGTGAAGCGTTTTCCTATTCATTTATACATATTAAATTATTTTATTGCGTTTACATCATTCTATCACACTTTTCGAAGCAACTACTTTGCTGAAAATTATAAAGATGTACCGTAGAAAATATTGTAAAAGTTGAAATCAAGTTGACACACTCAACAGATAGATTATTGTCTAATAAAAGATTAAGCATAAGTCCATAGGAGGATCATTTGTATGTCAGCTATACTTTGACTTTTGCAGTACTAATTACGATATATCTTTTCCGAAATTTTTATAACTTTCAGCGAAGTAGTTACTAAGAAAGGAGTCAGAGGATGATGTGAATATCATAAAATAATTAATATGAATAAACGAATAGAAAAAGATATTTGTATGGAAAAATGCGCTTTTTATTTCAATAAAAAATATCATATGGAACACGGTGTTGAACGATTTTTTTTGTATTTTTAGTGAAGAGCAAACGCGTTCAAACGCAATTTTTTGTAAATTTTTTTTTTCATGGAATACTAAACAACCTCTAAAAGATGCATAGATGGATAATAGCCAGAGTGCTTATTTTTATCTAGTATTCTTCAATGAATGTATATTAGAAGTAACAAAAGCGTTTCGATCATTTTTTTTCTATCTCATGAGCATTGAAAATATTTGATAGAAGTAATTATGGGTTTAAACTACACATAAAAGAGAAAATATTATAGAATTGTTACAAATTGTTCTATTGACTTCATTGTAATGTAAGGTCTTGAAATTGTCCATAACGTATACCGTTCTTAGATAAGTGAACATTCATTTAAAGCATAGCATATTGAATTCTGGTCCTTAGTTGTTTAAACTACTCAAACTTTAGGTTTTCCAAACTAGCAAAATATAATGTCATTTTTTCAGAGTTCACGATTATTAGATTAATTTAATCAAAACTAAATACTTAAGAATAGAATGGCAATATTGTCAAAATATAAATTAGACGAATATCAATATGGTGTTCATGTTCAAAAGGGAGATCAACTTTATATGATGTCTGAGAAAAAAATTTATTTCGGTAAATGGATAACCAGGAGAAAAGAAGCAATTATAATTATCGAAATGAGTGAAACAATAGCAGAGCGTCAAGCTCTTTTTTATTTAGAAGTAAATGGTCATGATAATATTATTCGTACACTTGGCTATGTTGAAAATAGTTTAAATTTAACCATATTTATACAAGAATATGCACCCCAAGGTGATCTAGCTGATTGTCTAATGGATAACCAGTTGAATATTACTGTACCAATACTTGTTGAAATGTTTACACAAGTTGCTGATGCAATGAGTTATATTGCAAGTAAAAAGATTGTACATGGCGATTTAGGTTGTCGAAATGTACTTGTTTTTCAACTGGACTCATCTGAAAAAAAAAATAATTTAGTTAAAATCACTGATTTTGGTCTTGCACGTTGGATTGATCATCCAGCATCTAATGAAAATGAATTAGATATTCCAATTCGATATTGTGCACCAGAAATTCTTCGAAATAATCATCATTCAAATTATTCAGAAAAATCTGATGTTTATTCAATGGGTGTTCTAATTTGGGAAGCTTTATCAAATAGTGAAATTCCTTATTCATCAGTAGCTGACGACAAAGAGGTCAGCCGAATGAAATTAAATAATAATAAACTTACAAAACCACGTAGTTGTGATGATAAATTGTGGAATCTTATGAAAAATTGTTGGCATAACAATTCAAGTGATCGGCCTACTTTTGAACAAATTAAAGAAAGATTATCGAATATGAAAGTGTCTGATAATAGAGATCTTCGAAGTTCTGTTTCATTTCACGAGTAAGAAATTTTTCTCAATTCCAATCTAACAAAAGATTATTAATAGATGTTAATAGTTTTTCAGTATTCTTCTATTAATTATAAAACAATTACGAAATATTCAATCATAGAAACGAGACACTTATTACCTATTTTAATTTAAGTTTTATTAATTAGATAAAAACTATGATTGCATTTTTCACTATGATATACAGATTCTTCAAACTATTGTAAAAAACTATGTGTAACAAATCTTGTTTAATCCTGAATGTTACTATTGATACTAGTCAGTTTCCATATATATTTTCTGTATATCTACTAATCTAGATTTGTTTAACAATCTCAAAGACAAAAAAAAAAGGGTTTTTGCATCTGAAATCAAAACTTTTCTGTCTTGAAGAGTAGCTAGTCCTGTTGGTATAGCAGTTTATAAACTTTACAATCAATCGATCATGGTCACCAGCCTTTCGAAGTCTAATCTTAGTGCTTGTGCGAGATCAGTGTGTTGTACAGCTCTTTAAAACGACTAACTGAACTCTATCATGAATCTTTTCCACCATCTAAGGACTTTGTCAGGTTTTTAGTTCAAACTTAATCAAGTTATAATATTCAGTAGTAAAATTTTTGTGTTGATAAGAACATGTATGTTTTACATTGAAATAAATAAATTAATCTTTTCATTTAGACTACCAGTACATTATGAATATGAACTTGATGTTGACATCGCAATGCATAATTTATTGAATGGTCAGTTTGGTAGAACGTATGAGGCCGAATGGATATCAAGAGAAGAAAGATCAATTGTCTTAATTGTTATGGAAGAAGAACCATCAGAATATGAAGCATTATTTTATACAAACTTTAATCGTCATGATCATATTCTTCACACATTTGGATTTGTTGGAAACAATCGTGGATTGATTTTACTCTTGCAAGAAAGAGCACCCTATGGTAATCTTCAAGTATTATTAAGAAATGGACACTATCAACCATCACAATTTGTACTCATTACAATCTTTTTGCAAATTATGGAAGCTATGATTTATGTCATTAGCAAAGGTATTGTACATGGTAACTTGTGTTGTGCTAATGTTCTTGTCTTTCAAATGGATCCATCTCAGCCAACAAAAAATTTAGTTAAACTCGCAAATTTTGGTTTGGCACATAAAAATGATCCATCATTTGTTGATGATAGACGACTTCCTATTCCAGTGCGATACTGTGCTCTAGAAATTCTTCGAAGTGCAGGTCAATCAAATTATTCTGAACTATCAGATGTTTATTCAATGGGTGTTTTGATGTGGGAAGCTTGCTCAAAAGGAAAAGTTCCATATGAATCTTCAATAACTAACAGCGAA